>JAVYIG010003164.1:0-208459 GCA_035222895.1 Strongylocentrotus droebachiensis | reverse complement strand
CGACCCTCTTTCTGTGTTATGAATACCGACCCTTTTGTAATATTATGAATAGGGACCCTTATGAATAGCGACCCTCATGTCGTATTATGAATAGCGACCCTCTTCTCCTATTATGAATACCGACCCTCTTCTTTGATTATGAATAGCGGTCCTTCTGAATAATGACCCTTATGAATAATGACCCTTTTCTCCAATTATGAAAAGCGGACCTTATGAATAGCGGTCCTTATGAATAGTGGACCTTATGAATAGCGGACCTTATGAATAGCGGTCCTTATGAATAGCGACATTGACCCTTCCCGTTAGACCGGCTACACACGAGACCAACACAACAGAGAAGAAGGGTCAATGTCGCTATTCATAAGGACCGCTATTCATAAGGTCCGCTATTCATAAGGTCCACTATTCATAAGGACCGCTATTCATAAGGTCCACTATTCATAAGGACCGCTATTCATAAGGTCCGCTTTTCATAATTGGAGAAAAGGGTCATTATTCATAAGGGTCATTATTCAGAAGGACCGCTATTCATAATCAAAGAAGAGGGTCGGTATTCATAATAGGAGAAGAGGGTCGCTATTCATAATACGACATGAGGGTCGCTATTCATAAGGGTCCCTATTCATAATATTACAAAAGGGTCGGTATTCATAACACAGAAAGAGGGTCGCTATTCATAATACGAAATGAGGGTCGCTATTCATAATACGAAATGAGGGGTCGCTATTCATAATGGAAAATGAGGGTCGCTATTCATAAGGGTCATTATTCATAAGGGTCATTATTCATAATCAATGAAAAGGGTCGCTATTCATAATAGGAGAAGAGGGTCGCTATTCATAATAGGAGAAGAGGGTCGCTATTCATAATACGAAATGAGGGTCGCTATTCATAATAGAAGAAGAGGGTCGCTATTCATAATAGGAGAAGAGGGTCGCTATTCATAATAGGAGAAGAGGTTCGCTATTCATAATAGGAGAAGAGGGTCGCTATTCATAATAGGAGAAGAGGGTCGCTATTCATAATAGGAGAAGAGGGTCGCTATTCATAATAGGAGTAGGGGTCGCTATTCATAATAGGAGAAGAGGGTCGCTATTCATAATGGGAAAGGTCTCTATTCATAATACGACGTGAGGGTCGCTATTCATAATAGGAGAAGAGGGTCGCTATTCATAATAGGAAATGAGGGTCGCTATTCATAATATGAGAAGAGGGTCGCTATTCATAATAGGAGTAGGGGGTCGCTATTCATAATATAAGAAGAGGGTCGCTATTCATAATACGACATGAGGGTCGCTATTCATAATAGGAGAAGAGGCTTGCTATTCATAATAGGAGTGGGGGGTCGCTATTCATAATAGGAGAAGAGGGTTGCTATTCATAATAGGAGTGGAGGTCGCTATTCATAATAGGAGAAAGAGGTTCGCTATACATAATAGGAAATGAGGGTCGCTATTCATAATAGGAGAACAGGGTCGCTATTCATAATAGGAGAAGAGGGTCGCTATTCATAATACGAAATGAGGGTCGCTATTCATAATAGGAAGAAGAGGGTCGCTATTCATAATAGGAGAAGAGGGTCGCTATTCATAATAGGAGAAGAGGTTCGCTATTCATAATAGGAGAAGAGGGTCGCTATTCATAATAGGAGAAGAGGGTCGCTATTCATAATAGGAGAAGAGGGTCGCTATTCATAATAGGAGTAGGGGTCGCTATTCATAATAGGAGAAGAGGGTCGCTATTCATAATGGGAAAGGTCTCTATTCATAATACGACGTGAGGGTCGCTATTCATAATAGGAGAAGAGGGTCGCTATTCATAATAGGAAATGAGGGTCGCTATTCATAATATGAGAAGAGGGTCGCTATTCATAATAGGAGTAGGGGGTCGCTATTCATAATATAAGAAGAGGGTCGCTATTCATAATACGACATGAGGGTCGCTATTCATAATAGGAGAAGAGGGTTGCTATTCATAATAGGAGTGGGGGTCGCTATTCATAATAGGAGAAGAGGGTTGCTATTCATAATAGGAGTGGAGGTCGCTATTCATAATAGGAGAAAGAGGTTCGCTATACATAATAGGAAATGAGGGTCGCTATTCATAATAGGAGAACAGGGTCGCTATTTATAATGTGACGAGAGGGTCGCTATCCATAATACCGAAAAAGTCAAAATGACATAAGCAATAAACTAAATGTTAATAAGAAAGCGACATACTGGATAGAGGACACCCCATGGCTACAGTGTAGGCCGGGGGGGGGGGTAGGCCACATGGTCCCAAACATTTGAAGAAAATATTTATTGAAAACTCACATTTCTGAAGAAAGAAAGGCGTGCCTAAATAATGAACGTGTCCCATCATTCTGGTCACCAGCCCCCCCCCCCCCCCCCCCCCCCCATCCAATTCAGCCCGACCACGCTGCGCCATTCGGCCCACCCTCCCGGCAGTATTCCCTTGGTACATGTACATATTAGCGACAATTCTCGTCCAAGTTGTTCATAGATGGCGTGGCCTGTGTGTGTTTAAGGGTGGGGGGCGGTGGGGTTGTATCAGTGTTGCCTTCAAGGGGTTGATCTATCATGTATCTTATCCTCAGCAAAGAAAAAAAGCGACAGAGAGGGAGTTGTAGGGACTTAAGTTATATACCATATTTAAGCTTTTCGTAAATATACAATGTCGCACGACATATTTTCCATATAAGTAAGGAAGTTGGATATTCAGAATCAGATACGATTTTGTTTTACCGTAAGACATTATGCGAACGGTTGCATCCCCTGTATTGTGTTTTTTTTTAAATATTTTACTTTTTAGCTTTGATAATTATAGACATCCCCATAATCTAGCTAATATATTCCCCCCGCTACAGCGGTGAAAACAAGAAGGAAAACACACATAATCCTATCGTCATTTGTCCCGCTCGTGGGAAATCTTGCCCCACCACGCTGCCCCCAGGGGCGTCGCTAGACCCTTTTCCGTGGGGGGGGGGGGGTGTAGAGGCCAACGATTACCGACAAAACTAGCGACCAATTACCGACAAAATTACATGTCCAATATCTACAAATTTAACCCTATAAACCCGGGGCCGAAGGCTAAATTGTTTTTCCTATGGACTATCTATAGTACTAGCATATGCGCAAATGGTCATTTTCCTCGACGACATAAATATACGAATTATTTCGTCAACTTAGTCAGCATGATAGCTGATATATTTTAATGCAGGCGCAGAGCTAGGATCTTATTTTAGGGAGGGCGGTAGTGAGCAAGCGAATCACTTAAAGAACGCTCATTAGGGGGTGTGGGTGATAGGCCTCTAAATTATTAGGAAAAGAAGACGATTTATTGTACCTTTCTCGACTGTTAATCCTTGTCTGAATGAAGTTCCCCCCCCTCCCGCGCGAAGCGTGAAAGCTTTGACGTTTCATTAAATTATTATGAAAAGAAGACGATTTGCTGAACCGTTCTCTACTGTTAATCTTTGTCTGAATTCAGTTTCTCCCCCTCCCGCGTAAGTTTTGGCGTTTCATTAAATTATTAGAGAAAGTCGACGATTCGTTGAATTGCTCGACTCTTAATGCTTGTCTGAATGAACTTTCCCCTCCGCGCGAAGCGCGGAAATTTTGACGGTTCATTAAATTATTAGAGAAAGAAGACAATTCGTTGTATCGTTCTCGACTCGTGTAAATGAAGTTTTCGCCCTTCGCGCGAAGCGCGGAATTTTTGGCGTTTCATCACAATATAGAGAAAGATAGACGATTCGTCGTACCGTTTTCGACTCTTATTACTCCCTATTCATCTGAATTCAGTTTCCCCCTCTCGCGCGAAGCGCGGAAGCTTTGACGTTTCATTAAATTATTAGAGAAAGAAGATGATTCGTTGTACCGTTTTTGACTCTTGATAAGCCCTAATTGTCTGAATTCAGTTTTCCCATTCCGCGCGAAGCGGGGTTTTTTGGGGGGCGTTTCATCACAATATAGAGAAGAAAGACGATTTGTCGTACCGTTGTCGACTCTTAAACCTTGTTTGAATTTAGTTCCCCCGAAAATTTTAAACCTCTGATTTCTTTAGCTGATATTATAGGAAAGTGAAACTTCGAGAAAATACAAGTATTGTAGTTGTCACAGCGTATAAAAAGTCACAGTTCGTAGTGAAAAAAAAAATTGTCGGCCGACCGACAATATACATCTCACCGACTTCAAACTTCTGCATTGATATAGTTCACGAGGATCGAGCAAGAATACCGACAGAGCTGGCCCGACACAGCAACATATTTATACGTGTCTTTCTTGCTCCCTCGACGAGACGACTCCACCCAACAACCCCCTTCTCTCTTTTACTCCCACTCCTCGATCCTCTCTCAGGCTCTTACTACTCCTCTCTCTCCTCTCTTTCACCCCGTTTCTTTTGTTTCCCTTTTACTCTTTTTTTCTCTTTTTTTTCTCCCTTTTCTTTCTTTTCCTTTCTTTCGTCTCCTCCCTCTTTTTCTTTTTTCTCTTTCTTTCTTCTCTTTCCTTTCTTTTCCTTTCTTTCCTTTCTTTTCCTTTCTTTCTTTTCTTTTCCTTTTCTTTTTTCTTTTCCTTCCCTTTCCCTCTCATTTCCCCCTCCCCCTTTTCTCATTCCCCCCCGACAATATCTCGACAGGTGGGGGGGGGGGGTGTCGCACCCCACACCCTACCCCCTTTAGCGACGCCCCGGCCTATACCGGTCATTTTCGTACCGTTTACCGTCCGTACATCCAGGCGCGGATCCAGGGGGGCGAGGTGGTAAATGCCCCCCCCCCCCCCAAAAAAAAAAAAAAAAAAAAAAGGAGAGAAAAGAGAGAGTAGGAAACGAAGGGAAAGGTAAAGAGGAGAGAAAGGAAAGAAAGAAAGGAGAGGAAGAAGAAAAGAAATGGAGGAAAAGAAGGAAATCGGGGGCCTTGCTTCCACCCCCTCCCCCATAAAAAGAGGAGAAAAAGGGGAAAGAAAAAAGGAGGAAGAAGAAAAGTATAGAAAAGGGATATCAGTTGCGAGTTTCCCGCCAACAAGGTTTGGATCGAAAGGCCCTTGCCTCCCCCCTCCCCTCAGCAAAAAAGAGAAAGGGAAAGAAAATAAAGAGGAAGAAGAAAAAACAAGGGGGAAAAGATACGCAAAAGAAAGGAGAAGAAAAAGAAAAGAGAAGAGAAGAGACAAGAAAGAAGAGAAAAGAAACACAGAGAGAGTGTAAAAGGAAAGCCCCCCCCCCCCTCCCTCCAACTCCGGGGTCGGAGGGACCGAATTCGTGTTCCCAAAATCTCCGGTAAAGGAGTACTTTTCACGCAACAAAGTCCGGCCCGTAATACACACAAATCTGGCCCGTACTGACTTTACACACCGGAGATAGAGGGGTGCTTTCAAAGAGAGGGAAATGCGTACGCGTACTCTAGATAACACTGAGTGGGGGGGGGGGGGGGGTCGGGTGAAAAAGGTGGAAAGACAAGGAAATGGCGCTTAGTGACAGTAACTTTCGAGCCACGGAATCAAAGTTAAACGTTAAAAAAGCCCCTGCGATGCAAAGTCAATTTTGTAATTAACGGTAGGGGGCCGCTTCTCAACTCTTATTTTGCCCTTCATTTGGCTTCAGCTCATATAAACTCGCTTGACGGCTTGAGCGTGTATTTGAGCTCATGTTGGTAGTAATCATGGACAGGGGCGGCAATCCTGGGCCCGATAGGAGGACACGTCCCCCATGAAATTTAGAAATATAGCTAGAAAGATATATAGCATTCAACATTGCAAAGTTTTGCTTGGTCGCTACGCCCCCTCGCCCAATAACACAAAACTATGTATGATATGACACTCTGCCCACGCTTCCGGCCGTGATTTATCATGGTTGTTGCAATAATTTTTATTATTTACTATTTCTACTAACATTATTGTGTGCTATCACAATCATGATTGTTTCATTTTCCCTTTAAAGCAGGCGCGTAGCCAGAGTCGAGAATGGAACAACGAATCGTCTTCTTTCTCTAATAATTTCATTAACTATGAAAGGTCAAAGCTTACCCGCTATGCGCAAGAGGGGATGAGGGATGGGAACTGAATTCAGACAAGGATTAATAATCAAGAATGGTACAACAAATCCTCTTCTTTCTCTAATAATTTAATGAAACATCAAAGCTTCCACGTTTAGCGCGGGAGGAAGGAAACTGAATTCAGACAAGGATTAACAGTCGAGAAAGGAACAACGAATCATCTTCTTTCTCTAATAATTAATTAAAGGTCAAGGCGAGGGGGAAAACTGAATTCAGACAAGGATTAAGAGTCGAGAATGGTACAATAAATCGTCTTCTTTTTATAATAATTAATGAAAGTTCAAAGCTTTCGCGCGTAATGGGGTGTGGGGGGGGGGGGGGAACAGCGAGCTGCCCGAATATGAATTTTTGATATCTTTTCTCGTTTATCTTGGTGATAAATAACACTTTCACAAAATACATATTATGCTCAAATTTTTGCTCGCTCGTTTCGCTCACTAGCCGAATTGTGAACTAGAAAGATCCCTTTTCGGGCAAGAGGCTTTAGCCCCCCCCCCCACCCCCCCCCCCCCGATGAAAATGTCAAAAAAATGTATATTTTAAAAACGGGGAATGTTTATATCGGACAAGAGACGTTAAGTGAGCTTGCCCCCCTTTCCAAAATTGTGCCTGCTTGTAGGTACCGGTATTGTGCTTCTAATATGACCTTGTCAGTATTGGTATGTTGAGTTGAAAAAATGGTCTGCGCATTTTTCAAATTTCCGTTCCCCCCCCCCCCTATTGGAAAATTCTTGATCCGCGCCGGGGCGTACTAATGGGGGGGGGGGGTAGGGGGGGAGGTAGGTAGATACTAGGCTTATGGTCAGGTCCAATCCCGCTCAATAATGTAGGTCCATAAGTCCTAATACAAATTACTTTCTACAAACAAATTATTGTCGTATAAACAATTACAAGTTTCTTAAATAGCAAGCGAAAATGGATAATGGGCCTGCTTGGCGTACTTAATATCTCAGTGGCGTAGCCTGGATAAGATCAGTCGGGGGCAGGGTGGTGGGGCAAGATTTCCAACAAGGAGGACAATTTACGATAGTACTACATGTGTGTTATGTTTTACTTTTTTTTTCGTCACCACATGAGCTCTATATAATTATCAAAGATAACAGATAAAATATAACTACTTTAAAAAGAGACAACTATTCAGGGCTATATGACGCCCCCCTACAGGACCAGGAACTTAGCCACGGGGGGGGGGGGGGGGGCAACTATTAAGAATAACGATCCTATACTTCTATTATGAATAGCGAACCTCATTTCTTTTCATGAATATCGACCTTCATTTCGTATTATGAATAGCGACCCTCTTCTCCTCTTATGAAAAGCGAACCTCATTTCGTATTATGAATAGCGAACCTCTTCTCCTATTATGAATAGCGACCCTCTTCTCCTATTATGAATAGCGACCCTCTTCTCCTATTATGGATAGCGACCCTCATTTCTTATTATGAATAGCGAACCTCATTTCGTATTATGAATAGCGACCCTCATTTCGTATTATGAATAGCGACCCTCTTCTCTTATTATGAATAGCGACCCTCTTCTCCTATTATGAATAGCGACCCTCATTTCTTATTATGAATAGCGACCCTCATTTCGTATTATGAATAGCGACCCTCATTTCGTATTATGAATAGCGACCCTCTTCTCTTATTATGAATAGCGACCCTCTTTTCCTATTATGAATAGCGACCCTCATTTCTTATTATGAATAGCGACCCTCATTTCGTATTATGAATAGCGACCCTCATTTCGTATTATGAATAGCGACCCTCTTCTCTTATTACGAATAGCGACCCTCTTCTCCTATTATGAATAGCGACCCTCATTTCTTATTATGAATAGCGACCCTCGTTTCGTATTATGAATAGCGACCCTCATTTCGTATTATGAATAGCGACCCTCTTCTCCTATTATGAATAGCAACCCTCTTTTCCTATTATGAATAGCGACCCTCATTTCTTATTATGAATAGCGACCCTCATTTCTTATTATGAATAGCGACCCTCTTCTCCTATTATGAATAGCGACCCTCTTCTCCTATTATGAATAGCGACCCTCTTCTCCTATTATGAATAGCGAACCTCTTCTCCTATTATGAATAGCGACCCTCTTCTCCTATTATGAATAGCGACCCTCTTCTCCTATTATGAATAGCGACCCTCATTTCGTATTATGAATAGCGACCCTCTTCTCCTATTATGAATAGCGACCCTCTTCTCCTATTATGAATAGCGACCCTCTTCTCCTATTATGAATAGCGACCCTCATTTCGTATTATGAATAGCGACCCTCTTCTCCTATTATGAATAGCGACCCTCTTCTCCTATTATGAATAGCGACCCTCTTCCCGTGTTATGAATGGCGACCCTTATAAGTAATGAACCTTATTTCGTATTATGAATAGCGACCCTCTTCTCCTATTATGAATAGCGACCCTCATTTCGTATTATGAATAGCGGTCCTTATGATTAATGACCCTTAATATGAATTATGAATAGCGACCCTCATCTCACGTTATGAATAGCGGTCCTTATGATTAACGAACCTTATTTCTTTATGAATAGCGACCCTCTTTTGCCATTATGAATAGCGGACCAGGAAGTACGGGAATTTACACGTTATGAATAACGGTCCTTATGAATAGCGGACCTTATGAATAGCGGTCCTTATGAATAGCGAATAGACCCCAACGGGATGACCCCTTCGACAACTTGCATTGAACTCTTTTTGTAATTCACTTAGAATTACAATGGACTGTTAACCCTCATATCTCTCTCTCTTTCCCTCTCTCTCTCCCTCTCTCTGTCTGTCTGTCTGTCTTTCTTTCTTTCTCTGTCTTTCTCTCTCTCTCTCTATGTCCTTCTCTCTGTCTGCCTTTCTCTCTTCTTTCCCTGTCTTCTCTTTCCTCCCTCTCTTTTCCCCTCCCCCCCTCTCTCTCTCCCTCGTCTCTTTTCCCTTCTCTCTCTTTCTCTACCTGTCTAACAGCATATACCCGCCCATGACGTCACCAGATGATAACCCTTTACCTGACGATCTGTTGATGAATGTTGAGCAGCTAGAAGCCCTGTAAGTACATTTATGTCCCTTTTCTACTATATCTCAGCTTGATAAACCCGAACCGGTGTCTAAGATCTTGTTGAGCTAAAGAAAACTTAAAGGTAAAACAAAGTTTTGGGAAATTTTGACAATTGGCTTGATAGTGATTCTTTACAATTTTAATATATTTGGATATCCCTGTGGATGTTTTATAAGCACTAAAACATTTAGCCACTTAGAGTAAGACACTTCTGCTTTAGAGAAAAATTGAATATAAAAATTTACCGGTGCTCCCGGTAAATTTTGATAAATTTAAAATAGCACTTACGGCCGTACAATGGTATAGCTGCGACCGTGAAAATCTCAGAATATGTAGTTGTGAAAAATAATTTCCAAGCGGAAATAGCCAATCGGTCGATTTTAGTCAAAAAATATTGTTTTATGGCTTAATTAATATATTGACCTTGAGAGGGAGCTTTACAACATAAAGAGTTTATTAATTATAAATTCATAACTTTAGACTCGATTTCAACCGTGAAAACGATCAATGAATATTGTAGGATCGCATATGCTTCCAATATGTTCATTTGAACCAAATTCATCACCCCATACCAAAACTTTGTATTACCTTTAAACCTTCGCCTTACTAGCTCTCTAGTTATAACCGATTAACGGAAGTTTACAAATAAGCATCGTCTTGAAGTTTAGTACCATAATGAGGCATAGACTCTAGACCAATCAAACGAAAAATAAAGGTTCAAACTTTTGCCTCTTGAGAGCAATGGCAGAAACCCCTGAAAGTGCAGCATGGTTTCCTTTCATGCAACATCGGCATGTTCCACCCCCCCCCCCCTCGCCCCTTGTCTTGTTCATCATGATGTAGAGACCACCTGAGTCCAACTAATTCAATTGATTTGCATAGAAGAGGACAAAGCTCTTGTCATATTTTACAACCGAAAATAACATATAAAATCAGAAGGTATTATAATTATGATCGCGATGTTCTATAATCTGAGGACAAATGAAGTAGTGTGCTTTCAGCCGAACCGTTGCTTTTCATAATTTTCGAGAGAGTCGGGAATGGGTTGAATTTGCTCGTGTTTTTTTGTGTGACAACGGTTCTCTTCATATTGTGTTCTGTATATTTCAAATTTTCAGTGTATTAAACTTCGCCCAAGATGTTACAGTTATAATTATTAAGAAAAGGCGTAGGAATTTACGAACCTCTTGATTATTTTCGAGCGAACGCTACAAGATAAAAGTTCATATTTTTAACTAATGTTGTTCATATCTTCTTTTTCCTCTTCTCAGAACAATCCACCCAACTCTTGATCGGCTGGCTCCCGCGGGTTTAGGCAAAGCCATCGAACAACTCCCAAATCTTAAGACACTGTAAGTTATTCGTTTGTCCAAATTCATAAGTAACACTATTCATTTTCATAAAAAGGAGTTCTTAGGATGTAGGCAATCTAATTGGTCAAAATGACACCACATGATCGTGAATCATTTTCCCTACCACGCCTAGTGTTTTTTCGGGTTTGAAGCTCATTTCTAAAGTTAATATTTATATTGTAGACCTTATTGATGAAACAATTCATTCATGTTTTGAAGCTCATGCATTAGTGATACGCGCTGCACTCGGTTAAAGGTTAAAAAAAACGGTTATGGTCATGCGATTGCATTGTGAAAGAAACGTTGTGGAATCGATCAGAACAGGTTGATCATCTAACATATATATTGGTGTGTACTGCACGGTTCTGGAATCATCAAAATGATAAGAATTTTGGCCCAGTCTTGTTAAAGTTACAAGCACTGATGTACACAGAAAGATGTATATGGGACTACGCACACACGCGCGACACGTGCGTTATATCTATCAGGTCCAAATATATATCCTCCTTCTAACGTTTTGGCCCGAGGAACGGAGTGTTTTCCCCCGAGTCTGCATCATCAAGAACAGAAGGGGCGACAATCATTTTTGTATTTGCGCATTTTGTCTGCTCCGCGCGGGACTCGAATCCACGCGCATTATATCATAAAGACTATCAATCATTAACGCCCTTAAATTTCCCATGCTTCTATATTGTACAGAGATTTGGTAGGAAACACAATCCACTGTGACTGTGCCTTGCCCAATGCCCTTGCTTCACAGAATATCCTTCTGCTATCCAAATCACGTATGCCACCTGTGAAGGGGTGTAATCGTCACGGATTTTCATCTGACATCTATAATATTCAAGACTTCCTCGAGAAATGCGGTAAGAAAATAAGGAATCAATGGTGTTAAAGACTTTAAGCCAGGCATACTTTTATTTGTTTGTTTATTTATTTATTTACTTACTTAATTGTTTATTCATTCATTTATCCATTCTTATATTAATACAGGGTAGAGCAGTGGTTTAATATAAGATATGCCAAGCAAATTAGAGACATATAATGGAAAAAGCCAAGTATTTTGAAATGTAAACCTATTCCAATTACAATGTCTTTTAAAATGCAGTAGCAGTCTTGTCGTAGGATGTGAGCTGGTATTTAAATAGTTTATCGTTATCATTTGACTAAATATGCTTAGTGAAGACAATCACTGTCGTCTCGTTTGCTAAAATTCAGTGCCTTTCCCTTAAAGCAAATATCAAGAATACATTTTCCTTATCGCATTAACTGTTCCTGTACAACCGTTGCTGCATGACCTAAAACTCGGAAGATAAACGTTAACATTTTGATCAAGAAATCGTGAAGCACACTTGTGGAATGACGCACTTTAGCATTTCATTTTACGTCTATTTGTTTATCGTTGTATCGCCTCCTAGCTGAACGTGAGGGTTACGAACTACCAGAACCACCCAACGACATCATGCCTCAGGTACCAGCAGGGTTGTCCAACCGGAGGTTTGGGAACATTCGAGATCAAAATTTGTTCAAACAGGGTATCACGTACAACCGGATCAACTCGAATCCAATGCGACCGAGTGCCCCCAAGCGGGTACCTGGTGCGTTCTCTCGAGTCATTGGGAAACCTCCAAGCGGAGGTTTGTCAGCTTTTGGCCGGAAGAAGCCGAGTTTCTCTGCCAGTAAGTTCGCCAGCCGGTTCAGCAAGGCAAGACATCAGGCTGGAAGAAGGGGACGTCGAAGACTGTTATCGCTTGATGAAGTCGACATTGATCCTGCTTTCTCGAAGGCAATAGACACAGCACAAGGCGAGGAGAAACGACAAAAGCGCAGGGCAACTACTCGGAATAGGAAACGGAGACGTAGACCAATAGAGATGCTCCCCCGCATGTCTGTTGAGGACTTTATCAATGCGCATCAGCGAAGAGGAAGAGGAAGGAAGATGCAGAATGGATGGACCACACTATCCGGAGGCTGGAGGTATCGAGATGTCCGATCTGTAGGTGGCGAAAACAGCAGTGATTCCTTTCTCCCTCTAGAACTTACCGTACCGCCAAACGGACAATCCCAACAGAAGAGTGAGGATGACAGTCAAGAAGTATCTCTGAGAAGTAAACGGAATATTGTTAGGAATGATCTCGGGAGTATGCTTGGACGACTTCGTCAAAGAAAAGGAGCACAGCGATTTCAGAAGAAGAATCTATGGACTGATCAATATTTAAGCGGGCAAAGGAGGCGAGGAGAACGGTCAACTAAGGGACAAAACATAACCAACACAGCGGAATATCCACTAACAGGTACATGTACCTATATCATTTCTTTTTGAAATATCCGGTAAAATGCTAGGTCAAGGGAAATTGTGTGTCCATACAACTTTAGGCGTTCTTTTAAACCAGACTTTGGCATAATTTTGCCTCTTTTGATTTAATGATGTAATTATTCTTTATATTGGACAAAATATTGATAAAGTTGCAACAAAATCTATTAACAAATGACCAAAGATGGAAGTCGGACACATAATTTCCCTCGTGTGGGGCATCTTTTTTACCTAGTAATTTAAAGAGTGGAGAATTTCGTGGTTTCATTCATCTTCTTTTTTTCTTTAATTTAACTCATCCAGTGAAAATGTATTTTCCAATACCGGAAAACCCGTTCAGACTCACGCTCGTCATCATTGAAAATGTTAGATGTATCAAACATCCCAATTCCCTACCCCATATGTTATTATTTTAACAGATGTTTACAGGGCTCCGTTTCACAAAACTTTTCATCAGTGACAAATGACAGTTTATGTTATAAGCTACTGGAATCCTTGCTTCTGATTGGTTATCAGCAGATTTGTCACTGATTTTTGTAATTTGTCATTGAAAAAAGTCTTTGAGGAACAGGTCCTAGGAGACACTCCTAACCAATCGCCCACAGGCAGGGTTGAGCAGCAAGATGTGAATAGATATGTGGAAGAGAGCCGAGGCGAGCCAACATATGCAGTCCAGGTGGAACGCCCCGTTCCGCCTCCGGTTGAAGCCAACCCTGGTCATCGTGCTCACCCCCATCCACCGGGTCACCATCGTCGTCGTCTTCCAGGTACGATCTAGGAACACCAGATAACTATGATAACGTAATATTTTCTTTTGAGGTATAGTTAGCCATATAATAAAATAAAACGCATTGACTAAAATTGGTCGTACACATTTCTGTCTAAAGGATCATTTATGGTTTTCCTTATATTGTATTCATGATCAAGTTAAAACTTAATAATGACAGATGTTAATAATCATGGTTATGATTTCTTTTCCTAGAATCCTTGTGTATCGTTATCATGTTATATAATTTGTAAATTGACATAAAAATATTGACTGCTTGGGGCACAGTCTGCCCAAGTTGATCTCGAAAATTCATTGTGCCTCGATACGAGGCGGACTAGTCGAGTGGTATAATGCAGTCTCAAGATCACCCAGGGGGGCTATAATATTTCATACCTTGATATAAGATGAGGCTATTTTGCTCAGCAGTCCGTAGTGAGCCAACTTTATGCCTCCTGTTTTGATCAATGAGAGGCCAGGGCCCCGTCTTACAAAGAGTTGATATTGATCCGAATCAATATCAAGTCCTCCAAGCAATCGCAAGTTTGCAGTCTCCCATCTCTTATGTACATAGTTGTGATTGATATCAATCATTCAAGTTGCGATTGATATCAACTCTTTGTAATACAGGGCCGTGGAATCGTGACATGCGGTCTATAATATTAATAATGTACCCTCTTTTGATATTATAATGATTTTCTATTTCTCTCGCAGATGAAAGAGCTCGTCAGCTCGCGATGTATCAGCTACCAATGAACGACCTCACCTTGAAATTGAACCCGTTTGATCCGTTCGAAGTAGATCTCTTCTTCCAGTACATCCTACACAACGAAAACCTACCAGAGAATCAGGAGTTACCGTCCCCCCAATGACGAGAACAAATTATGATATGACATGGATTGTGACAAGGAAGGGAGGGGGGGGGGTGTTCCGGGCACATTGAATGTCCTGGAAAATATCTATCAAATAGCACTTACCATAAGAACTATTTGTCAGTAATAATATTGTCCAAAATAAGTCGTAAAAGATACATGACATATTACTTGTAATCTTCAAATTACTGTTTGAAATAAACTGGGGGGGGGGGCAACCTGCCCAGACGCGCTAAGTGTGGGTATATAATGTTGTTATGCTTTGAATGACAATATTATGCGTTAACGGGGAGGGGGAGGGAGATACATGCATGAACCGCCAGTATCCCTATATTTGTTTGAACGAATTCTGGCTCCCGACGACTATAATCTTTTGATTTGAATGATTGTTACGATTTGGGATTGTTATTATGGTGAGTTTCAAAAACGGCATTAACTAAAGTATAATGATATAACTTCAGGAGCTTTTCATTTCTATTTGTCCGAGTCACAATGACTGGCAAGTTTAATACAGGGCCGCTGTAGTGGGATGGGCTAGCGTTCGAGGAATTAAATAGGGAAGAACGGGGAAAGCCACAAGACTTGGATCGTGGAGAGTATCATCAAATGAAGGGAACAGCTTTTAAAGTATGTTTATCATCTCTAGAATGATTTGAAGAGTCTACTTGGATGAACATCATTACGGGAAGGATGAAGTGAAGACTGTGACATGAAACATTCTGAGCCAAAATTGAGATTGGTTCTGTCTCCAATCAAATGTTTATTCATTTAAGTGCACATTGTTCATGTTGTTCCTAAACAAAAATTATGTCTCCTTTTCCTAAATATCATTCTCACACTGAAAATGTATTCCAGTGATGTAGACGAACAAGCATGCATTAGATACATAGCAAGATTAGTAATGCAAGGCGGTGCCTCTGGGGTATGTGAAAATAAACTGACAAGCCGCATAATTTTTATTTTACTGTCAAGTTTTTTTTTTGTGTGTGTCATTATATCTAAGAAGATTGATTTATTGTTTATTTTATAGGGTGTTTTTTTCCTTACATGTTGGAAGTTATGAAATAAGGATGATTAGAGGAGACAAGGATAAGAAGACTACTTTCGTTTTCCTTCTTTCTTTTGACTATTTTTCAAGCAAATCACAAATTACTAGGCCTAGATATATTTTATGGTTTGATAATTTTTTACCAAAATCCATGTCGCATAGTTACAACGAAGAGGTACAATACAATTATACATGCATGTACTAGATTTTTTTTTGTAGAAGGATCATAACACTATGATGATCGATGTTAGTCCTATCAAAACCCACCGCACACCTCAATATGGCTATGATCCGATTTTGAAAGAAATTGCAATAGCATTTTATATGAATATTTAAACTTAGAAAATATTAATGTTCGAGGATTTGAATAGCTATAAGCTTGATAAAAAGGAAAAGCTAAATCGGCTCAGAATAAAAAATGACGTCAGACCAATTAATAGTGCGATTGTCTTCGATTTGAAGCCGATTCCGCTTTAATTTTGACAAGCAGGTTTAAATGCATTAAAAGCCTGTTTATTCTTGTCATTATTCATGATCTAAATCGGGAAGAAGGTGTTTGTTTAGATTTCCATATCTAATATAATCGCCATGTCTTTGAAAATTGGATCACATGAGGGCCGTGTAGTGTGCGCTGGGCATTTCATTATGAGCAATTACTTTACAGTCAGCCATATTTAATTTTTACATTGATATAGAAAAGTGATACTTAAAGAAAAATAAATATTTTCAAATCAATATTTGAATTTTTAAAGTGGAAGTCGATCTCATAGAGAATGTTGTTTCTTTATGACAAAAAACATGCAATATATTTTTCAAGCGATGTCTCTGGACACGTAATCAGACTTAACTGATTAGGTAGAAACATTTTGAAAACGTTTCCTACCCCTAGCCTCGCATAAGTTTAGCTATTGATCAATTTAAGTCACAACCAAATTGGGTGACACTTTTAAAACTCTCTTACAAGTTTTCGGTCCCTACTAATTTTTTCGCTATTTTAAAGGCTTGTTCAGATATAGTGGGGTGTTTTGAGGTGTAAAATAAATGACAACTGCGCACAACAAAGTTTCTATTCACTATTAAAGCTCTGTACAAGATACACAAATGTGAAGCATATTTCTCTTTGATTCACCATAACCATAAATTAAAAAAGAAAAACGCTTCAGCCTTGCCCTGTCATCTCTAAACTGATTGTCGGCCCTTGACTCATCTTAAATGCACTTCCACCAATAAAAAGATAAAATAACGACAAGACTTCTAAAAAGCATTACTGAGGTATTGCTCCCCTTTCCTCCTCCTCCTCCTCCTCCTCTTCCTTCTCCTCCTCTTCCTTCTTCTTCTTTTTCTTCTTCGTTATTATTATCATTATTCCTTTTATTCTTCTTCTTCTTCTACTATTACTACTAGTACTACCGATATTTTTTCTTCTTCTTCGTTTCTCTTTTCCTGTTATTTTCTTTCACCTGTCCGGATCGAGAATTTTCGGACTTGTGTATCCGCCCGACCAGGGAATTGGGGATCCACCATGTGAGGGTTAATCGTTCATCTTTTTTTTGGGGGGGGAGGGAGAAACACTCTATGGTCCCTCCTTGTTCGTGTAAATTTCGTCAAAATTTCGTCATTCGTCAAAACATGGACCTAAAAAATCACGGGAGCCGTGACGGTACACAGACGCAACGCGTCTAATTTTGCCGGTTCGCGTGTGCTGCAACAATATGCGCACATATTCGTACTTAACTTATGCACGCGCACAAGTCATAATAGGCTACGCGTACGTACTAATCGTGCGCACATAGTTTAGTACAGAAGAAGTTGCGTAGCAACACAAGTGAAATGGCCGAGAATATTTCAATGGAAAACGCTAAATGGGTTGCAAATTTAGAAGTGAGAATCTTTTAAAGTATTATTTTCATTAATATTATTGTTCCTTTAAGTTTATTATTTGTCATTCAAGTGTTTGGCAGATAACTTTATCTAATTCGCAAATATTGTTTAAATAAATCTTTTTAATGGTCCCACACGTTTAACTTTTTGTAAGGTGCAATCGTGCAAGAGCCAAGACTAAAGAGTTAACTTGCCTTAAAGTAAAACTGGGCTAGTATGACTGAGCTGTGAATGATGATAGCTTGGTTAACTGTTAACAATGATGATGATGAATATAAAGTAGAATCTACTCTAGACTAACAAATGATGATGAAATATGGGTGATGATGAGCGCACACATCTGCAAGAATCTTCAGCAGTGAAGGAGGCAGATTATTTTGAAGAAGAAGAAGAAGAACATGTTGAGATCAGATGGCAAAAATGCCAAAATTCAAAAGGAAAAGAGAAAACTGATAATCTTCATCATAGGGGTGGGGGGGGGGGGGGGTGATGAAAGCCATCTTGATGGTGACAGAAATGTTGCTAAAGTTCAAGGATAAAATTAAAGGTTGTCCGCAATGATGGTCACCTGCAAAATTTTGATCACAGTCGCACCCAAATACCTAATACTAATAGTATACCAATAACGCACGGCCCAGAGTGCAATAGCGGTGAATGCAGTACGCGCGAGGTTTCTTTAGATTGGTGCCGCTCTGTGCAACGAGCCGCTTGCGGCGAGTTGACAGTGCGAACCATCTGAAGAAACCGAGCGAACACTGCATTTACGTTTCGCACAACAGGGTCAAGTGCGTTATTTGTTTTATAAAATAGCGACACAAACAGCAACAAACAAAAGTTTAGATCTTAAGTATACGAGAGTTCGATCTAGATCTAGAGTTATGTTGGTACTAGATCTAGTAGTAGATTCTACTAGACTAAAATGAGGGTCTAAAAGTAAAACCTTGCATGCTTACCGAAAAGTCCACGGGATTCATTGTTTGATTACAAATAAAATGCATAGGGTGTCTAGAGACGAGTCTACATGCAGACAGCTGAAATTCCTGGCTTCATTATAAAATCCAAAAGTCAAAACGGGTCTAAATCCAAGGCAAAAGTAAAAATAAAAATTTGCTTTCTAATAATACCCCGCTCTAGCTAGAGCTAAGCTAGCTACGCGTACGCTGCACTGGGGATCATGGTGGAGCGTACAATATTAGCTACGCGTAGCCTATAGCCTACAATGCACTCGAGGGAGCGTACTAGTACTACGCGTACGCGCGCGCACTGGATCTCCATGGTCACGTACGCGCCGTGCAATATAACTTTTTGTTGCGCTTTTTCTGCACTCATTTCTGCAAAATCGTGCTTGCATCAAAAATTTGTCAATGTCATGTGACGCGTATTGACCAATCACGATGCTTAAAATACTAGAGCCATTTTATAATAATATCTATTGTGCAATGCAGCTATTTTGCTAAATTTAGCAAAACAAAATAACTCTAAGTGTACGTCTTTTTCGTCGATTCTGACAAAAAATTGGATGAATATTGCCTAGATTTTGAGGGGCTGTATCTTTTTATAGAAACATCGGTTAGTCTTGAAATTTGAAAAATTTTGAAATATATAATTCTGATTAGGGTCTAAATGTTTTTTTCAATTTTCCAACCAAAATGGTGAAAACCGATCCCAAAGATAAAATTGAAAAATCCTTCAGACACCCTTATCTAGGATCTAAACCATGATTTTTTTTTATAACTTTTTTTTCTTCTTTAAAATTAATGCACAGAAAATGGATGGCAGGTTGCGGCTTGGAGAGTTGCTTGGCTGGGCGATGGAAGATTTTGATGAAGATGCTCAAATGAGAGAATCTATTCTTCTAGACTTCCTCTATGGAAGCTTGATGTTTGGAGTCCAGAAGGGTGTTCCTTGGTCACAGGTCCCAGCACTCGTACAGGTCGCATCACAGTTTCAACAAGAAACAATTGGTAATTACTACTAACCTGTATAGAGCTAGATATAGTAGTCAGTGACCATGTGTATTGCATCATAATTCGCTGTCACCAGATTCGGTGGTAAGCGCAGTGACAATCAGCAACGAAAAAACTTGAGGTTGCGTTCATATTAATTTTGATCAGAATTCCTTATGGTGGTAGGTTCAGCGCACAGTGCATTAATTTTAAATAAGACCTGTCGGTCATAAAAGTGAAGTCAACTCTTGGTGATTGACTGATAACACCTTCTGTAGGAACTCAGTGTTATATTGCTCTGGTTCATAACATTACAAGCCAGAGCAATATAACACTGAGTTCCTATAGGAAATCTATTTATTCAGATGGTCATATCTCAGCCAATACTTAACATATTTAATTGGTTTTTCGACATTTGGACAGTATTTTTTATGCTCTATTGAGTCTTTCGGAAAATGAAGAAAAATTGAGAAATTCCAAAAATAATTTGTTATGATGTCACAGCTTCGGTACTCTATAGGCTTTCAGTTTTAGAAACTAGAATTGATTATATTCCACATGCTAAGAATCTTGCTCTACGATTGGTCAAAAGTAAATCACGTGATGGAAGATAGTTCGCCCATCATTGTTCGGAGAAGAAAAGTTTGTTGCACTGTGTAGATAGTAGTAATATCTACACAGTGCAACGCACTTTCACTGAAGATAGAAGTACTATCTACACAGTACAACGCACTTTAATTGTATGCGTTGCGTATTGCTCTCCTCTTTAAGCGCTTCTAGTGTTAGTACGCAAACTTTGGTCACAGCACCATGCTGCATACACTGTACGTTTCGTACACTGTTTGCTAGCTGTTAATTGATGACTTGTTGCATTAAAATGACGGAAGAAGTGAAATGTTTCTGATGTGAGCTATATAGCAAATAATCACCTTTTGGTTTCAGGCGATGGCAAACTATCACTTCCTCGGCGATCTGAATGTATACGCTATCTTTCCTCAGCTTCGCTTCAGAAAGATAGCTACATGTACATCCAGATCCCCTCGAAAGTGATAGTTTGTCCCATCACCTTCACCAACAGTAATTATTTGCTTAATATTACATTGAATTATTTGTAAGATAGATCACACTTATAATCTAAACATTCATCTTGTTGTGTATAAATGAAGGATTGTAGTTTTAATTAATTTTATATTGTTTTGTTTTGTCAGGTCAACCATTATCATCAGCAATCAAGATTTATCGTGAAATCTCCCAGCGGTACCTGAACGAGAATAAAATCAGTGAGAGCAACCTTAGACTCTTCACCAGCCACTTGTTTGAAACCTACATGGCCCACTATCAACTCTACCAGATTGTATTCACTAAAGACAGGGAACCAATGACTGTAAAGCAACATCTAGATGTCATTCCTCCACCAGAAGCCTATCCTCTTGATGTGAGTATACACAGAGTGAAGGTATTAAGATTGGAATAGTTTCAGTTATAGGCCCCTCTAAATATGACACTATCCATATTGATATCTCATATCACCATGTAGAATTGCATGGTGTGACTGACCCTGCAAACTTTACCTACAATTCAGTTTCTCCAGCTTAAAACGTATCATTGACACTCATTTAAAACTCCTATACTTGTTTTAAAGCCCCGCTGTCCTACTTGTAGCTACTTGCTCCCTCTATATAGAAAACTGCCCTGATCGGTGCCTGTTGGTCCCCCATGATCCTCTATTTCTTATGTTATTTGAGAGCTGAGTTGATGAGATAGCCACCTGTCAGTGACCTCGCTGTGTGGTCTAATTCCTCCTAGCCACACTAGTGTTGATAAGCATTAAACATGTCTACATTGCTTTTTGTCATTTCATCTTTTGCACCATGAGCATTTGATTACATTTGATATACTTTACACAGGAAGCTAAACCACTGAGTGTTTGGGAATACGAAAGAAGAATAAATGAACTGGAAGAAGAAGAGAAGTCTAGACTGAATGAAATCAAGGTGCAAGAAGAGACAATCCTCAATGACATAGAGGAGAACCAACCCTTCAAGGATACCAAAGACTCTGTCCTAGACAGACAGGTAAGTCCAAAATAAAACTTGGGAATATAAAGGAACGTAAGCAATAAATTAAGTGTCTGAGACCCCTGGGAATATGGAAGAATAATGAGTGAACTGGAAGAGGAAGAGAAGTCCAGACTGAATGACATCAAGGTACAGGAAGAGACAATCCTCAATCACACAGAAGAGAATCAACCGTCTAAGGAAAACAAAGACACCGTCCAAGATAGATAAATAAGTCAAAAATAAACCGTTGAATGTGAACACTGTCTTGCAGACATCAGAGTGGTTATTTATTCATCAGCAACTTCCTTCAAACTAGCCCTTTCAAGTTCATGATGCGGTGGGGAAGGCTTTTCATGCATACATCACATTGCTGATCAGCCTATCTTGCTTATCAGCCCATCTTGCTTGTAGTTCATTTGAACTTAGAGAATGGTGTATCTATATGCAAGAGTAGTAAAATATTAAGTGTAATGATAGGAATGAAATACTTTTTTGTTTTTTTGTTCTTTAATAATTATATTTAGGCCTTGCCACTTGTTTAAACTATAGATCTTGTGACTTGATAACCCTTTTCGTCACCTGGGTGGCAGAAGGGCATTAGCTCGAATTTCAGGTAAAAAATAAGGCGTTAAGCAGAAGGGCGTTAGCACTAAATCGCCTCAAACTTTTATAAAACTGACTTATTTCCGAAAACAAATTGTGGCCGTGTTCTACTATAACATTTCTATTAGTCTTTTCAGTTTTAAACCAATTTTCGGAACAGAAAGCAGTTTAAATATAAAACAAATCTTTAAATGCTAATAATTTGAAAAGTAGTTTTTGAGTCGCTCACGTGCTAACGCCCTCTTGCCAGCCAGCCAACGTTTTTTCCCATTCTTTAATTCTTTCTTTCTCTCTCTCTCTCCCTCTCTCTATTTCTTCCTCCCTCCTTCCCTCTCTCCATCTCCATCTCCGTTTACAGCAAGTATCTGAGTTGATTCAGGATGCGATCCAGCACCACACCTCTCAGACCGAGAAGCTGCTTCAGACCAGGGTAGAAGGAACCCTTGAAGACCTCTCTTTCTACCTCGAGAAGACCGCCCTGCCCCGCCCAGAGCACCTTGGCCCCCCTCCAAGGACCAAGGATCCGCCCAGGCTGTCTGCAAAGAGCAGAGCTGGTGTGACATCAGCAAAGTCAAAGAAGTCAAAGAAATCTGCAAAGACCAAGTGAAAATCAAAAGGCAACGGTACAGAGGAGAAAGTTCCAAGTCATTCTATGTAAATTATTTGAGGCAATGTTGTAAGACAGTGATCCATTGTGATAATGGTATGTTTTGTCACTGTTGGAAAGACGCATATATGAATGTTATGATGGGAGATGTGCATTGAAATTCAATTTCAGATTTCACTTTAAAGGCAGGGTATTCTACTGGCTCATTCTACTGACTCTACTTCATGTTTACTCATACTACTATCTGCTGCTCACAGTCTCCCGACTTGTTGACAGCAACGTCCGACAATGCATCATCAACTGAATAACACATGAGTGATGATGCTTGGGTACAGGAACTGGAAATTGCTGTACGCCTTCATAAAAAATGCCGCAATTGAAAATACATTACAGCAGTGGTAGTGATGTACGTAAAATAACCTGCCTTTAACTGAAGCTGAAAGGGCAATTC
The DNA here is from genome assembly GCA_035222895.1 of Strongylocentrotus droebachiensis. Classification (NCBI taxonomy): domain Eukaryota; kingdom Metazoa; phylum Echinodermata; class Echinoidea; order Camarodonta; family Strongylocentrotidae; genus Strongylocentrotus; species Strongylocentrotus droebachiensis. The sequence continues at coordinate 185,434 of JAVYIG010003164.1, read as the reverse complement.
AGGCTTTGTAATATGTTCAGTTGTGTGAAAGCAGAAAAATATGAGAAAAAGAATGTAAAAATTTAAAATAAATCAGACAAATTATAAGAAAATTATTTATGTTTGAACTTTGAAATATAAGATCACTAAATCTATGTGAATCTGTAACTGGCTATTTGGTCAGTGGATTTGTGATTTAACGGTACTCCCGGTCAACTCTCCCTTTTTTCACTATTCAAAATGAATTATGGATACCAAACTATCATAAGTTACCAAAAAAGAAATTTTCTGAGTAAAACATTTTGAAATATCAATATTTTAGTAATTGTGTGTTGGAACATACAGGAGAATTATCCTTCACTACATCACAGTGAAATAGTGATTCGGTGAAAATTTCCGTAGGTACAATGGTTGCCTAATTCATAACTTTCTTGATATTTGTCCCATTTTTTCAAACTTCACCAATCTGCTTCCTTTTAGACTAATTTTTATTCTTGTATCTAGCTTGTGTGAAAAGAAAGCGACATAATCCCCTTGTATTCATGTATATCTTTTTCTTATTTATGATATAATAAATGTTTATTTGTTAAAAAAGTTTAATATTCGTGAGCAAATGAAATTTATTGTTATAGTTCGTAACATGTCATTATTTGTCATTATATCTCTTGAAATTGTTATATTTTTATTTAGACACTTATCTTTTTATCAGCAACTTTTCTTCATAAAAATGTTCAGATGTTGAAAAAAGTATGCAATATTTAATTTGAATTGATACATTAAAAGAAAATATTGAATAACAAGCTATGCATGTCATCACGTTGTGTCTGTATTATATTCAAAAAATCAATTGAATTATATGAAATATAAAGGAAGGTGAGAACGAGTGAGATGGAGAGGTAACAGAGAGAGAGAGCTTGGGGAGAAAGGGGAAAGTATATGCGAGAGATATAGAGATGATGGGGAGATAAAAAGGAACTGAGAAAGGCAATAGAAAGTATGGAGTTAATACATCATGTGTATAGACAAAGTATAGTAAGGGGGTTGGCAAGGTGAGACAAAAAGAACTATTTATAATGATGTTTGAGCATAGAGAGAATGAGTATGTGCATGTGTGAGAGAGAAGAAAGAGAGAGAGAGAGTATGTATGTGAGAGAGAAAGAGAGTATGTATGTGAGAGAGAATGAAGAGAGAGAGAGAGAGTATGTATGCAGGCGCGGATCCAGGATTTCTTAGGGGGGGGGGCCCAACTTTATTATTTTTTTTGCTCCCGAAAATTTGAAAATCTCGCCGGCCGAAAAGTCGCTCAGTGGGGGGTGGGGGGGGGGGGGGGGGGTGGTAAGCGGACACTTTTTTTTTTTTTTTGAAGTCCCAAAAAAAATCGCAACGACTCAGCCAGCCGAAAAGTCGCTCAGTGGGGGGTGGGGTAAGCGGACACTTTTTTTTTTTTTGAAGTCCCCAAAAAAATCGCAACGACTCAGCCAGCCGAAAATTCGCTCAGTGGGGGGGGGGGGGGGGGGTAGTGAGCACATTTTTTTTTTTTTTGGTCCTCTAAAATTTTTAATTTGCACCCCCCCCTTGAGCGCCAGGGGGGGGGCCCAACCCCCCCAAAAGGTAAAAATCGCGTGATTTTACATGATTTTTTTCTCATGGGGGGGGGGCCCGGGCCCCCCGGGCCCCCCCTGGATCCGCCACTGTATGTATGTGAGAGAGAAGGAAGAGAGAGAGAGAGAGTGAGTATGTGTGTGAGAGAGAAGGAAGAGAGAGAGTGAGTATGCGTGTGGGAGAGAAGAATTAGATGAAGGGAAATATCAGAGAGACAGAGAGAGAGAGAGGAGTATACAAGTATTAGTAAGATATAGAAAGTGAATATTGATGGGAAAAGAGAGGAAGATTGGAAGAAGGGGGAGAATGTAAACACTAGATAAAGGATGGCAAAGATGTAGACATATGGACTAAAGATAAAATAAAACGTAAAAGTAACTTTTGAGAATTTTGAATGAATATGATTTTAATTTGAATCAGTACAAAAACAGATAAATACTCAGTGTGAGAGGGGGAGAGGGAAAAAGAGAGAGAGAGAGAGAGAGAGAGATAAATAGACAGTCAGAAGAGAAGAAGGAGGGGGCGGGAAAAAAGATCCTGCAGTTTTTAACCCCTATTCCAAGATATATGTAATTGTAATACATGTACATGTATCAGCTTTTTGTGTTATCGATATAAACGGGAAGATTAACTTCTACTTATCCCTTACACCTTGGTTTAAAAAAAAAAAATTGTCTACGAGTACGATTTTAGCGTGGTCTCGACTTCAAAAATAAAAGAACTGAAAGAAACTATATAGATTTGCATCTGATATTCCTAGCTATCATTGATTTCACCAAAATTAGTATAATGCATTTACCGTAGATGGCGCCCGACCTGCTCTGTGTTTTGGTAAATGGCGCGGCCAAAGCGGAAACCAGAGAGATCAAAAGCAGTAATATCAAAGTGTTAGCCCATGTGTGTCGATCCCGGGGGGGTGGGGGGGGGGGGGGGGGTGTGGCCCGTACAATCATCCCCCCCCCCCAATAATTCACCATCACAAAAAAAAAAATGAAGAGAAAAATTAATGATGAGAGCCCGATGAGAGTAGTTAATGGTTATTACTCGCAAGATGACCATCCATAATTTTTTTTTCTACACATTTTGCTATCTCATTTTCTTTATACATATAAATAGAAAACGCCGTATATGAGACAAGAATAAATTGAATTCTCGCTCATACGGTTTCATCAGGAATTGATGGATTTATTCAATTTATTCAATCAACAGCATCATAGAAATACAATGCGCCAAATGCAAAGCCGCAGCGTTAAAAAGCAACGAGCTAAATGTTAAACGCGAAGCGCAAAAGTGCAAAAAAAAAGTAGAGAGTGGGAGAGAGGGATAATGAGAGACAGAGAGGATACAGGCGCGAGTCAGGGGGCGGGGGCGGTCTCCATATGGAAAACTTACGCGCATCTGCTCTGCGCCTCGTCGCTTATCCTGTTAAGCACGGGGAACGTACACCAAAAAAGCCATGTTTTGATATAATTGCTGGTATTACGGGAAAATGGGAATTTAAAAAAAAAATCTTCGGACGGTTTCTTATAATTTGAAATGTCGTCTTAAAAATGATACTAAATTTGGGATTATTCTTTCAGGGGAAACGGGTGCCATTTTCCCCTAAAAGTTTTGACTTTTTCAGCCTGCCTATGGAGATTGCACTGTTTTTCCCCTTTTTTGTCGGGTTTCGCTCAGTCAACCAGTCGGCAAATCTTACACGAGTGACGTATAAAAAATCTTCGGACGGATTCAGAAACCTTGACATCCCACCTTTACGTTGGTATAACGATTGTTTTCATTTGTGGAGGGGAAAAGGGTGCCATTTTCCAACCAATAAAAAGTAGTTTTTCATAGTAAACCAAGGTGACTGGGATAGTGTAGCGCTATAGCTACTCACAACGAGTGCGCCCGTACAATGCACAGTTATAGCTTCAGTGCAATCGCTGTATAGAGGTCAGTGTGTGTATTTAACGCAGTGCGTACAGAGTGTGTGCGTTGCGCTCAAAATCTAGGAGACCGCATCATGTCTATACATGAGCACCCGAATGGGTCATTGCACTCCAACTAGAGGGAAGTCAGTATAATCATTGGCAGAGGGAATGAGTTCGATTTCGTCTACGGTGTGATGGCAAGCCTCTGCTGGTGTAGTCTACCGTAATTTTGCATGTATTTAACTAGGTGAGTTTCATTTCTAATTCTAGTTTGTTAGAGTTAGTAAGTAGTCAACGAGAGCAAGCGCTCGCACCCCCGCTTTGTCGCATTGGACTAGTCCGATCAGTGTACTTTCACGCAAGAGTGCATTTGAGCGCTCTCTCTTCGTGAAAGCGGTTGTTTAGTGCTGTATTCTTTTATGCGCGTTTAGGGCTAAAAGTTTTCCATATGCCCCCCCCCACAAAAAAGCGCAGCCTCCCCCCCCCCCCAAAAAAAAAAGAGAGAGAGAAAGAAGAAAGGAGGAGGACGTAGGAAGAAAAAGGATCAAGAGTCGAGAACGGTACAACGAATCGTCTTGTTTCTCTAATAATGTAATGAAACGTCAAATCTTCCGCGCTTTGCGCGGGAAGGGGAGGGGGGGGGGAAAAACTGAATTCAGACAAGGATTAAGAGTCGAGAATGGTACAACGAATCGTCTTCTTTCTTTCTTTAATAATTTAATGAAACGTCAAAAGAAACTGAATGTAGACAAGGATTAAGAGTCGAGAACTGTACAACGAATCGTCTTCTTTCTCTAATAATTTAATGAAACGTCAAAGCTTGCGCGCTTCGCGCGGGAGGGGGGGGGGGGACTGAATTTAGACAAGGATTTAGAGTCGAAAACGGTACAACGAATCGTCTTCTTTCTTTAATAATTTAATGAAACGTCAAAAGGATTTAGACAAGGATTAAGAGTCGAAAACGGTACAACGAATCGTCTTCTTTCTTTAATAATTTAATGAAACGTCAAAAGTATTTAGACAAGGATTAAGAGTCGAGAACGGTACAACGACAACTAATCGTCTTCTTTCTTTAATAATTTAATGAAATGTCAAAAGGAATTAGACAAGGATTAAGAGTCGACTCGAACGGTACAACGAATCGTCTTCTTTCTTTAATAATTTAATGAAACGTCAGAGCTTCCGCGCTATGCGCGGAGGAAGGGGAACTTGATTCAAAGAAGGATTAAGGGTCGATAACGGTACAAGGAATCGTCTTTTTTCTCTAATAATTTAAGTCCCTATATATATAGGCCTTGTCACCGTTCCATTCTCTCATTCTCGCTCTCTCTTTCTTATATATGTCAGAGTAGAGAATTCTCGCACTACATACACACACACACACACACACACACACACACACACGCACACACGCAAACACTCTTTACATCTAATTTGCAAAGAAAGTCATACCAGGGAGGTAGTATGCATTCCCCTAGCTCGATCCCCTCTCCACTCTCTCTCTCTTTCTCTCTCTCTCTCTTCCCTATATCTTTATTTCGACTCTAGTATTAGCCTATTTAAACTGCTGTTCTTTTCACAACTATTTCCAAAAATCATTTTAGCGCAAAATACATGCATATCATTGACATTTAAATATACTATTACCATATGCACGACCACCAATACTACACCACCATCTCGGTGCCTTTTTATGTTTCGAGTCTCTAGATCGTCACTTCATTTAAATTGTAAAATATGACGGTTAGCAAGTAGCAACACCACAACCATCATTGCCACCACGTCTACCACCACTACTACCACCACTATTACCACCATTGCGGCGCCATTTAGCCCCATTTACAGCCTTGCGAATTGCGGCGCGGCGCCACGATTTATGGACATAAACTGCCTTGACGGTGGACTGGTCAAATTATGTCGATTTATGAACACATATCATCCTCCAATTTATAGGTATATTCACTGAAACCATCCGTGTGTGCCCTCTCTAAATTGCATTCAGGTAATAATATTCCTGTTTCAAGTTTGAATGAAAATAGATTCTCGGAAAAATATTGATTTCCATTTAACGTTTATGAAAGACGATGCTCATATCTCTTACATTTACATTTTACGTGTTAATATATCCTTGCGCCAGGGTTCGGTACATACTTTTCTCGCTGTAACAAAGTAATGTCAAGAGCAATTTATGACTATTTGATATTATAAATAAGAATGAGTAGTGTTTTGTGTCTGTAAGTTGTAATCCTCTAATTATTATGATGACTAAACTAGTTATGTTTTATGCGAATGCAGCGCTGAGAGAGAGTGCTTCGGCCATTACTAATAACGTGTATTTTTGGCATATTGAGGGAACACCCATTGTGTGTACATGAATTTTGTCCGCTGGCAATTGAATTCTTCGTCAATCCATGAACGAGTTAATACATGTAGATGTTCGCGATGGAAGGCCTGTAACATATTTTCTTACGGAAATTTATTAAATTCTTCATATATTCTTGGATTCTGACATTGGATTTATACCAGGCTTCGTCATGGGGAATTGTTTGCGTGGATTAGGACTCACAAAGAGTGATAAAAACTACAATCCATCCCCTGCAACGCAGGGATCTGGGGGAAATGATGTCGGGATGCTGCCGACATCTCCGCCCGGAGCTCCCGGGTCACACATCGTGGTGAACGCGCCTCCTCCACATCCATCAACAGGGCACCAACCCTACAATATAGGACCAAGTAATGCAGGACCAAGCGGTCGGATTGAGCCTTCAAATCTGAAGAGATATGTAGCCCTGTTTGATTACGAAGCTAGGACACAGGATGATTTAGGTTTTAAGAAAGGAGAAGAATTGGAAGTTCAGAATGACTCTGGTGATTGGTGGCTAGCGAGGTCAAGACTCACCGGTTTAGAAGGCTACATCCCTTGTAATTATGTGGCTAAAGTGCAATCTTTAGAATCAGAACCGTAAGTATACATCTGTTTATCAAAGTCTTCTCATGTTTATTCTGTCATTAACATGTTTATATCTTGTCATTTGTGTAGGCAGTGCATCATCAAACTACAAATATTTTGAATACAGTTCTTGTTTAGATATAGACCGAATTTTCCGTCTCTTTCGTTCGTTAGCCTCTTATTGGGGTAGGGTCGGCCGGCTCTCTCTTTAGAGACGGAAACCGTTTAATCACATGTCCTTGCTAACGCCACGACCAACTCTGGTCGTAGCGTTTTGCCCCCAAAATCCCCCTAAATGTCATTTTACCTCGTGTATATCCAAATGTAAATTAGGCCTAGGGTATAATAATTCGGTTCCACTTACTAACTTGCTTGAAATAATCCGTTTAATGGTCCCTTTTAAGGAAATTATGGGTCTAAATTGACAGCCGTGTTGAAAATCTTGCAAGTCGTGTTAAACTCTCGCTGCCGGAGTCATCTAAATCAATCTCATCCCTTCTAGTCTACGCCGAAGGCAAAATGATTATGAAGGAAAAACTGTGCGCCATCTACACGTTCGTAATGGCGTTATCACAGTTTTTCCTTCATAATCATTTTGCCTTCGGCGTAGACTAGAAGGGATGAGATTGATTTAGATGACTCCGGCAGCGAGAGTTTAACACGACTTGCAAGATTTTCAACACGGCTGTCAATTTAGACCCATAATTTCCTTAAAAGGGACCATTAAACGGATTATTTCAAGCAAGTTAGTAAGTGGAACCGAATTATTATACCCTAGGCCTAATTTACATTTGGATATACACGAGGTAAAATTACATTTAGGGGGATTTTGGGGGCAAAACGCTACGACCAGAGTTGGTCGTGGCGTTAGCAAGGACATGTGATTAAACGGTTTCCGTCTCTAAAGAGAGAGCCGGCCGACCCTACCCCAATAAGAGGCTAACGAACGAAAGAGACGGAAAATTCGGTCTAGTTTAGATATAGACCGAAAGCTTCAGTCTCTATAATCGTCGGTTGTTCCACTGAGACTACGTCTGCCTATAACCGAGGTCTAGTGGAGCCAGACGTAGTCTCAGTGGAACAACCGACGATTATAGAGACTGAAGCTTTCGGTCTAGTTTAGATAATACATTTCCCTAGTTTTTGCATTTATATATTTGTATAACATTTTATCATTATCACCTCTCTTTTACATCATTTATTTTTGTATTTGTGTCCATTCATTTCTACTTAAAAATGTAGTGTATTTGCATAATTTAGAATTTGCCATTACTAGTGTGTTTGATCATATTTTAAAGAAAGAAGATGTTGTTGAGTTTTAATGCATTGTTTACATGTACATGATCTTTAATGTGCAATTATATTGTCTGTCATACAACTGCTGTTACTGATATATTTGTTCTACAGTACATGTGTCATACAGTAAATGTATACGTTACTAATATCATGATAGGGCTCCATGCTAAGCCCCATTGTAACCCTTGCTGTTTTCTTTTGCATCAGTGCCAGTTGCCTATCAATTGTGCAAAGTGAATGACAGTATCATATCCTTCATTGCATTGAAATGTAAATTGAAAATTGAATGCAAAAAAGAAGAAAAAAAGAGAAAACAAAATAATTATACATGTCCATGTACATTTGTACATGTACATTATTCATAGGCCTAAATGTACCTGTACATGTACATGTACAGTATAGGCCTACAGTATTCTCATTTTTTATGTGTGGATACATCGATACAGTACGGTATATGATACATGTATGCCTGTGAAGTTTGGTTAGTTACATGTACATTGTGTATGGAGCCTTTATGAAGTTAATTGTGTCCAAACTGACTTTGATCATGTGTAACATGAAATTATAATGGTATAATGGGGTGTTATATTTTGCCCTCTCTTCTTGAATGTTTCTTGATAAAAAAAAATGTTAAGGGTGTGTGTTTGTCATGCATGCGAATAGTTTTTTTTTTATAGACCACAAATATGAAGTCATTCATATCTTTGTATGATCTGATTCATTGAAACAGGTCTTTAAAAAAAAAGTACGCCGTGACTTGCAAACACATGTCCTCAGGCCTTTGCCTGTCAGAATGGTTTTGACAAAGGAACCACAAATCGTCAGGCTGTACTTTAGGTACAGTACATGGACGTACATTAAAGAGGAAGTTAAGTATTGACAATACTGTTGCGTTGTGATAGAGAGTGATAGAGGTTTTGGAGTCATTAAGAATGCAAGATAGGAGTGAAATATTTCCAAGAAATGTGATTCATACAAAGTTACAAACAATGAAAAACACAGTACGTACAGTGCACTAGATATTTACAGGAACATTCAACACTGCATGGCAAAAATATGAGGCATCAAGTCCAAATTTGTAAAGTATTTCCATTCATTATTTGAAATGTGATAGTCATTTTTAGCGCAGTTAATGTCATTGGACATTGTACATGTATCTTTCCTTACAGTATGTCTTATGATGATAAAAAAAAGAATGGGATGATTCATAAATTAAATTTAACCTTTACCAGAATTTGATCCTTTCTTTTATTTAGTATGGGAAGGCAAAGGGCCTTGATGAGCAGGCAAGACAGTTTAGGCGCGTCTTCATCATCTCAAGATTGCCAAATAGCCTGCTATTTCTGATTTGGGAAATAATCCCGAAGTAACAAATCGCGTCTTCAGTCTTCACTATCTCGAGATTCGACCTCGAAACTTGATACTCGACCTTGAGAAATTAGCTCGAGATATTTTGCTCAGCGTTAGCGCGTATTGCGAATCTTCGGTCTAGTGAAGATGCACGGGACAAATACCGGTAGCTGGATATTTTGCCAAATAGTGGGATATTTTGCAAACTATCCCAAGATATCTTGGGATGACAATCCTGACCAAATATCCTTCTAATTGCTACTTCGGTCTGATGAAGACGCAAATTAGCTGGATAGTTTGCGATCGGGATAGTTCAAAAAGCTGGATACATGTATTTGGCAATCTCGAGATAGTGAAGACAGGCCTTTTGAGGAAAGATAGCTTGACTTGTTTTATTGCCTGATTAATGACCAATTGGAGGTACTCAGCTGTTGTGATGAGCAATAGTCAGAGATTAAGAGAATTAATGACCAGTTTTGACCACAACTCTGGCGTTTCATTAGGTCTTTGGACTGAAATTATACTTTTGTAAAAGGTCTTAAAGTGCTTAGGAAAAAGAAAGATGTGCAACAAATAGAAAAGTTGCTGGAAAATGTCTTTTACCCAAGGTTACAAATATCAATGAATCAAATGTTTTAAGAGCAATTTTGAATTTTAAATTTATAAATGTTCTATGTACAGTTGTTTCATTCACTTCAAAACTGTGTGTTCCACAGTTCCACCAGAAGAACGGGGGAAAAGATAAGTTGAGCAGGGCTTGTCTTTGCTTTGAGTATCTTGGGTAACAAGTGCGGGGATGGGGGCTCTCTCTCTATAACTTTGTCATTATAGCCAGTGTGAGATTTTCCATACACCTGTACATGTACTTGTATTTTTTTTCTTTCTAATTTTCTCATTCTTTATAAGAAATAAATTGTCATAGATCTTCATTATTATTATTTTTGGGGGTAGATTTTTGTACTTCAACACAAACTTTTTTTTGAAGGGTTCATTGCCCATAGTTAAAAAGATCTATTTACAATATTTTAGAAACAAGTAAATACATTTATGTACACCCTGTACATGTACAGTACATCCATGATAAGGATAGCACATTTTTGTTGGTTCAATGGTTACAAAGTACCTGCTCAATTCACTGTTCTTTGTTTTTTCTTGCTTTAAGGCAATAATGATTCAATTACATGTACATGTACCATGTGAGGGAGGGGGTTGCTAATTAGAGACTTAAAATTTAAAGTTACAGGAAAAAAAAGGCAAATTGTTTTAATTAAAACATGAATTTTCTGTATACAATATTGGTTTTTTGCATGGAGGCCCAAATGCAAGGAAATTTGACACTTTGGTTTTGGAAAAAAAACAATTTTCCTGAGGGAAATTACATGTAGACATATTTCTATCTCTTTTTAGTATAGAACAAATTCAACAATTGGAAGGGAACCTCTCGACACATTACAGAGTTACCAATTTGTAATACTTTCTTATTTTGCTCAAACTTTCACCGACATGTTCCTCTCCTTTGTCTGCTTTTATATATGAGGGTGGACTTCCCCTTTACACGTGCACCAATAACACATGACACAATAACATGCATGGTAACAGAGAGTACCACATGCTGCTTTTTCTCTTGAAAAATGATATCTACTGAGTACTGATCCATGCATTTCACCAAGCGCTGGAATATGGAACATCGATTTTCATCATGAGCTGGCCGCTATTATTGCAACCTTCGGCTCACTAATTGCATTTCCCGAGACCTAATTGAAATTCAAAATGAGTTCAACTATATACTGTATGTGTGCAAGATAGGCAGAATTCATTCAAGTTCTCCAGTTTCATGTTTAATAGCCTGGTTTGACTCTCCTGTTAAAATTGCATTAAATATTATAAATGTACAATGTAGGCTCAATGCCAGACTTTTGACATTGACTTTGCATAGGTCATTTCATGTACAGAGAAATCTACTTTAACTACTGCCTGTATAAAAGACTACCTGTCTATAATGACTACGGTACATGTACGTACATGTACATTTTTTTTGTTTTCCTTCAATAGTGCTTTTCATTGAAAACAACCTGTACTTCTAAACCACCTGCCCAGAAAGACAAATTTTTTCCTCACAGTCTTTACAGCCTTCACTATATTGGCAGCAGGTCTACATCATTGTCTACTACTGTACATGTACATGTACAGTCGTTCTGCTAAACAACAAACTTCAATTTTGAAAGTATGATTCTATGCCAAAATTGAACAGATTAAAAATTCAAAGTATCATTGATTTGTTGCTAAAAAAAAAAGTATATTTTTGATTATATGTTGGAAACATTTCTCATTTCTAATGTACAAAAATGGTATTGTAACTTCCTTCATACAAATATGTAATTTGTTCAATCAAATTTATACTTTTCCTGCACTACCTTAAATACCAAAAAAATTATCACATAATTCTTGTCTGCAATGTTGATTAGTAGTGAGACTTTGTAAACTTTTAAATTTGTTGTTTTATTAAAAATGGAATCCCTTTTCTCTAATATGCAGTACAGTACATGATCAGGGGCTGTGGTCCAATTTGGCATTTTATATTTATATGGAAGTTTACTGAACTTGTAAGCAGACAAAAGTGCCATTTTAAAACTTTTGTTTGGCTGAACTGAACTGTTATTGGAGTTCTGTGAAACTTTGCTTGTGTTGACAATGCAAACACATTAAAATAATTGAAAGAGTATTAGCCTTTTCTATTGACCTTCCCTGCTAAATTAACAGCCAACAGTCAGTTCATAGTCCTGTACAGACTCTACAGAGTACAATGTCATGTTAAAGGTAATACAAAGTTTTGGGAAATTTTGAAAATTGGGTGGATAGTGATTCTTTACAATTTGGATATATTTGGATGCCCAAATTCATGACCCCATACCAAAACTTTGTATTACATGTACATGTACCTTTAAGAGTTTACAGAAATTTGGCAGTTCAGTGTGTTTTCATGCATACTAATGTACAGTGTACATGTACCTCCTTTTTTTCTTTTTCTTTTTTTTCTCCAAAGATTTGATTATTATCAAGATGGTTGCCTGCATCATGCATGAATTCTGTCTCTAAAAGATTGATTTCTTGATAAAATTTCTGGTAAATTGCAATTCCTGACAGTCTGACACCCTGGTTTACCCCGAATTTATACATTACATGGGCAGAAATGAAATGAAACAGACCAGCAAATTATTCTTCAGTTTTTCCCGGGTGAAATAAGAGCAACATTTGTTTTATTGTGAATGATCAATAGAATGGTTAGAAATATATACTGTACATGTACATTTGTAGATAAAAGTATGGTATGTATTTTAACACTTTAATTGTATTGTACATAAAGAGTGTAAATGTATGTACATGTACATGTACACTGTAATTCATATACATGTAGTTCATGTTCATTAAAATAGTGGTTTGTTTATATGCCTACATGTAATTTATTTAAATCATTCTTCTTTGTGGAGATAAAGATACAGTACATGTGTACAGTAGGTACATACAAAAATGTACATTGTACACATGCATTTGCTGTCAAAAAGTCGACCACAAAAACCTTGTACATGTACATTGTACATCATACATGTATTGTTCATGTATGTACAGTGTATGTTGAAATCATCTTTTATCTGTTCAGTAAAATACATGTAATTGTGCAGTACATGTACAGTACATGTACATGCCTGATGTAATAAAAGCATACTATTTGGAAAAGGTGCATATATACATGTACAGTACATGTACACTGTACATTAAAGCTATTAAACTGTAACTGTCACAAAGTCAACACCAAAAGCCTTATACATTACATGTACATGTATGTACAGGTAAAATTTCTTTCAGGTTGACTTCTTTTGAACAAAGAAAAGTAGAGTTGTGGGTGTGCATTGTTCCATCTATCATTCTATTGACACACCATTTTCTGAGTTTGCAAATTTATATAACCAAACCCAAAGTATTATTCTGTGTAGTACCCATGTCCTGTAATGTACATATGTATTGACATGTACATGTACATATAGGCCTACCTGTGTCCTAAATGAACATGTACCCTGGCGAAATTATGTACTTCTTTCTGACCTTCCCTATGAGTTGCTTTATTCTCTTTCTTTATACAATTAAAAAGCGGTGTGTCTTTCATGTACATGCATATTGACGATTAGACTTCCCAAGGTGTTGCAATGTCAGTAGAGCTCTAGAAAAGAACAAATTATGTTACATGTACCTGAAATATTTGCTAGCTCTGTTTTATACAATAAGGCCTACAGTACATGTACATGTATGTGTAAACAGGGATTAGCACTAGTCACTGTAATCTACACACATGTACAATACAATGTACATTGTAGCATTGTTGTACCGTACATACATGTACAATGTATGTACACTGTACATTGTAGGCATGGCATAAATGCAGGCCTATCTAGATATGTACAGGTACATACATACATGTACATTGTATGTTTCATTTCAAATGACTGCAGCAGACAACCGTGTTCTTTTCTGAACTCCCACAGACAGACAGATTTATTCGCCCTTTCGTTGTTGTTTGTTATGCTCGTCCAGTGGAGTGTAAATAAAGCCGGCCTTTGTATTCATGAGTGTGTTTGTGTGAAGCTGAAATGAGTCATATATTTTCTTGGATTGCAGACAAATAAGGTTCTGAAGCAAGTGATTGAAGTGAAAGTCACAGTCAACCCATCATCGGGTTTCTTTTCTTTGAAAGTGCAGTTTTGTTAATCCTTACATTGCCCATGTACATGTACTGTACGTATTATGGTTATAAAATGATTGCAGGCTTCAGCAGCTACAGTGTCCAGTGTACAAGCATACACATACATGTACATGTACATATAGATTTTTAGTTTTAGTTCTAATTCAATCTTTAAATATTCAACTGTGCATTACATCAAGATAGTAGTGTACCGTATCCAGTAATCCATAAGAAAATAAGCAATGCAGAAGTTATGAATTAAAGTCTGCTCCTTTGTTTCTTGGTTCCTTCATTCAATCATTATTAAATGCTTTTTGCTTTAGAATTGAATATACTTTCAAACAGTGTACCTCTACATGTGTTTATATATTTTTATTCCTTTTATAGTACCTGTACATCGTAAATTCGTAATTGTAAAACTGCTAAACATGCAACATGTCCTGTACGGCCTACATGTACATGTACAGTACCTGTAGTTGTGAAGCAAATTAGTAGGTTGAAAGTGGAAATGTTTCCGAAATTTTAACGTGGAGACCTTGTTGGTACACATGGAGGCCTACAATGTACATGTATGTACAGGTAGAGGCATTGAGCTATATTGCAATTTCTGTCTCGTAATTCAGAATGCGGTTTGGGTGAGTCATTCAGAATGTTCGAAATGGGAAAGGTATACAATTCCTGCTATCACTATCTCCTTCCATTATTCTCTCCTAGTCCTTCCCACCTCCCAAACCTGTCCATTGATTATCCTGATTCTCATTTACATTCAGACGATAGAACGGCAATTGACATGAGAATTGCATGATCAGGCATAGTCCCATTGCCCTTGAATTGTGTCGGTTCTGAAATGACTAGCGATGTATCGTTATGGACAGATAGAGTCGAGAGAAGAGGCAGGCTGTTCAAATTTGAATATTTCAGTCATTTCACAGTTTGAGATTATATAATTATAATAATGAATTCATTTGTAAAGCGCAATAACTACATGTATGTGGATATATTCTATTGCGATACGAGAACAAGTAAATCCTGTGCTATACATGTTCATGTACAGTGTACATACTACAGGTACATGTACATGTACATTTACAAGTGAGTTTTCAGTCTTGATTAAACAAATTCTAGTGATAGGGCTTTCCTTATTTCTAGTGGTAATCTATTCCATAATCTAGGGGTAGCACAAAGAAATAACCGGTCTCCGAGGGTTACTTTGGTTTGATATGGGGGTATTTGTAACAGACTGTCCCTGCATTCAGGCAATGTACAAGAATTATTTACACTGTACAGTGAACATGTACATGTACATGTACATGTACATGTAAAGTAAATTTACATTTTTTAGTCTGAACAATGAACATCGTATAAAAAGAAACGTAAAACGAAACACCTGTTTTGGTACTTTTTTGAACAAAAACTTGATAAAGAATCATCATCCTATTCTACAAACTGCAGTCTGAACGTACCTGGGCAGGGCTTAGCGTGACTGCGCACTCATGATCGGCTCCCTATCATGTCAACTGACTTCTTTAAAACCAGGTTCATATGTTTTCCAATGTTGTTATCTAGTCGCTCCTTTCATAAATACAATGTTTCATTTAAATTTCCTATAATAATGATGGGTTAAACATGTACATGTACATGTACATGTACATGTATGTGTCATCAAACAATAATTTCTACATTGTGAATGAAGGCAATGAATGCGTGCATTATACATTGTATATTGTTGGCAAGGTCATCTGTGGAGATTACAAATGTAGATCTGGCATGTTAATATGCTAATTGTAATCAGTATTTAAAAATACAGGATGTACAGCGTACATGTACATGTACATGTACATGTATGCACAATAAAATCATATCTACAATGTACATTACAATGACCAATGCTGTGGTCACAGACTTTGTGACAATAATAATTCAAAGACAGAAAATTTGTTTTGAACAAAATAATGATTTGTACCTTTATGTAAAATAGAATGTTTGATTTTCTAAAGTGATAGTTTTGTTTGAAATAGAAATCTATGCATACATGTGTACACTTGGTATACATGTGTATGTACACTACAAATGTACAGTACTTCCACATGAAATTTATAGTGGAAAACACCCCTCAAAAGGTGTCCTAGCTCACTCTCCGTTCTTCCTTTTTCATTGTTTAAATTCAGCTTCTGTCCAGATCGAGTGAAACCCATGTTTTTATTACAGTGCACTCTCAAATTTACCCAACCATGCTGGCTGGGCCAAGCAAAGCAGATGCTAGCTCATTGTCTGCTTGCCTCCTCGTGGAACCAGATAATGATGTCAAAAATGACTCATGATCTATTTAAGACATCACTCACGTAAGACCAGCTTGTTTGGGGGAGAAAACTCAAGTAAATTAGATTGGAGGAACCCAAACAGTTGTTGTTCATGCTCGCTGGATATAGACTTGTAGTTGACGCTTTTACAATGAGTCAGGGTGTTAAAAATGAATGTTTGGATCTATTTTGGTTAATTTGCTTTTTTAGAGGCTTCTTGTAATCCTCTAATTGTAAAAAATAAAGTTAAAATTAAAAATGAGGGTACCGTACATTTAAATCAAAGTGGATGCAGTGATTGCAATATTCTGTATCAAGAATGAATGTTAGCTATTGTAGATATGAACATGTACAGTGTAGATCAGAGCATGGACCTACATGTACATGTACATGTTGTACATGATCAGAGTATACCGTACACTGAATGTATTATTGTTGTAGTCTTTATAAAAAGAAAATATGTATGTACATGTATATATTTTTTTTGGTTATTGTTTACTTGTACATGTACATGTAGATGTATAATTCAAGCAAACATGTCCATTAAAAAACATGTAACCCACATGTGCACTCCTGTGCTTCAAGGTCATTGTCATAGTTTCCAGGAAATTTCCAAAACATTGTTTCTCTTGATGAAAATTTCCTAAATTACTGTGCTCTACATGTACATGTGTACATGTATGTACAGTATGGGCATACAAGGTACTGTGCAGGTTTAAACATTAATTTTTAATAGACTCTTGATGTAAAATTGTTTTACAACACAATTTTTAAAATAAATTCTGTTAATTGTTTGCACTCACTTATATTCTGCAGTCACTTATATTCTGCAATCTGCCTGACATAGCAATAGGGCCTCTTCTATTGTATCTTATTCAGGACTCGGAGGGGGTGGGGAGGTGGGGTGGGAGGGGGAAGAAGAGATTTTTTCTTTGTGTTGGACTTTGCGATCAAACAACTGTTTATTTCCCTTGCAAGCATGTGTGTCTTCATGTTGACAGACTTGTTCAGTAATTGTTCAGGGTTCATGAACACTCATACACTGTGTATATCATAATAAATACTGATACAGTTGTTTCTTCTGGGTCATTTGCAAGTAAAGGGACATCGAGATCAACTCTGTAATTGCCACACAAAGACAGAATTTTTGGATACGCGATGAGTGACTGAGTACTGTACTGCAATAAGTTAGTCACACATGAAGGGCCTACTTGGTGTATACCGGTACTGCAGGGCTTCAGTCGCTTCACACTATTTTTTTTTGTGAGGAAATTTGTTTTTTACAGTTTGTATGCATGAGCCCTACATGTAACTATATTGAAAAATAAAATAAATTGGGGTCCAGGGGTCCTGACTTAGATTTTGGGCACCCATGTCTCCCGGTTGCTGTTTATAGTGTTGATCATTGAGGTACTGTGAGTGTGAAAAACAGAGAACATGATTGATGTAGAAAGCATTCAGAAGGAAGCGGTTGGCATGAAGATGGCTCATAGAGAACTTCCTTTCAAGAGTTTGTGATAGAAAATGAAACTTTTCTGTCCTTCCTGAATATGTACACTGTTTATACTGTACATGTATAGCTTTACATGTGAAGTATCATACAGAGGTCAATGTACTTCATACATGACCTCCTTTGTCCACTCAAAGGAATGGATCAACAAAACAATAAGGTATTGAAAATCAAAAGAAAAATATTAGAAAGATCATACAAAATTATGTTCATTTAATTATATTGCTACATGAAGTTGGAAACAATGTAGCAAGATTAAACAACACTTACATTTTAAAAAGTATCTGGCATGCAGTACACGTACATGTATATGTAAATGTAAAACTTTTGGTTTACAAAATGTAAGCTAGGTTTTACCCATGAACAGTTATGTGTAGCAAACATGTACATGTACATGTATGTGCCATACTGTAATTACTGTACATACTGATTTACATTTTTTTTTGTACATCCATAAACTTGTTGCCATGTTATTGACTTCTTGGAGCAGCTAAACAACATGTAAATTGTCTGTTCAGGTCTTAAAGTTTATTAGCGTAATTTCCCCCTTTGTTCCCCCTGGAGGTGTGTGTTATAATGAGTTCCAATTAATAGATTCCTGTCCTAAGGGCATTGGTGTACTGATACGAGCCAAGCACCCGGACTACTGCCTGGCACTCACTCATCAACTGTAACACGAAGAAAATTCAACCTGCTGCAAGATGTCCATACTACGTTATGTAAATGCAGGACCCTGTGTGGATGTTACCAGTGTGGATGATTACATCATGTTTATTAATAGTGTGGGAGTGCCTTTTTACTATTTGTTCCCATTCAAAGCATACTGTAGGCTATATGTACATGTACATATATATATTGTATTAAAGATCTGCCTTTGTGTTGACATGTACATGTTGACACTGTACAATGTACTCAATTATTACATTGCTCTATTGCTCTGTGTTAAAGACTCTAAAGTATTTTCCAGAACTTGACTAGAATATTGTATCTCAAGTTAAATTTCTTAATGGTTTTTATTTCTAAAATCAACAAACAACAAACAAACAAACAAACAGTAACAACAACTACAAACAAACATACAGTACTTGTTACTACATAAATTCCTTTCTGATTTCAATGTCCAAAGCAGGGTGCTACAAGAATTTTTTTCACCACTTGCCCTGTCGGGCAAGTGGGTTTTCAATTTACTTGCCCAAACAATATTTCCACTTGCCCAAAACTTTAAAGCGAAAAAGGACTCGAGGTTAAAGCATTTATTATCGCTTTCTTGGCTGGCGGTGCCTCCATGTTTACTAGCACAATCGAGAAAAAACAGCTGATCAACGCACGTGTGTGTCTGTGCAAGCCGCTGTCATTTGGAAACGTAGGCTAATTTTCAGCTGTTAATAATTTGGGTCAACTCTTCCATCAAGAAACGTCATGTAAATAATGGGTAATCAACTATTTTAAATAAAGTACGGACATTTTTATTTCATCATTCACTGCTATAAATATCATGCCAAAATTTGTAAATTCTTACTAAATAATAATATTGAAGATATTTTACGATAAATCTCGGATAAGTATGCGAAAACTAGACTAAACAACGTCGCTAAAACCATGAAAACAAAACAACAACGGCTTATATTCTGGGGGTCTCGATACTATTATCAAAATGACTCGCTCGGTCGGATCTTGAGACCGCAGTAATAAATTGAAAACGAGACAAAAACATTCATCTGATTTATATGAGCAGCGAGTTTTAAATAATATGTTCACAATCATTAACAGTCATTATGAATAAATATCAAACATTTGACTTTTTGTACTTACTAGAAAATCCCTGTTGTTTATTCCATTCCGATTCGCACGTGTTCATTTCCCTAGAATAATGACGTCATATTTGGCGTGATTCAACCAATCGGCAATCAGAGAATAGCAAAGGCCTGTCGGTGCGGCCTGCAGAGCTAGAGAGAGAGAGCGCGAATAAGCTCGCAGCTGGTACGATCGCGCTAGCTGTCTCTAGCTAGCTCACGGCCGGCCGTGCGTGGAGGCGGAGCGGCATTCATGGCTTGAAGTGTCACTGTTGCATGCGCGCTGAGCTAGCTGAGCTGGCTAGCTGTCTGTGAAGTTTTTTCGAAATCGGAACGATCGCTTTTTTGCTTCTGGATTTTGACGACGGGTAAGAAGTTGACGGGTGAATGGTAGAGTTCTTGGACACTAGGAAATTACTGTAAAAGTATCACTTGCCCGAATCGGGCAAGTGATAATTTGATTTACTTGCCCGACGGCTCAATTTGGTTGCCCCGGGACGTCGGGCAAGCGGGTTTGTCGCGCCCTGTCCAAAGTAATTTTGTTTATTTAAACAAAAAGTATTTTGTTGCCATATATTAAAATTCTTTTAGGCTATGGCTATACATAACTTGAAATACCTTTAATGATTCATTCATGTACTTCGCCCTCTGAAAATAAAGTGAGTTTACTTCCTAAATATGAAAATATTTACCACGTACATCTAGACCACTGAAGAATATAAACCACAGTACACATACTGTAGGTTACTTCAACAATGACCTCTTAAAAGGCCTGTCCTCATCAGCTCGAGATTGCCAAATAGCCCGCTATTTCTGATTTGGGAAATAATCCTGAAGTTACAAATCGCGTCTTCATCAGCTCGAGACTTGACCTCAAAACTTGAAACTCTAGCTCGAGATATTTTGCTCAGCATTTGCGCATATAGTACGAGACTTCGGGCTGGTGAAGACACACCGGACAAATAGCGGGATATTTTGCAAACTAGCCCAAGATATCTTGGAATGGTTATCTCGACCAAATATCCCGCTACCGGTAATTGCAACTTCAGGCTGATGAAGATGCATATTAACTGGATAATTAGTGAACAGGATAGTTCAAATAGTGGGATATTTGGCAATCTCAAGCTGATGAAAACAGGCCTAAAGTGTATTCCCTGAGTTGAGGGTCAGTTGGGTCAAGTTCACTGTTTGCCCTGTATCGCAGTTGACCTCCAAATCTATGATGATTTATTACATGCTATTTATATCAGGAAGTGTAGGAATCTAACTAATGCCTGATTGTTTCCTTTTATATTAAAGTACATGTTGTCATGTTGTAGGTTATTGACATACCCGGTATTGACTTGATGCAAGCCAGGCCGTTCAGATTTGTGCAAATATATTGCTTATTGATTTCCTTTTAGCATTCAGACATTCCAAACTGTCTGCTGAGAACCCAAAAGGGCATGAAATCTATGTACATGTATAGGCTACATGTACACTGTACATGTAAATACTATGTTAACATTAAAGTGTTAACACCCTTCTAAGCCCTAAGTAGATGTTTTGTTATTTTCACCACAAAGTATAATGAAAATACATGTAGACCAGTTTACAATATATTCAACTTGTATGCACACTAGTACTTTTAAAACAAATGTTGTTCATGACAACCTGAAAGCTTGGCTGAGGCTTGTCCAACATATCAACACATAATAATATACATGTATGCAGACTGGATTCCAAGTATTAAAGTTCATTCATTAATATTAAACAAGTTAATGGAATAACTTGCCACTTGGTCAAAATCAAAATCAAAATGATAAGAAATTTGGCCCAGTCTTGGTAAAGTTACAAGCACTGTACACAGAAAGATGTATATGGGACTACGCAATATCTATCCAGTCCAGATAGATATAATAATTTACCACATATAGCAATTAGTAGGCGGTTTCCGGCAAAATTTGTATTATCCCGTATTAGTCAAAACATATTCTTTCACATGATTGTTAATATTAGAGCTTCCATTTCATATTTTGAGAGTGCATGGCGCGTTTCCAAAACTGGTCTACACTGTATACCTTTAACACAGAGTCAACTTCCAGTTTCAAGTACTTGACTTAATCACTTTCGTTTGTTAACACTTCATGTAAAAGGAAACGATCAGAGTACTAGTAGCAATCGATTACTTCCTGATATCATCAAAATGAAATTAAACATTGGCATCATCACACTTGAAAAGCACTTCATTGACTA
This sequence comes from Strongylocentrotus droebachiensis, assembly GCA_035222895.1. Classification (NCBI taxonomy): domain Eukaryota; kingdom Metazoa; phylum Echinodermata; class Echinoidea; order Camarodonta; family Strongylocentrotidae; genus Strongylocentrotus; species Strongylocentrotus droebachiensis. The sequence continues at coordinate 163,771 of JAVYIG010003164.1, read as the reverse complement.
ATCACTGACTGCCAATCAATATAAGTGTAACTTTAGAATCATAACTTGTTTAAGGAGCACATTTACAATGTTTATGAATCAGAATGTAGAACATGTATAGTAAATAAGTTTCTATATCATCTGTTTAGAGCCAAAAAGTTGTTGGCTCTGTGTTATTAAAAGTATATGAGAAAGAAAATGAAGAATTAGCTGTACATGTAATGACAATGTTCTATGTTAATGTTTTTTAGTGTGTACATTGTAAAGGATTAAAAATGTATCCCCCATATTGTAGCTCAATATGTTGCAGCTTTTTTGGTTTTTACGCTAACTGGCATACAACAGTGTACTACATGTATTGCTTGTAAGTTGTAATCACCTCACAGTTCTGAAAATGTCTTTCTTCATTCTCTAATACAATTTACTTGTTCTTCCTTGACATACAACTGTACATGGGGATGATTTATTTCTTCCTGACAGGTAGAAGGAGAGATTATAAATCATATCCTTTCTTTCAAATGATTACCAGATGACATTGTTTATAAATCTAGTATTGCAATCAAACTGATTTAATATATACATGTACTTAATGTATTTGCCAATTCTTTTTACTGTAAATGTATGTATTTTGTTGACTATAGGGCCCCGCTCACAAGCTTAGCTTCTGTAAAAGGGGTCCTAAAACCATTCAGTATATGATGTAATCAAGTTTATTGTTGATTGATGTACTATTACCAGTCTCTTTTTTATGTAACAGATTATATCATGCTTTGTGTGGTTTTGAATAAAATGAACTGAACTGATTTCTCTCGCTACTATGCATAGGTGGTTCTTTGGCAGTATAAAGCGTATGGATGCGGAGAAAAAGCTGCTTCTATCTCAAAACGAGCATGGATCATTCCTTATACGAGAAAGCGAAAGCAGAGTTGGGGATTACTCCCTCTCAGGTAAACATTTGCATGACCAAAACAATGAATGTTTCATTTTCACGTCTAACTTTTCGTTTCAATGTCTTGTTCTCCTTTGTTTCCTCACTCCTCCTCCCCCTCACCGTATGTTTTGTGTAAACGCACCGACCGTCAGGTGGTATTTTGGGAGGTGCAAGCGAACAGAGGCGGAGAAGTTCCTGGACAAAGATGGGAACGATCACGGCGCGTTCCTATTGAGAAAGAGCGAGAATAGTGTTAATGATCACTCTTTATCAGGTAACCTAATAAAACAAAACCAAAACAATCCTTGCCAAATTGAAGCAAAGCTATAGCTAGCATCATGGCTGCTGTACCCAATCAAGGAAATCTTGATCTGCCTCTGTTTTCTGGATGCAGGGTTTCTGACTCTCCTCGGATTGCAATGATATCTGATTTTCATGTAGTTCTCGCTGGAACACTATGCATATAATTCATGGTTGACATTATTGCTGGATTTATAGGGGAGCATGACGGCTTTATCGTGCAAAATCGTGCTTGCATCAAAAATTTGTCAATGTCATGTGACGCGTATTGACCAATCACGATGCTTAAAATACTAGAGCCATTTTATAATAATATCTATTGCGCATTGCAGCTATTTTGCTAAATTTAGCAAAACAAAATAACTCTAAGTGTACGTCTTTTTCGTCGATTCTGACAAAAAATTGGATGAATATTGCCTAGATTTTGAGGGGCTGTATCTTTTTATAGAAACATCGGTTAGTCTTGAAATTTGAAATATATACTTCTGATTAGGGTCTAAATGTTTTTTTCAATTTTCCAACCAAAATGGTGAAAACCGATCCCAAAGATAAAATTGAAAAATCCTTCAGACACCCTTATCTAGGATCTAAACCATGATTTTTTTTTTTATAACTTTTTTCTTCTTTAAAATTAATGCACAGAAAATGGATGGCAGGTTGCGGCTTGGAGAGTTGCTTGGCTGGGCGATGGAAGATTTTGATGAAGATGCTCAAATGAGAGAATCTATTCTTCTAGACTTCCTCTATGGAAGCTTGATGTTTGGAGTCCAGAAGGGTGTTCCTTGGTCACAGGTCCCAGCACTCGTACAGGTCGCATCACAGTTTCAACAAGAAACAATTGGTAATTACTACTAACCTGTATACAGCTAATATAGTAGTCAGTGACCATGTGTATTGCATCATAATTCGCTGTCACCAGATTCGGTGGTAAGCGCAGTGACAATCAGCAACGAAAAAACTTGAGGTTGCGTTCATATTAATTTTGATCAGAATTCCTTATGGTGGTAGGTTCAGCGCACAGTGCATTAATTTTAAATAAAAGTCATAAAAGTGAAGTCAACTCTTGGTGATTGACTGATAACACCTTCTGTAGGAACTCAGTGTTATATTGCTCTGGTTCATAACATTACAAGCCAGAGCAATATAACACTGAGTTCCTATAGGAAATCTATTTATTCAGATGGTCATATCTCAGCCAATACTTAACATATTTAATTGGTTTTTCGACATTTGGACAGTATTTTTTATGCTCTATTGAGTCTTTCGGAAAATGAAGAAATTCCAAAAATAATTTGTTATGATGTCACAGCTTCGGTACTCTATAGGCTTTCAGTTTTAGAAACTAGAATTGATTATATTCCACATGCTAAGAATCTTGCTCTGCGATTGGTCAAAAGTAAATCACGTGATGGAAGATAGTTCGCCCATCATTGTTCGGAGAAGAAAAGTTTGTTGCACTGTGTAGATAGTAGTAATATCTACACAGTGCAACGCACTTTCACTGAAGATAGAAGTACTATCTACACAGTACAACGCACTTTAATTGTATGCGTTGCGTATTGCTCTCCTCTTTAAGCGCTTCTAGTGTTAGTACGCGAACTTTGGTCACAGCACCATGCTGCATACACTGTACGTTTCGTACACTGTTTGCTAGCTGTTAATTGATGACTTGTTGCTCTAAAATGACGGACGAAGTGAAATGTTTCTGATGTGAGCTATATAGCAAATAATCACCTTTTGGTTTCAGGCGATGGCAAACTATCACTTCCTCGGCGATCTGAATGTATACGCTATCTTTCCTCAGCTTCGCTTCAGAAAGATAGCTACATCCAGATCCCCTCGAAAGTGATAGTTTGTCCCATCACCTTCACCAACAGTAATTATTTGCTTAATATTACATTGAATTATTTGTAAGATAGATCACACTTATAATCTAAATATTCATCTTGTTGTGTATAAATGAAGGATTGTAGTTTTAATTAATTTTATATTGTTTTGTTTTGTCAGGTCAACCATTATCATCAGCAATCAAGATTTATCGTGAAATCTCCCAGCGGTACCTGAACGAGAATAAAATCAGTGAGAGCAACCTTAGACTCTTCACCAGCCACTTGTTTGAAACCTACATGGCCCACTATCAACTCTACCAGATTGTATTCACTAAAGACAGGGAACCAATGACTGTAAAGCAACATCTAGATGTCATTCCTCCACCAGAAGCCTATCCTCTTGATGTGAGTATACACAGAGTGAAGATATTAAGATTGGAATAGTTTCAGTTATAGGCCCCTCTAAATATGACACTATCCATATTGATATCTCATATCACCATGTAGAATTGCATGGTGTGACTGACCCTGCAAACTTTACCTACAATTCAGTTTCTCCAGCTTAAAACGTATCATTGACACTCATTTAAAACTCCTATACTTGTTTTAAAGCCCCGCTGTCCTACTTGTAGCTACTTGCTCCCTCTATATAGAAAACTTCCCTGATCGGTGCCTGTTGGTCCCCCATGATCCTCTATTTCTTATGTTATTTGAGAGCTGAGTTGATGAGATAGCCACCTGTCAGTGACCTCGCTGTGTGGTCTAATTCCTCCTAGCCACACTAGTGTTGATAAGCATTAAACATGTCTACATTGCTTTTTTGTCATTTCATCTTTTGCACCATGAGCATTTGATTACGGTACATTTGATATACTTTACACAGGAAGCTAAACCACTGAGTGTTTGGGAATACGAAAGAAGAATAAATGAACTGGAAGAGGAAGAGAAGTCTAGACTGAATGACATCAAGGTACAAGAAGAGACAATCCTCAATGACATAGAAGAGAACCAACCCTTCAAGGATACCAAAGACTCTGTCCTAGACAGACAGGTAAGTCCAAAATATAACTTGGGAATATAAAGGAATGTAAACAATAAATTAAGTGTCTGAGACTCTTATGGAAGAAGAATGAGAGAACTGGAAGAGGAAGAGAAGTCCAGACTGAATGACATCAAGGTACAGGAAGAGACAATCCTCAATCACACAGAAGAGAATCAACCGTCTAAGGAAAACAAAGACACCGTCGAAGATAGATAAATAAGTCAAAAATAAACCGTTGAACACTTGCAGACATCAGAGTGGTTATTTATTCATCGGCAACTTCCTACAAACTAGCCCTTTCAAGTTGATAGTGCAGTGGGAAAGGCTTTTCATGCATACATCACATTGCTGATCAGCCTATCTTGCTTATCAGCCCATCTTGCTTGTAGTTCAGTTGAACTTAGAGAATGGTGTATCTATATGCAAGAGTAGTAAAATATTAAGTGTAATGATAGGAATGAAACACTCTTTTTTTGTTTTGTTCTTTAATAATTATATTTAGGCCTTGCCACTTGTTTAAACTATAGATCTTGTGACTTGATAACCCTTTTCGTCACCTGGGTGGCAGAAGGGCATTAGCTCGAATTTCAGGTAAAAAATAAGGCGTTAAGCAGAAGGGCGTTAGCACTAAATCGCCTCAAACTTTTATAAAAATGACTTATTTCCGAAAACAAATTGTGGCCGTGTTCTACTATAACATTTCTATTAGTCTTTTCAGTTTTAAACCAATTTTCGGAACAGAAAGCAGTTTAAATATAAAACAAATCTTTAAATGCTAATAATTTGAAAAGTAGTTTTTGAGTCGCTCACGTGCTAACGCCCTCTTGCCAGCCAGCCAACGTTTTTGCCATTCTTTAATTCTTTCTTTCTCTCTCTCTCTCCCTCTCTCTATTTCTTCCTCCCTCCTTCCCTCTCTCCATCTCCATCTCCGTTTACAGCAAGTATCTGAGTTGATTCAGGATGCGATCCAGCACCACACCTCTCAGACCGAGAAGCTGCTTCAGACCAGGGTAGAAGGAACCCTTGAAGACCTCTCTTTCTACCTCGAGAAGACCGCCCTGCCCCGCCCAGAGCACCTTGGCCCCCCTCCAAGGACCAAGGATCCGCCCAGGCTGTCTGCAAAGAGCAGAGCTGGTGTGACATCAGCAAAGTCAAAGAAGTCAAAGAAATCTGCAAAGACCAAGTGAAAATCAAAACGCAACGGTACAGAGGAGAAAGTTCCAAGTCATTCTATGTAAATTTATTTGAGGCAATGTTGTAAGACAGTGATCCATTGTGATAATGGTATGTTTTGTCACTGTTGGAAAGACGCATATATGAATGTTATGATGGGAGATGTGCATTGAAATTCAATTTCAGATTTCACTTTAAAGGCAGGGTATTCTACTGGCTCATTCTACTGACTCTACTTCATGTTTACTCATACTACTATCTGCTGCTCACAGTCTCCCGACTTGTTGACAGCAACGTCCGACAATGCATCATCAACTGAATAACACATGAGTGATGATGCTTGGGTACAGGAACTGGAAATTGCTGTACGCCTTCATAAAAAATGCCGCAATTGAAAATACATTACAGCAGTGGTAGTGATGTACGTAAAATAACCTGCCTTTAACTGAAGCTGAAAGGGCAATTCAGGCTTTGTAATATGTTCAGTTGTGTGAAAGCAGAAAAATATGAGAAAAAGAATGTAAAAATTTAAAATAAATCAGACAAATTATAAGAAAATTATTTATGTTTGAACTTTGAAATATGAGATCACTTAATGATTGTGAATCTGTAACTGGCTATTTGGTCAGTGGATTTGTGATTTAACGGTACTCCCGGTCAACTCTCCCTTTTTTCACTTACTATCAAAGATATCACTATCGTCTTCTTTCTAGTACCGGGTAAGCATCTGTTACCTTGTGGCACTATTCAAAATGAGTTATGGATACCATACTATCATAAGTTACCAAAAAAGAAATTTTCTGAGTAAAACATTTTGAAATATCAATATTTTAGTAATTGTGTGTTGGAACATACAGGAGAATTATCCTTCACTACATCACAGTGAAATAGTGATTCTGTGAAAATTTCCGTAGGTACAGTGGTTGCCTAATTCATAACTTTCTTGATATTTGTCCCATTTTTTCAAACTTCACCAATCTGCTTCCTTTTAGACTAATTTTTATTCTTGTATCTAGCTTGTGTGAAAAGAAAGCGACATAATCTCCTTGTATTCATGTATATCTTTTTCTTATTTATGATATAATAAATGTTTATTTGTTAAAAAAGTTTAATATTCGTGAGCAAATTAAAAATATTGTTATAGTTCGTAACATGTCATTATTTGTCATTATATCTCTTGAAATTGTTATATTTTTATTTAGACACTTATCTTTTTATCATCAACTTTTCTTCATAAAAATGTTCAGATGTTGAAAAAAGTATGCAATATTTAATTTGAATTGATACATTAAAAGAAAATATTGAATAACAAGCTATGCATGTCATCACGTTGTGTCTGTATTATATTCAAAAAATCAATTGAATTATATGAAATATAAAGGAAGGTGAGGACGAGTGAGATGGAGAGATATATATATATATATATTGGGGAGAAAGGGGAAAGTATATGCGAGAGATATAGAGATGATGGGGAGATAAAAAGGAACTGAGAAAGGCAATAGAAAGTATGGAGTTGATACATCATGTGTATAGACAAAGTACAGTAAGGGGGTTGGCAAGGTGAATTTTGTTTACAATGATGCTCTAGCATAAGAGAAAGAGAAGAATTAGATCAAGGGAAATATCAGAGAGAGAGAGATATATATATATATATATTGGGGAGAAAGGGGAAAGTATATGTGAGAGATGATGGGGAGATAAAAAGGAACTGAGAAAGGCAATAGAAAGTATGGAGTTGATACATCATGTGTATAGACAAAGTATAGTAAGGGGGTTGGCAAGGTGAATTTTGTTTACAATGATGCTCTAGCATAAGAGAAAGAGAAGAATTAGATCAAGGGAAATATCAGAGAGAGAGAGATATATATATATATTGGGGAGAAACGGGAAAGTATATGTGAGAGATATAGAGATGATGGGGAGATAAAAAGGAACTGAGAAAGGCAATAGAAAGTATGGAGTTGATATATCATGTGTATAGACAAAGTATAGTAAGGGGGTTGGCAAGGTGAATTTTGTTTACAATGATGCTCTAGCATAAGAGAAAGAGAAGAATTAGATCAAGGGAAATATCAGAGAGAGAGAGATATATATATATATATTGGGGAGAAAGGGGAAAGTATATGTGAGAGATATAGAGATGATGGGGAGATAAAAAGGAACTGAGAAAGGCAATAGAAAGTATGGAGTTAATACATCATGTGTATAGACAAAGTATAGTAAGGGGGTTGGCAAGGTGAATTTTGTTTACAATGATGCTCTAGCATAAGAGAAAGAGAAGAATTAGATCAAGGGAAATATCAGAGAGAGAGAGATATATATATATATATATATTGGGGAGAAAGGGGAAAGTATATGTGAGAGATGATGGGGAGATAAAAAGGAACTGAGAAAGGCAATAGAAAGTATGGAGTTGATACATCATGTGTATAGACAAAGTATAGTAAGGGGGTTGGCAAGGTGAATTTTGTTTACAATGATGCTCTAGCATAAGAGAAAGAGAAGAATTAGATCAAGGGAAATATCAGAGAGAGAGATATATATATATATATTGGGGAGAAACGGGAAAGTATATGTGAGAGATATAGAGATGATGGGGAGATAAAAAGGAACTGAGAAAGGCAATAGAAAGTATGGAGTTGATACATCATGTGTATAGACAAAGTATAGTAAGGGGGTTGGCAAGGTGAATTTTGTTTACAATGATGCTCTAGCATAAGAGAAAGAGAAGAATTAGATCAAGGGAAATATCAGAGAGAGAGAGATATATATATATATATATTGGGGAGAAAGGGGAAAGTATATGTGAGAGATGATGGGGAGATAAAAAGGAACTGAGAAAGGCAATAGAAAGTATGGAGTTGATACATCATGTGTATAGACAAAGTATAGTAAGGGGGTTGGCAAGGTGAATTTTGTTTACAATGATGCTCTAGCATAAGAGAAAGAGAAGAATTAGATCAAGGGAAATATCAGAGAGAGAGAGATATATATATATATTGGGGAGAAACGGGAAAGTATATGTGAGAGATATAGAGATGATGGGGAGATAAAAAGGAACTGAGAAAGGCAATAGAAAGTATGGAGTTGATATATCATGTGTATAGACAAAGTATAGTAAGGGGGTTGGCAAGGTGAATTTTGTTTACAATGATGCTCTAGCATAAGAGAAAGAGAAGAATTAGATCAAGGGAAATATCAGAGAGAGAGAGATATATATATATATATTGGGGAGAAAGGGGAAAGTATATGTGAGAGATATAGAGATGATGGGGAGATAAAAAGGAACTGAGAAAGGCAATAGAAAGTATGGAGTTAATACATCATGTGTATAGACAAAGTATAGTAAGGGGGTTGGCAAGGTGAATTTTGTTTACAATGATGCTCTAGCATAAGAGAAAGAGAAGAATTAGATCAAGGGAAATATCAGAGAGAGAGAGATATATATATATATATATATTGGGGAGAAAGGGGAAAGTATATGTGAGAGATGATGGGGAGATAAAAAGGAACTGAGAAAGGCAATAGAAAGTATGGAGTTGATACATCATGTGTATAGACAAAGTATAGTAAGGGGGTTGGCAAGGTGAATTTTGTTTACAATGATGCTCTAGCATAAGAGAAAGAGAAGAATTAGATCAAGGGAAATATCAGAGAGAGAGAGAGAGATATATATATTGGGGAGAAACGGGAAAGTATATGTGAGAGATATAGAGATGATGGGGAGATAAAAAGGAACTGAGAAAGGCAATAGAAAGTATGGAGTTGATATATCATGTGTATAGACAAAGTATAGTAAGGGGGTTGGCAAGGTGAATTTTGTTTACAATGATGCTCTAGCATAAGAGAAAGAGAAGAATTAGATCAAGGGAAATATCAGAGAGAGAGAGATATATATATATATATTGGGGAGAAAGGGGAAAGTATATGTGAGAGATATAGAGATGATGGGGAGATAAAAAGGAACTGAGAAAGGCAATAGAAAGTATGGAGTTAATACATCATGTGTATAGACAAAGTATAGTAAGGGGGTTGGCAAGGTGAATTTTGTTTACAATGATGCTCTAGCATAAGAGAAAGAGAAGAATTAGATCAAGGGAAATGTCAGAGAGAGAGAGATATATATATATATATTGGGGAGAAAGGGGAAAGTATATGTGAGAGATATAGAGATGATGGGGAGATAAAAAGGAACTGAGAAAGGCAATAGAAAGTATGGAGTTGATACATCATGTGTATAGACAAAGTATAGTAAGGGGGTTGGCAAGGTGAGACAAAAAGAACTATTTATAATGATGTTTGAGCATAGAGAGAATGAGTATGTGCATGTGTGAGAGAGAAGAAAGAGAGAGAGAGAGAGAGTATGTGTGTGAGAGAGAAGAAAGAGAGAGAGAGAGAGTATGTGTGTGAGAGAGAAGAAAGAGAGAGATAGAGTATGTATGTGAGAGAGAAAGAGAGTATGTATGTGAGAGAGAATGAAGAGAGAGGGAGAGAGAGTATATATGTGAGAGAGAAGGAAGAGAGAGAGAGAGAGTGAGTATGTGTGTGAGAGAGAAGGAAGAGAGAGAGAGAGAGTGAGTATGTGTGTGAGAGAGAAGGAAGAGAGAGAGTGAGTATGCGTGTGGGAGAGAAGAATTAGATGAAGGGAAATATCAGAGAGAGAGAGAGAGAGAGAGAGGAGTATACAAGTATTAGATATAGAAAGTGAATATTGATGGGAAAAGAGAGGAAGATTGGAAGAAGGGGGAGAATGTAAACACTAGATAAAGGATGGCAAAGATGTAGACATAATGGACTAAAGATAAAATAAAACGTAAAAGTAACTTTTGAGAATTTTGAATGAATATGATTTTAATTTGAATCAGTACAAAAACAGATAAATACTCAGTGTGAGAGGGGGAGAGGGAAAAAGAGAGAGAGAGAGAGAGAGAGAGATAAATAGACAGTCAGAAGAGAAGAAGGAGGGGGCGGGAAAAAAGATCCTGCAGTTTTGAACCCCTATTCCAAGATATATGTAATTGTAATACATGTACATGTATCAGCTTTTTGTGTTATCGATATAAACGGGAAGATTAACTTCTACTTATCCCTTACACCTTGGTTTAAAAAAAAAAAATGTCTACGAGTACGATTTTAGCGTGGTCTCGACTTCAAAAATAAAAGAACTGAAAGAAACTATATAGATTTGCATCTGATATTCCTAGCTATCATTGATTTCACCAAAATTAGTATAATGCATTTACCGTAGATGGCGCCCGACCTGCTCTGTGTTTTGGTAAATGGCGCGGCCAAAGCGGAAACCAGAGAGATCAAAAGCAGTAATATCAAAGTGTTAGCCCATGTGTGTCGATCCCGGGGGGATGGGGGGGGGGGGGGGATATATCTCCCCAATAATTCAGGTGGGGGGGGGGGGGGGGTGACCCGTACAATCATCCCCCAATAATTCACCATCACAAAAAAAAAAATGAAGAGAAAAATTAATGATGAGAGCCCGATGAGAGTAGTTAATGGTTATTACTCGCAAGATGACCATCCATAATTTTTTTTTCTACACATTTTGCTATCTCATTTTCTTTATACATATAAATAGAAAACGCCGTATATGAGACAAGAATAAATTGAATTCTCGCTCATACGGTTTCATCAGGAATTTTTGGATTTATTCAATTTATTCAATCAACAGCATCATAGAAATACAATGCACCAAATGCAAAGCCACAGCGTTAAAAAGCAACGAGCTAAATGTTAAGCGCGAAGCGCAAAAGTGCAAAAAAAAAAAGTAGAGAGTGGGAGAGAGGGATAATGAGAGACAGAGAGGATACAGGCGCGAGTCAGGGGGCGGGGGCGGTCCCCCCCCCCCACAAAAAAGCGCAGCCTCCCCCCCCCCAAAAAAAAAAAAAGAGAGAGAGAGAAAGAAGAAAGGAGGAGGACGTAGGAAGAAAAAGGATCAAGAGTCGAGAACGGTACAACGAATCGTCTTGTTTCTCTAATAATGTAATGAAACGTCAAATCTTCCGCGCTTTGCGCGGGAAGGGGAGGGGGTGGGGAACTGAATTCAGACAAGGATTAAGAGTCGAGAATGGTACAACGAATCGTCTTCTTTCTTTCTTTAATAATTTAATGAAACGTCAAAAGAATCTGAATGTAGACAAGGATTAAGAGTCGAGAACTGTACAACGAATCGTCTTCTTTCTCTAATAATTTAATGAAACATCAAAGCTCTTCCTGCACCCACCCTCTAGGGAGCGCACTTCGCGTGCTCACTACCGCCCCCCCCCCCTAAAATGAAATCCTGGCTACGCGCTTGAGAGGATAATAACCCAGGTAGCAAACCCATGTGGGACCTACCTGGGTCCCATATTCTCTGAAATGTTATCTTTATTGAGGGTGACTTGAACAAGTTAATAACTTGGAAGGGAGGGGTGCAGCCTGCCATGCACACGCTTGTATCCTTGGTTGCTTTGATCCATTGCCGAAAATATGCGGTTGGCACCTATCATCCCCCCCCCCCCAACCACGGATACAAATCGACACCCTTGTAGTAAGCCCCTCAATTTTAGGTTTGAATAAAATAATGAATGCAATAATGTCTAGAATTACACCTTTTCAGAGTAATTTTAGGCGGCTGCAGTCATGTTTCATGATGTCATATTACTTTCATGTTATCATTTTCCTTCTCTAGCTATATAAGAATGTAATCCATGCAACGTTCTTTTTAAGTCCCTATTATACTGCCTTGTCACCGTTCCATTCTCTCATTCTCGCTCTCTCTTTCTTATGTCAGAGAATTCTCGCACTTTTATATACACACACACACACACACGCACACACTCTTTACATCTAATTTGCAAAGAAAGTCATACCAGGGAGGTAGTATGCATTCCCCTAGCTCGATCCCCTCTCCACTCTCTCTCTCTCTCTCTCCTCCCTATATCTTTATTTCGACTCTAGTATTAGCCTATTTAAACTGCTGTTCTTTTCACAACTATTTCCAAAAATCATTTTAGCACAAAATACATGCATATCATTGACATTTAAATATACTATTACCATGCACCACCACCACTACACCACCATCTCGGTGCCTTTTTATGTTTCGAGTCTCTAGGTCGTCACTTCATTTCAATTGTAAAATATGACGGTTAGCAAGTAGCAACACCACAACCATCATTGCCACCACGTCTACCACCACTACTACCACCACTATTACCACCATTGCGGCGCCATTTAGCCCCATTTACAGCCTTGCGAATTGCGGCGCGGCGCCACGATTTATGGACATAAACTGCCTTGACCGTGGACTGGTCAAATTATGTCGATTTATGAACACATATTATCCTCCAATTTATAGGTATATTCACTGAAACCATCCGTGTGTGCCCTCTCTAAATTGCATTCAGGTAATAATATTCCTGTTTCAAGTTTGAATGAAAATAGATTCTCGGAAAAATATTGATTTGCTCTTTCTAATAATTATTCCATTTAACGTTTATGAAAGACGATGCTCATATCCCTTACATTTACATTTTACGTGTTAATATATCCTTGCGCTAGGGTTCGGTACATACTTTTCTCGCTGTAACAAAGTAATGTCAAGAGCAATTTATGACTATTTGATATTATAAATAAGAATGAGTAGTGTTTTGTGTCTGTAAGTTGTAATCCTCTAATTATTATGATGACTAAACTAGTTATGTTTTATGCGAATGCAGCGCTGAGAGAGAGTGCTTCGGCCATTACTAATAACGTGTATTTTTGGCATATTGAGGGAACACCCATTGTGTGTACATGAATTTTGTCCGCTGGCAATTGAATTCTTCGTCTATCCATGAACGAGTTAATACATGTAGATGTTCGCGATGGAAGGCCTGTAACATATTTTCTTACGGAAATTTATTAAATTCTTCATATATTCTTGGATTCTGACATTGGATTTATACCAGGCTTCGTCATGGGGAATTGTTTGCGTGGATTAGGACTCACAAAGAGTGATAAAAACTACAATCCATCCCCTGCAACGCAGGGATCTGGGGGAAATGATGTCGGGATGCTGCCGACATCTCCGCCCGGAGCTCCCGGGTCACACATCGTGGTGAACGCGCCTCCTCCACATCCATCAACAGGGCACCAACCCTACAATATAGGACCAAGTAATGCAGGACCAAGCGGTCGGATTGAGCCTTCAAATCTGAAGAGATATGTAGCCCTGTTTGATTACGAAGCTAGGACACAGGATGATTTAGGTTTTAAGAAAGGAGAAGAATTGGAAGTTCAGAATGACTCTGGTGATTGGTGGCTAGCGAGGTCAAGACTCACCGGTTTAGAAGGCTACATCCCTTGTAATTATGTGGCTAAAGTGCAATCTTTAGAATCAGAACCGTAAGTATACATCTGTTTATCAAAGTCTTCTCATGTTTATTCTGTCATTAACATGTTTATATCTTGTCATTTGTGTAGGCAGTGCATCATCAAACTACAAATATTTTGAATACAGTTCTTGTTTAGATAATACATTTCCCTAGTTTTTGCATTTATATATTATTATTTGTATAACATTTTATCATTATCACCTCTCTTTTACATCATTTATTTTTGTATTTGTGTCCATTCATTTCTACTTAAAAATGTAGTGTATTTGCATAATTTAGAATTTGCCATTACTAGTGTGTTTGATCATATTTTAAAGAAAGAAGATGTTGTTGAGTTTTAATGCATTGTTTACAACTACATGATCTTTCATGTGCAATTATATTGTCTGTCATACAACTGCTGTTACTGATATATTTGTTCTACAGTACATGTGTCATACAGTAAATGTATACTTTACTAATATCATGACAGGGCTCCGTGCTAAGCCCCATTGTAACCCTTACTGTTTTCTTTTGCATCAGTGCCAGTTGCCTATCAATTGTGCAAAGTGAATGACAGTATCATATCCTTCATTGCATTGAAATGTAAATTGAAAATTGAATGCAAAAAAGAAGAAAAAAAGAGAGAAAAAAAATAATTATACATGTCCATGTACATTTGTACATGTACATTATTCATAGGCCTAAATGTACCTGTACATGTATGTACAGTATAGGCCTACAGTATTCTCATTTTTTGTGTGTGGATACATCGATACAGTACGGTATATGATACATGTATGCCTGTGAAGTTTGGTTAGTTACATGTATGGAGCCTTTATGAAGTTAATTGTGTCCAAACTGACTTTGATCATTTGTAACATGAAATTATAATGGTATAATGGGGTGTTATGTTTTGCCCTCTCTTCTTGAATGTTTCTTGATAAAAAAAAATGTTAAGGGTGTGTGTTTGTCATGCATGCGAATAGTTTTTTTTTTATAGACCACAAATATGAAGTCATTCATATCTTTGTATGATCTGATATGACTTGCAAACACATGTCCTCAGGCCTTTGCCTGTCAGAATGGTTTTGACAAAGGAACCACAAATCGTCAGGCTGTACTTTAGGTACAGTACATGGACGTACATGTACATTAAAGAGGAAGTTAAGTATTGACAATACTGTTGCGTTGTGATAGAGAGTGATAGAGGTTTTGGAGTCATTAAGAATGCAAGAAAGGGGTGAAATATTTCCAAGAAATGTGATTCATACAAAGTTACAAACAATGAAAAACACAGTACGTACAGTGCACAAGATATTTACAGGAACATTCAACACTGCATGGCAAAAACATATTGGCATCAAGTCCAAATTTGTAAAGTATTTCCATTCATCATTTGAAATGTGAGAGCCATTTGTAGAGCAGTCAAATCAATGTCATTGGACATGGTACATGTATCTTTCCTTATGTCTTATGATGATAAAAAAAAGAATGGGATGATTCATAAATTAAATTTAACCTTTACCAGAATTTGATCCTTTCTTTTATTTAGTATGGGAAGGCAAAGGGCCTTGATGAGCAGGCAAGACTGTTTAGGCGCTTCTTCATCATCTCGAGATTGCCAAATAGCCCGCTATTTCTGATTTGGAAAAATAATCCCGAAGTAACAAATCGCGTCTTCACTGTCTCGAGATTCGACCTCGAAACTTGAAACTCGACCTTGAGAAATTACATGTACATATGTAGCTCAAGATATTTTGTCCAGCGTTAGCGCGTATTGCGAATCTTCGGTCTAGTGAAGATGCACGGGACAAATACCGGTAGCTGGATATTTTGCCAAATAGTGGGATATTTTGCAAACTATCCCAAGATATCTTGGGATGACAATCCTGACCAAATATCCTTCGAATTGCTACTTCGGTCTGATGAAGACGCAAATTAGCTGGATAGTTTGCGATCGGGATAGTTAAAAAAGCTGGATATTTGGCAATCTCGAGATAGTGAAGACAGGCCTTTTGAGGAAAGATAGCTTGACTTGTTTTATTGCCTGATTAATGACCAATTGGAGGTACTCAGCTGTTGTGATGAGCAATAGTCAGAGATTAAGAGAATTAATGACCAGTTTTGACCACAACTCTGGCATTTCATTAGGTCTTTGGACTGAAATTATACTTTTGTAAAAGGTCTTAAAGTGCTTAGGAAAAAGAAAGAAGTGCAACAAATAGAAAAGTTGCTGGAAAATGTCTTTTACCCAAGGTTACAAATATCAATGAATCAAATGTTTTAAGAGCAATTTTGAATTGTAAAAGTGTACATGTTGTACTGTATGTACAGTTGTTTCATTCACTTCAAAACTGTGTGTTCCACAGTTCCACCAGAAGAACGGGGGAAAAGATAAGTTGAGCAGGGCTTGTGTTTGCTTTGAGTATCTTGGGTAACAAGTTTTGGGATGGGGGCTCTCTCTCTATAACTTTGTCATTATAGCCAGTGTGAGATTTTCCATACACCTGTACATACATGTACTTGTATTTTTTTCTTTCTAATTTTCTCATTCTTTATAATAATAATAATTTATAAGAAATAAATTGTCATAGATCTTCATTATTATTGTTTTTGGGGGTAGATTTTTGTACTTCAACACAAACTTTTTTTTGAAGGGTTCATTGCCCATAGATAAAAAGATCTATTTACAATATTTTTGAAACAAGTAAATACATTTATGTACATGTACATGTACAGTACATCCATGTTAAGGATAGCACATTTTTGTTGGTTCAATGGTTACAAAGTACCTGCTCAATTCACTGTTCTTTGTTTTTTCTTGCTTTAAGGCAATAATGATTCGATTACATGTACATGTACCATGTGAGGGAGGGGGTTGCTAATTAGAGACTTAAAATTTAAAGTTACAGGAAAAAAAAGGCAAATTGTTTTAATTAAAACATGAATTTTCTGTATACAATATTGTTTTTTGCATGGAGGCCCAAATGCAAGGAAATTTGACACTTTGGTTTTGGAAAAAAACAATTTTCCTGAGGGAAATTACATGTACATGTAGACATATTTCTATCTCTTTTTAGTATAGAACAAATTCAACAAATGGAAGGGGACCTCTCGACACATTACAGAGTTGCCAATTTGTAATACTTTCTTATTTTGCTCAAACTTTCACCGACATGTTCCTCTCCTTTGTCTGCTTTTATATATGAGGGTGGACTTCCCCTTTACACATGACACAATAACATGCATGGTAACAGAGAGTACCACATGCTGCTTTTTCTCTTGAAAAATGATATCTACTGAGTACTGATCCATGCATTTCACCAAGCGCTGGAATCGATTTTCATCGTGAGCTGGCCGCTATTATTGCAACCTTCGGCTCACTAATTGCATTTCCCGAGACCTAATTGAAATTCAAAATGAGTTCAACTATATACTGTATGTGTGCAAGATAGGCAGAATTCATTCAAGTTCTCCAGTTTCATGTTTAATAGCCTGGTTTGACTCTCCTGTTAAAATTGCATTAAATATTATAAATGTACAATGTAGGCTCAATGCCAGACTTTTGACATTGACTTTGCACAGGTCATTTCATGTACAGAGAAATCTACTTTAACTACTGCCTGTATAAAAGACTACCTGTCTATAATGACTACGGTACGTACATGTACATTTTTTTTGTTTTCCTTCAATAGTGCTTTTCATTGAAAACAACCTGTACTTCTAAACCACCTGCCCAGAAAGACAATTTTTTTCCTCACAGTCTTTACAGCCTTCACTATATTGGCAGCAGGTCTACAGCATTGTCTACTACTGTACATGTACATGTACAGTAGTTCTGCTAAACAACAAACTTCAATTTTGAAAGTATGATTCTATGCCAAAATTGAACAGATTAAAAATTCAAAGTATCATTGATTTGTTGCTAAAAAAAAAAGTATATTTTTGATTACCGGTATATGTTGGAAACATTTCTCATTTCTAATGTACAAAAATGGTATTGTAACTTCCTTCATACAAATATGTAGTTTGTTCAATCAAATTTATACTTTTCCTGCACTACCTTAAATACCAAAAAAATTACCACATAATTCTTGTCTGCAATGTTGATTAGTAGTGAGACTTTGTAAACTTTTAAATTTGTTGTTTTATTAAAAATGGAATCCCTTTTCTCTAATATGCAGTACAGTACATGATCAGGGGCTGTGGTCCAATTTGGCATTTTTATATTTATATGGAAGTTTACTGAACTTGTAAGCAGACAAAAGTGCCATTTTAAAACTTTTGTTTGGCTGAACTGAACTGTTATTGGAGTTCTGTGAAACTTTGCTTGTGTTGACAATGCAAACACATTAAAATAATTGAAAGAGTATTAGCCTTTTCTATTGACCTTCCCTGCTAAATTAACAGCCAACAGTCAGTTCATAGTCCTGTACAGACTCTACAGAGTACAATGTCATGTTAAAGGTAATACAAAGTTTTGGGAAATTTTGAAAATTGGGTGGATAGTGATTCTTTACAATTTGGATATATTTGGATGCCCAAATTCATGACCCCATACCAAAACTTTGTATTACATGTACATGTACCTTTAAGAGTTTACAGAAATTTGGCAGTTCAGTGTGTTTTCATGCATACTAATGTACAGTGTACATGTACCTCCTTTTTTTCTTTTTCTTTTTTTTCTCCAAAGATTTGATTATTATCAAGATGGTTGCCTGCATCATGCATGAATTCTGTCTCTAAAAGATTGATTTCTTGATAAAATTTCTGGTAAATTGCAATTCCTGACAGTCTGACACCCTGGTTTACCCCGAATTTATACATTACATGGGCAGAAATGAAATGAAACAGACCAGCAAATTATTCTTCAGTTTTTCCCGGGTGAAATAAGAGCAACATTTGTTTTATTGTGAATGATCAATAGAATGGTTAGAAATATATACTGTACATGTACATTTGTAGATAAAAGTATGGTATGTATTTTAACACTTTAATTGTATTGTACATAAAGAGTGTAAATGTATGTACATGTACATGTACACTGTAATTCATATACATGTAGTTCATGTTCATTAAAATAGTGGTTTGTTTATATGCCTACATGTAATTTATTTAAATCATTCTTCTTTGTGGAGATAAAGATACAGTACATGTGTACAGTAGGTACATACAAAAATGTACATTGTACACATGCATTTGCTGTCAAAAAGTCGACCACAAAAACCTTGTACATGTACATTGTACATCATACATGTATTGTTCATGTATGTACAGTGTATGTTGAAATCATCTTTTATCTGTTCAGTAAAATACATGTAATTGTGCAGTACATGTACATGTACATGCCTGATGTAATAAAAGCATACTATTTGGAAAAGGTGCATATATACATGTACAGTACATGTACACTGTACATTAAAGCTATTAAACTGTAACTGTCACAAAGTCAACACCAAAAGCCTTATACATTACATGTACATGTATGTACAGGTAAAATTTCTTTCAGGTTGACTTCTTTTGAACAAAGAAAAGTAGAGTTGTGGGTGTGCATTGTTCCATCTATCATTCTATTGACACACCATTTTCTGAGTTTGCAAATTTATATAACCAAACCCAAAGTATTATTCTGTGTAGTACCCATGTCCTGTAATGTACATATGTATTGACATGTACATGTACATATAGGCCTACCTGTGTCCTAAATGAACATGTACCCTGGCGAAATTATGTACTTCTTTCTGACCTTCCCTATGAGTTGCTTTATTCTCTTTCTTTATACAATTAAAAAGCGGTGTGTCTTTCATGTACATGCATATTGACGATTAGACTTCCCAAGGTGTTGCAATGTCAGTAGAGCTCTAGAAAAGAACAAATTATGTTACATGTACCTGAAATATTTGCTAGCTCTGTTTTATACAATAAGGCCTACAGTACATGTACATGTATGTGTAAACAGGGATTAGCACTAGTCACTGTAATCTACACACATGTACAATACAATGTACATTGTAGCATTGTTGTACCGTACATACATGTACAATGTATGTACACTGTACATTGTAGGCATGGCATAAATGCAGGCCTATCTAGATATGTACAGGTACATACATACATGTACATTGTATGTTTCATTTCAAATGACTGCAGCAGACAACCGTGTTCTTTTCTGAACTCCCACAGACAGACAGATTTATTCGCCCTTTCGTTGTTGTTTGTTATGCTCGTCCAGTGGAGTGTAAATAAAGCCGGCCTTTGTATTCATGAGTGTGTTTGTGTGAAGCTGAAATGAGTCATATATTTTCTTGGATTGCAGACAAATAAGGTTCTGAAGCAAGTGATTGAAGTGAAAGTCACAGTCAACCCATCATCGGGTTTCTTTTCTTTGAAAGTGCAGTTTTGTTAATCCTTACATTGCCCATGTACATGTACTGTACGTATTATGGTTATAAAATGATTGCAGGCTTCAGCAGCTACAGTGTCCAGTGTACAAGCATACACATACATGTACATGTACATATAGATTTTTAGTTTTAGTTCTAATTCAATCTTTAAATATTCAACTGTGCATTACATCAAGATAGTAGTGTACCGTATCCAGTAATCCATAAGAAAATAAGCAATGCAGAAGTTATGAATTAAAGTCTGCTCCTTTGTTTCTTGGTTCCTTCATTCAATCATTATTAAATGCTTTTTGCTTTAGAATTGAATATACTTTCAAACAGTGTACCTCTACATGTGTTTATATATTTTTATTCCTTTTATAGTACCTGTACATCGTAAATTCGTAATTGTAAAACTGCTAAACATGCAACATGTCCTGTACGGCCTACATGTACATGTACAGTACCTGTAGTTGTGAAGCAAATTAGTAGGTTGAAAGTGGAAATGTTTCCGAAATTTTAACGTGGAGACCTTGTTGGTACACATGGAGGCCTACAATGTACATGTATGTACAGGTAGAGGCATTGAGCTATATTGCAATTTCTGTCTCGTAATTCAGAATGCGGTTTGGGTGAGTCATTCAGAATGTTCGAAATGGGAAAGGTATACAATTCCTGCTATCACTATCTCCTTCCATTATTCTCTCCTAGTCCTTCCCACCTCCCAAACCTGTCCATTGATTATCCTGATTCTCATTTACATTCAGACGATAGAACGGCAATTGACATGAGAATTGCATGATCAGGCATAGTCCCATTGCCCTTGAATTGTGTCGGTTCTGAAATGACTAGCGATGTATCGTTATGGACAGATAGAGTCGAGAGAAGAGGCAGGCTGTTCAAATTTGAATATTTCAGTCATTTCACAGTTTGAGATTATATAATTATAATAATGAATTCATTTGTAAAGCGCAATAACTACATGTATGTGGATATATTCTATTGCGATACGAGAACAAGTAAATCCTGTGCTATACATGTTCATGTACAGTGTACATACTACAGGTACATGTACATGTACATTTACAAGTGAGTTTTCAGTCTTGATTAAACAAATTCTAGTGATAGGGCTTTCCTTATTTCTAGTGGTAATCTATTCCATAATCTAGGGGTAGCACAAAGAAATAACCGGTCTCCGAGGGTTACTTTGGTTTGATATGGGGGTATTTGTAACAGACTGTCCCTGCATTCAGGCAATGTACAAGAATTATTTACACTGTACAGTGAACATGTACATGTACATGTACATGTACATGTAAAGTAAATTTACATTTTTTAGTCTGAACAATGAACATCGTATAAAAAGAAACGTAAAACGAAACACCTGTTTTGGTACTTTTTTGAACAAAAACTTGATAAAGAATCATCATCCTATTCTACAAACTGCAGTCTGAACGTACCTGGGCAGGGCTTAGCGTGACTGCGCACTCATGATCGGCTCCCTATCATGTCAACTGACTTCTTTAAAACCAGGTTCATATGTTTTCCAATGTTGTTATCTAGTCGCTCCTTTCATAAATACAATGTTTCATTTAAATTTCCTATAATAATGATGGGTTAAACATGTACATGTACATGTACATGTATGTGTCATCAAACAATAATTTCTACATTGTGAATGAAGGCAATGAATGCGTGCATTATACATTGTATATTGTTGGCAAGGTCATCTGTGGAGATTACAAATGTAGATCTGGCATGTTAATATGCTAATTGTAATCAGTATTTAAAAATACAGGATGTACAGCGTACATGTACATGTACATGTACATGTATGCACAATAAAATCATATCTACAATGTACATTACAATGACCAATGCTGTGGTCACAGACTTTGTGACAATAATAATTCAAAGACAGAAAATTTGTTTTGAACAAAATAATGATTTGTACCTTTATGTAAAATAGAATGTTTGATTTTCTAAAGTGATAGTTTTGTTTGAAATAGAAATCTATGCATACATGTGTACACTTGGTATACATGTGTATGTACACTACAAATGTACAGTACTTCCACATGAAATTTATAGTGGAAAACACCCCTCAAAAGGTGTCCTAGCTCACTCTCCGTTATTCCTTTTTCATTGTTTAAATTCAGCTTCTGTCCAGATCGAGTGAAACCCATGTTTTTATTACAGTGCACTCTCAAATTTACCCAACCATGCTGGCTGGGCCAAGCAAAGCAGATGCTAGCTCATTGTCTGCTTGCCTCCTCGTGGAACCAGATAATGATGTCAAAAATGACTCATGATCTATTTAAGACATCACTCACGTAAGACCAGCTTGTTTGGGGGAGAAAACTCAAGTAAATTAGATTGGAGGAACCCAAACAGTTGTTGTTCATGCTCGCTGGATATAGACTTGTAGTTGACGCTTTTACAATGAGTCAGGGTGTTAAAAATGAATGTTTGGATCTATTTTGGTTAATTTGCTTTTTTAGAGGCTTCTTGTAATCCTCTAATTGTAAAAAATAAAGTTAAAATTAAAAATGAGGGTACCGTACATTTAAATCAAAGTGGATGCAGTGATTGCAATATTCTGTATCAAGAATGAATGTTAGCTATTGTAGATATGAACATGTACAGTGTAGATCAGAGCATGGACCTACATGTACATGTACATGTTGTACATGATCAGAGTATACCGTACACTGAATGTATTATTGTTGTAGTCTTTATAAAAAGAAAATATGTATGTACATGTATATATTTTTTTTGGTTATTGTTTACTTGTACATGTACATGTAGATGTATAATTCAAGCAAACATGTCCATTAAAAAACATGTAACCCACATGTGCACTCCTGTGCTTCAAGGTCATTGTCATAGTTTCCAGGAAATTTCCAAAACATTGTTTCTCTTGATGAAAATTTCCTAAATTACTGTGCTCTACATGTACATGTGTACATGTATGTACAGTATGGGCATACAAGGTACTGTGCAGGTTTAAACATTAATTTTTAATAGACTCTTGATGTAAAATTGTTTTACAACACAATTTTTAAAATAAATTCTGTTAATTGTTTGCACTCACTTATATTCTGCAGTCACTTATATTCTGCAATCTGCCTGACATAGCAATAGGGCCTCTTCTATTGTATCTTATTCAGGACTCGGAGGGGGTGGGGAGGTGGGGTGGGAGGGGGAAGAAGAGATTTTTTCTTTGTGTTGGACTTTGCGATCAAACAACTGTTTATTTCCCTTGCAAGCATGTGTGTCTTCATGTTGACAGACTTGTTCAGTAATTGTTCAGGGTTCATGAACACTCATACACTGTGTATATCATAATAAATACTGATACAGTTGTTTCTTCTGGGTCATTTGCAAGTAAAGGGACATCGAGATCAACTCTGTAATTGCCACACAAAGACAGAATTTTTGGATACGCGATGAGTGACTGAGTACTGTACTGCAATAAGTTAGTCACACATGAAGGGCCTACTTGGTGTATACCGGTACTGCAGGGCTTCAGTCGCTTCACACTATTTTTTTTTGTGAGGAAATTTGTTTTTTACAGTTTGTATGCATGAGCCCTACATGTAACTATATTGAAAAATAAAATAAATTGGGGTCCAGGGGTCCTGACTTAGATTTTGGGCACCCATGTCTCCCGGTTGCTGTTTATAGTGTTGATCATTGAGGTACTGTGAGTGTGAAAAACAGAGAACATGATTGATGTAGAAAGCATTCAGAAGGAAGCGGTTGGCATGAAGATGGCTCATAGAGAACTTCCTTTCAAGAGTTTGTGATAGAAAATGAAACTTTTCTGTCCTTCCTGAATATGTACACTGTTTATACTGTACATGTATAGCTTTACATGTGAAGTATCATACAGAGGTCAATGTACTTCATACATGACCTCCTTTGTCCACTCAAAGGAATGGATCAACAAAACAATAAGGTATTGAAAATCAAAAGAAAAATATTAGAAAGATCATACAAAATTATGTTCATTTAATTATATTGCTACATGAAGTTGGAAACAATGTAGCAAGATTAAACAACACTTACATTTTAAAAAGTATCTGGCATGCAGTACACGTACATGTATATGTAAATGTAAAACTTTTGGTTTACAAAATGTAAGCTAGGTTTTACCCATGAACAGTTATGTGTAGCAAACATGTACATGTACATGTATGTGCCATACTGTAATTACTGTACATACTGATTTACATTTTTTTTTGTACATCCATAAACTTGTTGCCATGTTATTGACTTCTTGGAGCAGCTAAACAACATGTAAATTGTCTGTTCAGGTCTTAAAGTTTATTAGCGTAATTTCCCCCTTTGTTCCCCCTGGAGGTGTGTGTTATAATGAGTTCCAATTAATAGATTCCTGTCCTAAGGGCATTGGTGTACTGATACGAGCCAAGCACCCGGACTACTGCCTGGCACTCACTCATCAACTGTAACACGAAGAAAATTCAACCTGCTGCAAGATGTCCATACTACGTTATGTAAATGCAGGACCCTGTGTGGATGTTACCAGTGTGGATGATTACATCATGTTTATTAATAGTGTGGGAGTGCCTTTTTACTATTTGTTCCCATTCAAAGCATACTGTAGGCTATATGTACATGTACATATATATATTGTATTAAAGATCTGCCTTTGTGTTGACATGTACATGTTGACACTGTACAATGTACTCAATTATTACATTGCTCTATTGCTCTGTGTTAAAGAGAAGGTTGAGTTCTGGGAAGAGGTAAAAAATAATTTGTGAGCGTTATCATTTTTATTATGCAAAGGTGGAAGAACATCAGATTAAACATGTTCCCTGAAAAGCATGGCTCTTCAAATGCCTTCATATTCTAAATATGAATGAAACATCGTAAAAATCGGGGGGTAGGTTTTTTTCGCCATGTGCTCATGTAGTCCCATATACATCATTCTGTGTACAGTGCTTGTAACTTTGCTAAGATTTGGCCAAATTTCTTATCATTTTGATGAATCCAGAACCTTGCAATACACACAAATACTTATATACTAGATGATCAACCTCTCTGATAGATTCCACACCGTTTCTTTCACAATGCAATCACATGACCAGAACTCAACTTTATCTTTAAAGACTCTAAAGTATTTTCCAGAACTTGACTAGAATATTGTATCTCAAGTTAAATTTCTTAATGGTTTTTATTTCTAAAATCAACAAACAACAAACAAACAAACAAACAGTAACAACAACTACAAACAAACATACAGTACTTGTTACTACATAAATTCCTTTCTGATTTCAATGTCCAAAGCAGGGTGCTACAAGAATTTTTTTCACCACTTGCCCTGTCGGGCAAGTGGGTTTTCAATTTACTTGCCCAAACAATATTTCCACTTGCCCAAAACTTTAAAGCGAAAAAGGACTCGAGGTTAAAGCATTTATTATCGCTTTCTTGGCTGGCGGTGCCTCCATGTTTACTAGCACAATCGAGAAAAAACAGCTGATCAACGCACGTGTGTGTCTGTGCAAGCCGCTGTCATTTGGAAACGTAGGCTAATTTTCAGCTGTTAATAATTTGGGTCAACTCTTCCATCAAGAAACGTCATGTAAATAATGGGTAATCAACTATTTTAAATAAAGTACGGACATTTTTATTTCATCATTCACTGCTATAAATATCATGCCAAAATTTGTAAATTCTTACTAAATAATAATATTGAAGATATTTTACGATAAATCTCGGATAAGTATGCGAAAACTAGACTAAACAACGTCGCTAAAACCATGAAAACAAAACAACAACGGCTTATATTCTGGGGGTCTCGATACTATTATCAAAATGACTCGCTCGGTCGGATCTTGAGACCGCAGTAATAAATTGAAAACGAGACAAAAACATTCATCTGATTTATATGAGCAGCGAGTTTTAAATAATATGTTCACAATCATTAACAGTCATTATGAATAAATATCAAACATTTGACTTTTTGTACTTACTAGAAAATCCCTGTTGTTTATTCCATTCCGATTCGCACGTGTTCATTTCCCTAGAATAATGACGTCATATTTGGCGTGATTCAACCAATCGGCAATCAGAGAATAGCAAAGGCCTGTCGGTGCGGCCTGCAGAGCTAGAGAGAGAGAGCGCGAATAAGCTCGCAGCTGGTACGATCGCGCTAGCTGTCTCTAGCTAGCTCACGGCCGGCCGTGCGTGGAGGCGGAGCGGCATTCATGGCTTGAAGTGTCACTGTTGCATGCGCGCTGAGCTAGCTGAGCTGGCTAGCTGTCTGTGAAGTTTTTTCGAAATCGGAACGATCGCTTTTTTGCTTCTGGATTTTGACGACGGGTAAGAAGTTGACGGGTGAATGGTAGAGTTCTTGGACACTAGGAAATTACTGTAAAAGTATCACTTGCCCGAATCGGGCAAGTGATAATTTGATTTACTTGCCCGACGGCTCAATTTGGTTGCCCCGGGACGTCGGGCAAGCGGGTTTGTCGCGCCCTGTCCAAAGTAATTTTGTTTATTTAAACAAAAAGTATTTTGTTGCCATATATTAAAATTCTTTTAGGCTATGGCTATACATAACTTGAAATACCTTTAATGATTCATTCATGTACTTCGCCCTCTGAAAATAAAGTGAGTTTACTTCCTAAATATGAAAATATTTACCACGTACATCTAGACCACTGAAGAATATAAACCACAGTACACATACTGTAGGTTACTTCAACAATGACCTCTTAAAAGGCCTGTCCTCATCAGCTCGAGATTGCCAAATAGCCCGCTATTTCTGATTTGGGAAATAATCCTGAAGTTACAAATCGCGTCTTCATCAGCTCGAGACTTGACCTCAAAACTTGAAACTCTAGCTCGAGATATTTTGCTCAGCATTTGCGCATATAGTACGAGACTTCGGGCTGGTGAAGACACACCGGACAAATAGCGGGATATTTTGCAAACTAGCCCAAGATATCTTGGAATGGTTATCTCGACCAAATATCCCGCTACCGGTAATTGCAACTTCAGGCTGATGAAGATGCATATTAACTGGATAATTAGTGAACAGGATAGTTCAAATAGTGGGATATTTGGCAATCTCAAGCTGATGAAAACAGGCCTAAAGTGTATTCCCTGAGTTGAGGGTCAGTTGGGTCAAGTTCACTGTTTGCCCTGTATCGCAGTTGACCTCCAAATCTATGATGATTTATTACATGCTATTTATATCAGGAAGTGTAGGAATCTAACTAATGCCTGATTGTTTCCTTTTATATTAAAGTACATGTTGTCATGTTGTAGGTTATTGACATACCCGGTATTGACTTGATGCAAGCCAGGCCGTTCAGATTTGTGCAAATATATTGCTTATTGATTTCCTTTTAGCATTCAGACATTCCAAACTGTCTGCTGAGAACCCAAAAGGGCATGAAATCTATGTACATGTATAGGCTACATGTACACTGTACATGTAAATACTATGTTAACATTAAAGTGTTAACACCCTTCTAAGCCCTAAGTAGATGTTTTGTTATTTTCACCACAAAGTATAATGAAAATACATGTAGACCAGTTTACAATATATTCAACTTGTATGCACACTAGTACTTTTAAAACAAATGTTGTTCATGACAACCTGAAAGCTTGGCTGAGGCTTGTCCAACATATCAACACATAATAATATACATGTATGCAGACTGGATTCCAAGTATTAAAGTTCATTCATTAATATTAAACAAGTTAATGGAATAACTTGCCACTTGGTCAAAATCAAAATCAAAATGATAAGAAATTTGGCCCAGTCTTGGTAAAGTTACAAGCACTGTACACAGAAAGATGTATATGGGACTACGCAATATCTATCCAGTCCAGATAGATATAATAATTTACCACATATAGCAATTAGTAGGCGGTTTCCGGCAAAATTTGTATTATCCCGTATTAGTCAAAACATATTCTTTCACATGATTGTTAATATTAGAGCTTCCATTTCATATTTTGAGAGTGCATGGCGCGTTTCCAAAACTGGTCTACACTGTATACCTTTAACACAGAGTCAACTTCCAGTTTCAAGTACTTGACTTAATCACTTTCGTTTGTTAACACTTCATGTAAAAGGAAACGATCAGAGTACTAGTAGCAATCGATTACTTCCTGATATCATCAAAATGAAATTAAACATTGGCATCATCACACTTGAAAAGCACTTCATTGACTAATCACTGACTGCCAATCAATATAAGTGTAACTTTAGAATCATAACTTGTTTAAGGAGCACATTTACAATGTTTATGAATCAGAATGTAGAACATGTATAGTAAATAAGTTTCTATATCATCTGTTTAGAGCCAAAAAGTTGTTGGCTCTGTGTTATTAAAAGTATATGAGAAAGAAAATGAAGAATTAGCTGTACATGTAATGACAATGTTCTATGTTAATGTTTTTTAGTGTGTACATTGTAAAGGATTAAAAATGTATCCCCCATATTGTAGCTCAATATGTTGCAGCTTTTTTGGTTTTTACGCTAACTGGCATACAACAGTGTACTACATGTATTGCTTGTAAGTTGTAATCACCTCACAGTTCTGAAAATGTCTTTCTTCATTCTCTAATACAATTTACTTGTTCTTCCTTGACATACAACTGTACATGGGGATGATTTATTTCTTCCTGACAGGTAGAAGGAGAGATTATAAATCATATCCTTTCTTTCAAATGATTACCAGATGACATTGTTTATAAATCTAGTATTGCAATCAAACTGATTTAATATATACATGTACTTAATGTATTTGCCAATTCTTTTTACTGTAAATGTATGTATTTTGTTGACTATAGGGCCCCGCTCACAAGCTTAGCTTCTGTAAAAGGGGTCCTAAAACCATTCAGTATATGATGTAATCAAGTTTATTGTTGATTGATGTACTATTACCAGTCTCTTTTTTATGTAACAGATTATATCATGCTTTGTGTGGTTTTGAATAAAATGAACTGAACTGATTTCTCTCGCTACTATGCATAGGTGGTTCTTTGGCAGTATAAAGCGTATGGATGCGGAGAAAAAGCTGCTTCTATCTCAAAACGAGCATGGATCATTCCTTATACGAGAAAGCGAAAGCAGAGTTGGGGATTACTCCCTCTCAGGTAAACATTTGCATGACCAAAACAATGAATGTTTCATTTTCACGTCTAACTTTTTGTTTCAATGTCTTGTTCTCCTTTGTTTCCTCACTCCTCCTCCCCCTCACCGTATGTTTTGTGTAAACGCACCGACCGTCAGGTGGTATTTTGGGAGGTGCAAGCGAACAGAGGCGGAGAAGTTCCTGGACAAAGATGGGAACGATCACGGCGCGTTCCTATTGAGAAAGAGCGAGAGTAGTGTTAATGATCACTCTTTATCAGGTAACCTAATAAAACAAAACCAAAACAATCCTTGCCAAATTGAAGCAAAGCTATAGCTAGCATCATGGCTGCTGTACCCAATCAAGGAAATCTTGATCTGCCTCTGTTTTCTGGATGCAGGGTTTCTGACTCTCCTCGGATTGCAATGATATCTGATTTTCATGTAGTTCTCGCTGGAACACTATGCATATAATTCATGGTTGACATTATTGCTGGATTTATAGGGGAGCATGACGGCTTTATATAATCACCCTTATGATGTACATGTAGCTTGCATATTATGCAATTCATGTCTGGCATTGTGTCTTTTCATAGATTCACACATACGGTAAACCAAATTAACAAAATCTGTAGATCACCACCATCTTATATATTGAAGACACTTTCATGGGAAATTAGGAATATTTAATCAAATAGAACATCTGTCACTGGGATGATACATGCACATATATTTTCATGGCTTTATGTTTTGTGTCTCCCTTTTTGCCATTTTATTTCTCATCCATCATGGTTTGTTTGTTTGTTTTTTAATGACATCAGCTTTCAACCATACCATCAGCCTAATCATTTCTACATCTACATGTATCTTCATAGTGAATTACATTCCAGTCATTATAGACCGTAATTACACTAAATTATACTTCTCTGCGTTATTGTTTTACAAAAATACCCTCTGTTTACCAGAGCATTCTGTTAACTTTTTTTATATGAAGAAAAAGTGAGGCATATACAGCTATTTCTTCTATATTTTACCCCCTTTTTCCCCGGCCTAAAGCTCTACTTTGATTTTCCAAAGCTTTTTTTGAGCTATCCAAATCTTAACCACTCTCCATATATATTTGTTACTGCATTGTATGTTCATATATTCTGCATATTTATAAAATACTACACAGTGTCACGTCACATCTTCAAAATATATGTATCTGTGTGTTTGATTGCCCATGTTTTTACTGTTATACTTGTAATAAAACCTATTTGATAAAAATACATGTACGCATGACTTTTGAAATTCCCTTTTTGGGGGAAAAGCGGCTCAGAGCTTAACCATATACATGTACATGTACATGTATGTACTCTTATGACAATGAAAAATAGTTGCATAAAAGCAGCAATTTGATTAAACAAATATATGTTTCAGTGAACTTTGTGGGTTCTTTTTAATTGTTCGATTGTCATTCACAGAGGTTCATTCAAATGAGACCACTGTGTAGGAGTGAGGTTTTAATTATTTTTAAATTGTTTGAATTTTTATTGCTGTGTTTGTGTTGTGTTGTTTTGTTTTGGCAACCTAAATAACTGAATGAAATTGTTGTGGCAATTATCCCAAGGAAATGCGTGGATGTAGTGTTTGATTTATTATGGTTGAAAGAAAACCAACATCCTTTTAAATCAGTATGAACCAAAGGTAGAAATCGTATTTCATTATTTTGAGAAAATATGCTAGTTTGTTATTTATGAACTCACACTTTATTTGGAAGCAAAGTGATGAATCCAAAAATTTACTAGTAAAGATCCTTCAGCTAAAATGGAATTTTCATAATCAACAATATTCACTTTTAATGAAACCAGGTTTGTTTACAATCTGCACTTGTTTACAAACTGCAATTGTTTATCATACCCCTTTGTTACTCACAAGTGCAATTTCTTCTGCATGCATTCTTGCATTCCCTTTTATGAATGTAAATTATATAATTTGTTTGATGTTTGCTTCTTTCATGCATTCCTCGTTCTGTGTTACATGTAGCTTGTTTTAATATGGTAATGTATTTTCATGTCACTGGAGAATAAATATGACACACCATTTGCATTCTATACATACCTCCTACTTGTATGTACTGTACAAATGTAAATATATGCTCTATTTCTCTTGTGAATTGGATTTAATGATCATTTCATTTGCTGGCCTATGCCTGCAAGAATCATTTGTAGGCGAATTGTAGCCCCTTCACTTAAAAAAATAATGGGAAATTCTTTTCTAAATTGTTAAATGCATTACTGCACTTTGTCAACGGGCTCTATGATTGTAATCAGTACTTTTGTAATAAATAGACAATAGTAAATAGGAACAAACTTTCTTTCTTTTCAAGCCAAATTGATATACAGCCGGTGTATGATTTTAATATGCAAGCTCATTACTTGCCCTATTTCAACATCTTTAATAAGTAACTACAGCAGCAAAAATGTACAACACATATTTTTTTCTCGCTTACAAGCTCAACGTATTACATTTATTATAGCCCTTTATAGTTGTAATTTTACAATTGCTGCAATCGCTTGAATTGCAGCTGGATAATCATGTTTCATATTCATACCAAATATCTTTAATAGTTACTTTTGAACACTGCAATTTCTATCTACAGAGAACGATCCTCTATGTACATTTTGATAGAAGTCACGGCCTAGTCACATGTATATATACACTTCTTTGTGAAGAGTGTTTGTCACAGCATCCTAGGATAGAGAATGAATGGTGGGAAATGTTGTTGAGTGTTGCTGTTAAACTGATTTGCATTGAGGTTGTTAGTCTGGTAAAGTGTTCACCGGGATGCACGTTGACCTGTGTCACTTAGCTCCAGTCAGAAACAGGTATAGACACTGTGACAGAGAAAAGATACGGAGGGTATACATGTATATGAGCTGGTACATGTACAGAGAAAGAGAGAGAGAGGGGGGGATAGAGAGGAGGAAGAGAGAGGGCGGATAAGAGAGAGGGAGGGAGGGAGGGAGAGAGAGAGAGAGAGAGAGAGAGAGAGAGAGAGAGAGAGAGAGAAGGACAGCGACAATCTACAGAAGAAGATATAATGGCAGCTAGAGACATAGATGAGATAGAGCAGGAGAGGGATATGCGGAGGGAGAAAGTTAAAATGAAAGACAGATACAGAAACGAAAGACTAAAGAGGCGGAGAGAGAGAGAGAGAGGGAGAGGGACATACAAAACTACAAACAAATTAGGGAAGAAAGATTAAAATAATATACAGACAGACAAAATGATATCAACAAAAGACATGTTAAAGGGCCCTTTGTATGACATACATGTACATAACTGTTCATACATGTATAAAGTGTAATACACATCGCAGGACCCTGTAGAGCACACTTGCCATTCATTTACATGAAAACAACACATCTTTTTTCCCCGGCATATGTCTGAACAAGCTTTAATGCTTACAACTAAAGAAAAACAACAATACAACTGTAAATCTAAAAGCAAGTGAGGCTCAGCAGTGCACAGTAGCAATAGTATTAAGTGATAAACATTAATAGCAGTCTCTAGAATTTTACAAGCATGTGAGAGAAGGTTATAATTATAGGACATATCATTTGTTTAGAGCCAGAAGGATGTGTGTCTCATATACTTCAATGCAGAGATAATAACTACCTTCTGGTTCTGAAGTGACGATATCATAACATACTGTTAAGAACAGGTACGTGACATTTCCCATCTTGCCCACAATAACAAGGTAGTTCAAACCCACTCCTCAAATACCATTGATTTATTTTTTCCACGCCCCAATATTAGATTTCATTTAATTTGTGATTGCAGTCCATAGCAAGGCCTTCTGCAAAAATATCTCGAAAAACATTGAGGCATGCACCTAATATTTGCTCTTTAATTATTTGTACAAGAAATACGTCTTTAATATAGCCCGTTCAGACCAGATGAAATTGATACGTAACACGTATAAAGAAACGTGTATCATTGAATACAAAAGGGGCATAGACAATGGATTAACAAAATCTATAAAGAAAAATTGTTAAAACAATAAAAATACTCAGTTCTTTTATAGCGCATAATACATTACAGGATAGCATGTCCCTAAGCGCTTTAAATAGAAAGGAAAGAATTACAAGAAAAAGTTATACAAATTAGAAAATCCACTTAGAAGCAAAAAAGTACATGTAGTGTTGGACGCTGAGTTAATTAAAATACCCTTTAAGAGAAATCTTAAACTTGTTTAAATTATTGTGAAAAATTTAAATTAAAGAAAAAGTTTTGAGTGATTAGTTGTCATGACAGCAGGCTTAATCATCAGTGCCCACTCACCACAAGCCCCCCCCCCTCACATTATACTTTTTTGTTTATGATACAATGTTTAGAGGAGAAAGGGCCCTTAATTCTCCATCAAGTTTTTGTTTGAAATGATGCTCAAACATGCATTTCGCTTTCGCTATACATTGTTTTGTTGTACATCATTCAGAACAGAAACAATCAAGTACTTATTGTATAGCTACATGTAAACAGTGTTCGTTTAGCCAAACAATGAACTTGGGTAGTATGAATGGGGGGGGGGATGTGTGTTCTTTGGTAGCTAGATCTCCTCTTATAGAACAAACATCATGACCGTGTTAACATTTGATGAAAGGTGATTGGAGCAAATGTTTAATTTGTCCGTGGGTGTTTCCAATATACATACAGTCGATGGATTAGCATTATGTGAATGAATACTGGTACCACCAGAATTACCAACAGATATATCACAAAGCAAGCTGTCAATCATGGTTTATTTTACCATCGATCATCTTGATACAAAGAGTTTTACAAAGTATCAGACTTTACATTTAAAGCCCCACTGTACTACTTGTGGCTACGTTAATTCAGAGCTGAGTTGATGAGATAGCCACCTGTCATTGACCAAGCTGGGTAGTCTACTCCCTTCTGGCCCAACTAGTACAGACGGGCTTTAAAAAGGGATACATTTTCAGGATGTAAAGCAGTAGATTCAACTTAGGAATTTGGATGTTGAAGACCGCCTAACAAAAAATTGAAATCATTTTCGGGATGGTCACGGCTTCTGCTGATAGGTCAGGAAGAGGGATAAAGATACTGTGGGATTATTTTTATCAGCATTGGCGTAGCCTCTGTCTCTGTGCGTGTGGGGAGGCCTGGAGGGGGTGTACCCCATGCCCTAGATGGATGAAAAAAGAGTGAGGAAGGAAGAGGGGGGAGTCATGAAAGGACATGGTACAACCCTATCTCCCTTCTCTTTCTCTTCTCTGGATTGCCTTGTTCTCTTGCATCTCTTTCTCCGCCCCTGGCCCGGCCAACCCCCCCCCCCCCCTTCAGGATACCAGGGGGGCGTTTCACAAAGCCTTTTTTCCATGACAAATAACAAAAATCAGTGACAAATCTGCTGATAACCAATTAGAAGCAAGGATTTCAGTAACTTATAACACAAATTACCATTTGTCACTGATGACAAGTTTTGTGAAACTCCCCCTTGTTCCCCCTCAACGGAACAACAATGCAATTTAAAAGTTACCTGTTTAGGAGGAAAGATGATATTTTTCTCATATCAGTCCCAAAATGGCAGATTCAATTTTAGAATTTGGATAATTAAGATTAAGTGTGAATATGGCACATGTATAGAACAAATCCATGAAGGTTTCCATTACAGTATAAATGGTCATTTATCAGTATGAACACAGCTCGCAGAGATGAGATGAGATAGATGAGAGAGCTGGGATAGTGATTAAGAGAGAGAGAGGCAGATGAGCGAGTGATGATAGGTGAAGAAGGCACATGTATGTAAATCATACTAGTCTCTGACTGCATTCAAGTCCATACCTTTCAGTATAATTCATAAATTTGATTTTAAGGATACTCAAATAGTAGTTTTCTTGTGAGTTAAGAAGCATGGTTACCGGTACTATTCAATATCATGAAGCAGTAAACTATGAAAATATTGAAATGTAAATTAATTTTCAAGTTTTCCATTGAAAAAGGAACAGTTTACAGAAATCATGTATTTTCTAGAACCACTATCAAATGTATCCATTAATACTTTCCTTCATTCTTATATATCATTTTCATTCACAAATTTGCTACTAGTCATAGTAATTCCTGATTTATTCTCTGGAGCTTTTCTTACTTTTCACAATAATAATAACAACAGTGCTTATAAAGCGTTTACATGTAACATCAATTAGGGAGAAATTATCTCTCATAATTTATAATAATTAATCATACATGTGACATGTGTACATCAGAATTTGCTGGTAGAAATATTTTTGTTTTTGGGACATAATTACTCTGTTAAAGCCCTTGTTATGCTGTCGAGTTAATAAGTGTAGATTTTCTCATTCAAATTTCTGACAAATCAATGATCCGTAAATAGCTTCGGAACGCATGACCCCCAAAATATCCACAGATCTTTTACACGATGGATACATCTAACTTCTGCATTTAAGAATAATCACTGTCGAAGTGATGGAGGCGCTTCATGAATACCTTTTGTTTGCCTCTTGAGAAGAATACTTCCACCTGTGTATCAGATAAATGTACTGTCGGTGCATATTAAATGAAAACTCAGTAACTTTGACGCTCCCAGTGTTCGTCTCAATGGTTTTACAATTTGGGAGCTAATGACCTTTATCTGCCCATGCGAAGATAGTATTTACAATATCATCAAAGAAATTTTGCCTTATTGCCTGAGAATCTTAGACTAGGTTATGATGATATGGAGAGCCACATGGAGCTTGTTGATTGAAAGAAACTTAATATGAAGATAGCTTCCAGACTCGGACAGGATGGGTTTTCTCAGCTTACCCAGAATCTCATTTCTTCATATCGATAAGGATGCATGTAGGAAGATGAAAGAAAAAGCTGCAAGTAATTGAGCTTGCTTCCGACATCCACTGCATGCATGGGCTAGTAGAAAATTGGAGGGTAGGGGGTTGATAGGGTTAGAGCATTGCTCATTTTTAGAAATAGATTCAAAGTTTGATTGATGAAAAATAATATTGCAAAGATATTTTATTTTGTGATGTTTATGTCAGACTTGGCTATAGCAAACATTATTTGAAACTCATTTGAATGCATTCTTTGTGGTAAATGTCAGTTTCTTCATTAGGCTGGAATAAAGGGATGGAGGGAACGAACAATCTTTGGCCCTTTTGGAGAAGGTCTCATTTCAATAATACAAGTATTAATTCCCTTCCTCCTCCTCCTCCTCCTCCTCCTCCTCCTCCTCCTCCTCCTCCTCCTCCTCCTCCTCCTCCTCCTCCTTCCTCTCCTCCTCCTTCTCCTTCAATACCATAAATAAGAAGAAAGAGTTATGAATCAGAAAAGAAATCATCATTATCATTATCCACGTTTGTCTCACTGCATGTCCCACATATTGTTTTTCCTGTCTTGTTTAGTGCGTGATGGAGACACAATCAAACACTACCGTATCAGACAGCTTGATGAGGGTGGATACTTCATCGCAAGAAGATGTACATTCGCTACCTTGGTGGAGCTGGTCCAGCATTATCAGAGGGATGCTGATGGTCTGTGTGTCAACCTCAGGAGACCGTGTGTGTTGGTTAGTAGTCTGTACTTTCTTTATGTCTATGTATCCGGACACCTACCCTCTGGACATCCCCCCCCCCCCCCAGGATAACCGCCCCCAGTCAACTACCCCCTAGGACATCCACCCCCCTAACAGGACAACTACCCACCAGACTACCGGTACTCTCCTAGGGGGTAGTTGTCCGGGGGTAGTTGCCCTAGGGTTAGTTGTCCTAGGGGGTGCTTGTCTGAGGGTTGTTGTCCGGGGGGTAGTTGTCCCAGGGGGTAATAGTCGTAGGGAGTAGTTGTCCTAGGGGGTAGTTGACTGGGGTGTTTATCCGGGGGGGGGGGGGGGGGGGGGGTGTGGATGTCCATGGGGTACATGTAGGTGTCCTAGAACCATTTAAAACGTCACCAGACTCCGGATCACAAGGTTTGCGGTTCTAGATGATAAATAGCAAAAACAATGGATACTCTAAACGAATACATTACAAAATTATTACAAAAGTTTACACTTCAATTCACAGAAATATCAACGGATTTTGCCCATGTATCTTTTTATACAAGGACACAACTGTAAAACTATATTAAAAATGTTTCATACCAATTTTCTTTTCAGCTACTAAAACCCCATGTGAGCTTATAAGTAATACAGTAATACTGCCTCGACACAAACAACCATATATGCTACATACATTTATGGGCCCCCAAAATTGTGGAAATTAAATAGGGGCCCTTTGCCTGCAAAGGTTTCTATTTTATCAGCAACTTCATGTATGTAGATCATGCATCAGTTGCAGATGAAACTTTATTTTAAAATACATTTTCATGTCCAATGAATTAGGACATGACACTTGTCCGCATTAACCCCAAATATTAATTCAATCCACTAAGCACTATAAAGCCCCCACCTCATTGATAATTCACACTGTATTACAGAGACGTGTAACTCTAAATCCATTTCAACCCGCAGTTCTTTTCTACCTGTACAATGCCAGGATCTATAAAGCCCTATATGATTATCATAAATCTGCATTGCTTAAAAGTTCACCGCAATGAAATCTGATCAAAACCACAGCTTGTCATAAGCATCATACTCGAGGCCTACATGTACATTTGCTATCAAACCAGTAAATTTATGAGCAACTCATTCATTACAACCTACATATACATGAGCTGTCAATATTTAGAGCCTTTGTAATAGGTTGTGAAATATAAATCATAAATGATATTATGAATAGGCTCCATGTACACCGACTTATCCAACTACGAGATGATGATAAATTTCAACAACAGATGTTATAAATTTTCAATGCAAGGGAATTTTTTAGCAGAATAAACGCATTTCCTACCCAAAGTGTCCTCACTAACAAACGGTTGTTTACGGATTTGGTATCATCTAAAAGGAACTTCTCCACAACTGAGCATGCATGAAATAAACATAAGCTAGAGGTGTGATATACTGTAATGGACCCATAGAGGTGTTTGTTGTACATGTCAGACTTGTATATTATATGCAGTCTATAGTGAGGGCCCCATTGAAAATGAGATATAGTGTTGCACTCCAAGTGAAATCTAATCTGGTTTGATGGTGTTCATTGGATGTTGTGGCAACAGTAGAGCACCTACCTCTCCTTATAAAGCTCTTCAGGGCTGTGAATTCTCTCAAAATGGGAAGGAAGTTAGAACTATGAAAGCCCCTCAAAAAGCATTTTTTATGCTTTGGTTCACCTTTGTGAAAAAACATGTTGTACAATATTATGTCTATGGACATAGAGAACCACTGCATCAATTTTATTTCCTACATAAAATCAGAGTTCTGAAGATAAATGGATATCAAATGTGTCTTTTCCTTGCATATGAACGTTGATTCTAGATGTGATCGCTCTGGTTGGTACAACCTATGTAGGTTTATGTATGGGACAAAATAGCGTGGACTGATTTGCTCATACATATCTTTATTTATTGCTCATGTGAAATTTCAGATTGAAAAGCCTCAGACGCGAGGCCTTTCATACAACACCGTAGACCAGTGGGAGATCCCTAGGAGCTCGTTACAGCTGAAGAGTCTTCGAGGGACAGGACAGTTTGGTGAAGTCTGGGAAGGTCTATGGAATAACACAACGCCAGTTGCAATCAAGACGTTAAAGAACGGTAAGTGGTCTTTGCATGTAATAATAATAATAAAAATAATAGGCATTTCTATAGCGCCGTCTATCTAGATAATTCTATTCCGAGGCGCATTATTATTACCCTGGCTTTAGCCTAGCTGCCCTTTATACAGCACTCCAGCATTTCAAGGAATTTGTTCCTTCCAGGTTCCCATTTACATCACCTGGGTTGAGTAGAAACCATGATATCCAAGGACTCGACACTAACAAGCAGTCAGCAGCCTTTTCACACACAGCTAAAATTCTATAAACATGACTAGTATAAACGTGTTTCGAACGTGTTTAAACTAATCACGAGCCTTTCACACACAGAAATTTCGGTGCGATCGTTAATCGTTTCGTGATTAACTACTGCTCGTAAAATGCGCAGTAGTGCCATTGCGCATTGAAGGTCATGTCACATCAATCAAAGCGCACGCTCCATCCAGTTTAAACACGTTTAAACACGAATAACCTTTCACACACAAAATGTCAAGCTCACTAGATACGAACTTCGTATCTGCAGCCTGCTTTTAGGGGCGTATGGATCGCGACTTCGTATCTATCCCAACATCGTATAAACGATGGTCACACTGGGAAATTTTGTCTATAAACATGTTTAAAACTTTACGATGATTCTAATCATCTCTAGATACGATGAATTTTAGCTGTGTGTGAAAAGGCTGCAGGTTACTCAGGCTCCCAAAATCTAAGTCCAGGGACCCATTTCACAAAGCCTTTTTTTCAATGACAAATTACAAAAATCAGTGACAAATCTATTGATAACCAATCAGAAGCAAGGATTTCAGTAGCTTATAACAACAAATGTCATTTGTCACTGATGACAAGTTTTGTGAAACGCCCCCCTGATCCCTCAAATTCCACAGTTGACCACCCTAAAGATTTATGAGCTTCAGATATTAATTTCATGAAGAGATACTGAAAGTCTAAATACACTCTTGGTATAAGCAATTTAAGAGTAGCCTATTCAAGGCAACGGTATGTGCTTGCGTAGAATACCGTAAATCTCTGTGTATTTTTGGTTTTTTGTTGTTGTCGTTTTGTTGCCGAAAACCATGCGGGGAAGGACTTTCATTTAACATCATGGTGCAGTTGAAGGTGCTGATTTTGTGCTTGTAAACTTGTCACAAATAGTAGTAACAATGTCGTTTATAGAAGAATGTGTAAGACTGTAAGATCATTAATGTAAATTAAAAACAGTAAAGTACCTAGGATTGAACCTTGTGGCACGCCATGAATTATTATTATAAACTACATATTGAGATCTATTAGAAAGATTAATTTCAAACCAAGATGACAGACAAACTTGAGTGTTGTTGTAGTTTCCGAGTGGTGAGTCAACACACAGATTACTGAGCTGGGAGACATTGCCAGGCATAGCGCCGGGCATCAATCAAAACTTACACAAATTCGGCGGCAAAAAAGTGCTCCTTATACACAGAGATTTATGGTACATCACATTAGACAATGGAAAATCCCTCGGAGCTCATTACAGTTAAAAAGTCTCAGAGCCAGAGGGACAATTTAGTTTGATGAAGTCTGGGATGGTCTGTGGAACAATACAACACCAGTTACAATCAAAACATTAAAGAATGGAAAGTTTTAACTCTTCACTGGCTTTGCTCGACTAGTGGACACAAGCAATGGACTACCATGGTGGACTAAATTGTCACATATACAGTTCATGTGTAGCATTTATACCGTACTGTAAAAATATGATAGCACTCCAGGAAAAGTCTAAAATGTGATTTGAATACAAGACAAGTTAAGTTCTTAGCTTAGCCATTTACTTAGTAGATTTCTTACTAATTTCAAGTATTGCATTGAGTACCGGCTCAGATCTCCCAAATTAAATCATTATATATATTCCCCCCCCCCCCCCCTTCTGGCATAGCAGATGATATACATGTAAAATAAAATATATTCTATCATCTCTCTTTCCCCTCCCAAAGGCAAAAATGATGGTTATACCCAATTATTATACATCTAGACAATACCCAAAGCCGCTACATTTGGAAAGCTCAGCTCATTTGGGTGATGAATCCCTTGCATTCTATAGGCCTGTCCTCATCAGCTCGAGATTGCCAAAAATCCTGCTATTTGAATTATCCCGATTGCAAATTATCCAGTTAATTTGCGTGTTCATAAGCCCGAAGTTGCAATTAGCAGGATATTTGGTCGAGATAATTATTCCAAGATATCTTGGGCTAGTTTGCAAAATATCCTGCTATTTGTCCAGTGCATCTTCACCAGCCCAAAGACTCGTACTATGCGCAAAACGCTGAGCAAAATATCTTGAGTTAATTTCTCGAGCTAGAGTTTCAAGTTTCGAGGTCAAGTCTCTAGCTGATGAAGACGCGATTTGTAACTTCAGGATTATTTCCCAAATCAGAAAAAGCAGGCTATTTGGCAAACTCCAGCTGATGAAAACAGGCTCTATGGGTGAGGGATTGATGCTCCAGAAATCTTATCTTCACCATCTCCCTCGGGGAGGTAAAATGATAACTCTGTTTTCCATTCCTCGAGCCTTTTATCATTAAGAAATTATGGCTAGAATTCATAATACTCCATCCCTTTCCTTCTCCGATACCCTATCTAAGTTTGTAATCTGGTATTTCCCTCGTATGATTGTTCATGCAGATTGTGTCGATAAAGGCATGACACATACATTGTATATGTGCCTCTTTGAGCAAAAATCATATCTGTTTTGATATTTTGATATTTAAAGCTACAAGAATTGCCCAATAATAGAGTAATGCAGTTACGAAAAAGATTAAAACAATTATGTTATAATGATAAGAAATATAATTACAATGAAAATAACAGAAATAATAATAATAATAATGATAATGTTAATAGTAATGATAATATAACACACAAAAACATTGGAGTGATATTGAGGAAACAAATCTTTATAATTAAATCACAAATTATGATTCTATTTTTATCAACAAATCTCTGGAATGTATTCATGGAATGTGCATTCCATGTACCAAACCAGGAAGTTTTTCTGAAATACGAATCATAAAAAAAAAACTCACAAAAAGGTGTATTCATTCCAGGGAATCAAAGCCTGACCGTATTTGGGCAGAGATTGTGGTTAAGATGTCATCAAAGGACAAATAAACAGGAATTAATTCAAGCATTGAATGCATTCAAGCTCAAATCCATAAAGTTATGATTTAAAGGAAACCATCACGCTGTCAGGAAATTTGACAAAGACAGATTAAGTGGTACAGTGTTCCCTGCAAAAATGCATTACAATAATTGTGAATGCTTACTGTAGCATTTTATTTCTGTGAAAAATACCCAAGATAAGAAAAATGATTGCTGATTATACTTTATGATCAGTGCATGTAATGGGGTCAAATATTGTTGATTTGGTTAATTTGGAGAAAGAAAGAAAATATTGAGAACAAAATAATTGGCCCTGAACAGTTCAGGTCGAGGCAAGCTCTTTGTTCGACTATTTTAAGCCTGTCTGTGCATATAAGTAAAGGATACAGTTATTTAACCAAAATAAAAATTGAATAATCACTCCTGATTTTTGTTGTATTGTATAACAAATTAACAATAGGTAGGGTACATGTACGTGTACAGTAGTGATGAAGGTAGGGTACGTACATTAAAGATAAAGGTGAGTTCTGGTCATCCGCTTGCATCGTGAAAGAAAAGGTGTAGAATGGATCAGAAAAGGTTCATCATGTAGCATGTAAGTACAGTATTGGTGTGTACTGCAAAGTTCTGGAGTCATCAAAATCATAATTAATTTGGCCTAGTCTTGGTAAAGTAACAAGTACTGTACACAGAAAGATGTATGGGACTACACAAATGGTGTTGGGGCTACTAACCTTGATTTCCTAATCTTTCTATGCTCATTACTCAGCCAGTATAAATTTTCTACCCAAATTGTTTGGCAAATGACATTTATTTGTAATCTTGAATATTCAGTGTAAGTTTTGTTTGATTCTGTGAGAATTCATTTTTTTTTTTTAACCAGAACTCACCTTTATCTTTAAATTAGTTCACTTGATTTTATTAGAGGACGATCCATCATAGATGTTTGTGATGATTTTTGTGCCAAACATTGACACAATTTTAGAAAGCAGGCACTTGGCCAAGTCCCAGGAGCACTGAATTACTTCACATCCTTTTACGTAGGTGTTTTGTTACCCACAACACTTGCAAAAACATTCTTATTTTTGATGTCCCTCGTCCTCGAGCAAGGAGGTTGCTGCTACATTGTAATGCTGTGTTATTAGATGCAAGTTAATGCCCTTCTGGCTGTCAGTTCATGATGTATTGCTTTGCAAAAATAAGATGACATTAAAAAACGTCAGGCATCAGATTAGATGCACTATTTTTATCTCGACAATACTTTAGGCACCCAGAGTTGACATACCCCTAACACGATCACAAAGGTTTTCAAGAAATCTCCTCAAGGATGATATCGATACCCTTTTGTAATGCCTGAAATAGGGTTTGGATTACATGTACACTCTACACTGTATACTATAATGTCATCATTGTCAAGTTCACACATTTCAATAGGTGATGTACAATAAATCTAATCCAATCCAAAAGATATTTGATATCTAGCGCCTTTTCCTTGCAGTTACAAAGCGCTGCACACACGCTCCACAATGTTTGGGCCACTTAAAAACAAAAGTTGGACACTTCTCAGAGATCAGCAAAGTATATGTAGGCTGGTAAAAAAGTAATTTCTAGCAGAATAGATGTGACTTGAGTAGTTTCTTGAACTGGTCAACAGATGAAGGCTATTGAAATTTGATTACCCGACGGTATTTGTGATCGTATTCTCTGAAATAAGGGAGAATGCTCATGAACTTTAACGTTACCCAGATGAGTGAATTTTTGGCAACCGCTCTCTTGGTTTGTGATGAATTGTTTCTAGTTATAAAGGCTATCTAACCTACTTTATTTTCAAAAATACATTCTCAAATGAACATATCCTGCCAGTCTCTATGATGTTGCCAGTTTTCCTATGTGACTATAGACCTATGTCAACTTGGCCAGGTTAACCAATTTGCTCTTTTGTGTTTGCGAAAGGTTAGAAACTAAGGGGAACATTGTTTGCATGAAGAAACATCCATCAATGTCTCCTAAAGAATGTTGCAAAGAGATCTAGGAAGGTCGAATATTCCAGTTCAGTGCCTATAGTTTATTGTATA
This sequence comes from Strongylocentrotus droebachiensis, assembly GCA_035222895.1. Taxonomy (NCBI): domain Eukaryota; kingdom Metazoa; phylum Echinodermata; class Echinoidea; order Camarodonta; family Strongylocentrotidae; genus Strongylocentrotus; species Strongylocentrotus droebachiensis. The sequence goes on along the minus strand of JAVYIG010003164.1, from coordinate 119,748 downwards.
TTCAGTGGGGGTGAAGTAAATATGATATTGTAGTAGTACAAATGCACATGGACACATAAAGAAATAACCAAATTAACAAATTAATGAAGATGGACAGCTACAAATGAAGCTCATGCACACATACATGTACATGTATATATTACAACAACCAGTTTGCATAAATGCTGAAATAAGAAAAAACAAAGTGCCAATAGATGTGAAGAGTTTGTGAATCACACTAACATTGAAATGAATACTGCCATATCTTTGTTTGTTGTAGATATGATGATGATGAAGTGTAGATGTATGACAGTGGTGCCACTCAGCTCAGAAATGAAATATGATTGAGAGTAATAATAAGACATAATGTAAGCGATCGAGAGCCCAGATTGTTGATTTGGTCACCCCTCCAGCGAAGCTAAAGTTTCTAGTCTTGTATTTCAGTAGTAAGTCGATCGTCTCGTAGTGCCGACTGCATATCAAATGAATATTGTATTTCAATTTCAATTTCAATTTATTCAGCCAATCATTAAAAACAATTTACAATGACACTGGTACTGGTACAATTATAACAAATGATTGAGAATGATGATGATTTGTCTTTTTAAAGATATTGTTTGATCTTTGAAAATTAGTGTTGACAAATCATTTAAAACAAATTAGAACACAAGATTATATGGATGTTGTTAATAATTGTTTGTACAGGTGTACAGTCATCTGATTTTGAAGTTTATCATAGCATTACAGTATGTGCCTGTGGCTAAATTCAGTCATGACATTGATTAAAAAACTCTTGTAAATCAACATCTGTCTGGATTTATTAAACTTATTCGCTACATATTTTACACAGATGTGCATTATGTTCATGGAACTTTTACATTTAAATATTTCTCAATGGGCTTTCAGTAAAGTAAACTATATTACATGTACATGTAGGACCATAACACACTTTTGATACCCTCTGATGACACCAGAAGTTGCAGAGGGATTTCCCCTAAAAATGTCCATACTTAAAAAAACCACTGCATCGTACATTCCAATATATGGTGAAATCACACTAATAATAATCCAAGCTTCCACATTGAATTTGTTTCGTACAGCCCACTCCAGACCCATTTCTATAGCTGGTTCACTGAGGAATGTCTTTTAAAGTTTAATAATATCAGATCAAGTCTAATCATGCTCTCTGTGAAAAATCCAACTACTGTAGTTCACCAAATAAAATGCTCCAGACTTTGTCAAAGATTTAGGTTCTAAAGATAGGGTTGCAATTCAGTTTAAGATCAGGTTCAGGATTAGGATTACATGTAGGTTTAGCGTTATGTTTGGTGCAGCATTGAAGTTTGAAGTTCAGTTAGTTAGTGTAGGATATTGACCCAAAGAAATTGTTTCTGAAGCTTCTCTGATCGAACCGACCTGGAACTGTCTCATCGTTGACAACTACTGTGACAAACGAGGAGTGTCTGGACTGTGAAACTAGGCATTATCGTCATGATTGAATCTGGTGATAACTGCTGGCTCCATCTGATGTATGTGAGCACCATCGTAATGTGAACGCATGGCACCGATCAGTGCATGACACCAGACTTGGTGGCTCTTCATTGTATTGAGCCTAGAATCAGAATAATCCCTATTTGATGCAAATTTAGGATCAAAATAAATTATTCCTGAAGTGAATTGTTGTCTAATAAAGCAGCCTTCAAGACATCCATTCCTGGAAACAAACAATCTAATTTTAGTAGTTCTATTAATTCATGTGAAAAAAAAACTATATGTACATGTAGGCATGAGAGTCATGATTGCATCCTGTGATATAAACGGCTAGCTCCATCTGATTACATGTGAGCACCATCGTAATGTGAACGCATGGCACCGATCAGTGCACGACACCAGACTTTGTGGCTCTTCATTGTATTGAGCCTAGAATCAGAATAATCCCTATTTGATGCAAATTTAGGATCAAAATAAATTATTCCTGAAGTGAATTGTTGTCTAATAAAGCAGCCTTCAAGACATCCATTCCTGGAAACAAACAATATAATTTTAGTAGTTCTATTAATTCATGTGAAAAAAAACTATATGTAGGCATGAGAGTCATGATTGCATCCTGTGATATAAACGGCTAGCTCCATCCGATTACATGTGAGCACCATCGTAATTGTAACGCATGGCACCGATCAGTGCATGGCACCAGACTTTGTGGCTCTTCATTGTATTGGGCAAAAAAATGCTTCCTATTTGATGCAAATTTATGATCAAAATAATTTATTCCTGGATTGAATTGTTGTCTGATAAATAACTTTTAAGACATCCATTCCTTTAAACAAACAATGTAATTTTAGTGGATATATTAAAGCATTGGGACAGTGTATAACAAATGCATTACTCTGGAGCTCGATCAGTATTGATTTGATATTATAAAAGTTAGATTAGCTCTCAGTCATTTTAACTGAGTTTCATTAATCCTAAGCCCTTTTTAGTTTTGCATTCTTTTATTTTTGAATTTCCAAAACTTTGTTTTGATTATTATGGTTTGGTTTTAAGTTTTAAAGCATTTAAATGTACATGCAACTGCCCAGAGCTGATTCACTCAGCTTTTTGTGTAGCAATTTTCCGGTTCCAGTTACTCATCCGATCACCTTAAAATTTGCATCCCACCAATCACCCACTTACATATATTTACCAGGATAAAGAGAAGCATTGTAGATGAAATGCCAGGCTTTAAAAAAAAACATGTGTTGTGTTAACTGAAATAATTGGGATATATTTTTTAGGTTCAACTAGATAAAGTCCATAGGCCTACTGCTAAAAGGTACACGAAAGATTATTTAGAAGTATCATAAGAATTCTTATGATTTGACGCATCAAAATCTCTGTCTCTCTCTCTCTCTCTGTCTCTCTCTGTGTCTCTCTCTCCCTCTCTCTCTCATTACTAAAATCACATCAAACCAACCTGATCTGATTATGGTATGATTTGGAAGACTACCAGCTTGCGTTTGTGCCTGAGTTTCGCAATGAGTTGTGGCACCAAGGATCTAGCTGAACATCATTACCAAATGAATGCATTATCCTAAATCCTAGCCATATTAGTGTCTCCAGCTCACCCACAGGCAAGGGGGAGTGAAGGGAAGAATATTAATCGCATTTGATGCAGATGAGAAATATTAAAGGGCAATATCAAGCGATTGCAAGGGAAAATCCATATTTAGAGAAATATTGTGTCGAATTCATTGTTATATTTTTATCATGCTCGAAAATGTTGATATAATTTTAGGAAAAATAAGGGTTTGGGAGATTGAGAAAGGTTTCACGTTTTCACTTTTCAATGGAGAGGGGGACGCACAAATCTGAAAATCTCTGACAAGCAAAAAAAAAAAAAAAAAAAAAAAGTTTTTTTGCATTCTCTCACTGTTTGGGGCCAATCAGAGGGGCAGGTCCCTCCTTGCCTGCTCTGTACCGTTTCTTGTGGATATCTTATCTGATAGTTAGGTCTGAATACTCTCAATTTGCAGGTTATTTTTGTCAAATATTATAGAATATGAGACAAGTATGCATTGCAATGAGATCATTATGAGCTGAAATATTACAAACACCATCATTTTTAATTGTACAAAGCTCCTTACAATTCACATACACCTATAGCCATAAAGGACATTTGCGTGCCTTTTGTCCAATTAACTGCTCAATACTAGCATTGCAGGGAGAGAGAAAATAAAACGAAAACAACGATGTCAGTGGGGGAGATTTTTCAATAGTAACGAGCATTGTACTCAGTAGAGGCTCGTTCAGATATATGACGTGGTAAAACTAAAAGTTCAACAAAAACAAAAAAAGTTTTTACGTGTACACCTTGTAAATGAATAGCAACTGCATACAACAAAGGCTCTGAGCAAGGTCCATGTCACCAAGCTCTGAGCAAGGTCCATGTCACCAAGCTCTGAGCAAGGTCCATGTCACCAAGCTCTGTGTTAAAGATAAACTCCAGTACTGGTAAAAAAAAAAAATTAATTCTCACAGAATCAAACGAAACTTACACTGAATGTTCAAGATTACAAATAAATGACATGTGCCAAACAATTTTGGAAGAAAATGTATACTGGCTGAGTAACGAGCATAGAAAGACAAGGAAACCAACGTAGTACCATCCCCGACACCATGTGTGTTGTCCCATATATAGCTTTCTGTGTCGGTGCTTGTTACGTTACCAAGACTCGGTCAAATTTATTATGATTTTGATGACTCCAGAACCTTGCAGTGCACACCAATACTTACATGCTACATGATCAACTGTTTCTGATCCTTTCCACACCTTTTCTTTCACAATGCAATCGCATTACCACTACTAAAGTTTATCTTTATTAATGTTATAAGATACAGAAATGTGAAGCTTTACACTTTACATTATACATTTTTTGAAACGCAGCGGTTTTGCTGTGTCATATATATATCTGAACGATGCATAAGTACATTGGGGTTCATTTGAAATGAGGTTTGTGCCTTGTAATTTCAATTACTTTATATTTGGCAAAGCACACATTGTCATACATGTATGTATATATAAACAGTATATTAGAAGAGTGTTTTATTTGTATTACTCTCTCCACATGTATGCAAATTAACATTCATATTTCCCTAAACTGCATTTTTGCTCTTGAAATTTTATCCACAGTATTTCTGATCCCGTATAATAGTGGGGAATAAACAGGAGGTCCTTTTCTACCAACTCCATCAGGATGCGCATATTTTACCATGCTCTTTCTTATAGTTTGGGGTTATTTGTTGTGGTAAATGACTAAATGTATTGCTTGAGAAAATACAAAGCCTGCTTTGTTCTCAGTTAGGAAGTTTAGTCTAATGTGGCTATTCACTGTCTGGCTTTACTGTAGGTCTTGTATTTGAACAGAATTTCTCATTGTTTTTTTACATTGTAGCAGTAGACCTGTATGCGTCATGCACTCATTCAGTCCCCCCCCCCCCCCCCCCTGTACTCAATTTGACAATTTCACCTACATTATCACATGACATCACAATGACTTTGGAATTTAGAGCAAGCCTAGATTGTATTCGTCCTACATGTATAAGTAATATTAAACATCTCTAGGCATTTGCAATTGCAGTCCAAAATAATTCATTTTAAATGTATGATCTGGTTATTTTTAGCAAATATCTCTGGGACAATATTTTTTGTACTTTAAAAACATTGTTTGGTTGCATGGCTTGTATGATAATATTTAAATACTCTTTGAGTCAAATCCAGTCTAAGATTTAAAGCCAGTTTAAGATTTAAAGTCCATCTGCACTAGTTTGGCCAGGGGGATAAGACCTCCCTGCAAGGTCACTGACAGGTGGTTATCTCATCAAATCAGCTCTCAATTAACATAAGAAAAAGGGGACCATGGGGGACCAACATGCACCGATTAGGCTTTGTTTGCTATATAGAGGGCGCAAGTAGCTATAAGTAGTGCGGTGGGGCTTTAAGCTTTGTATTCAAACCTGTATCTTTCATTTAAAAATGTAGCCTTTGAACATTGAAATCTTGCAGAAATTTCTTTTTTATTAGAGTTGAAAATGTGTCAAATCAAAGCCTTTCCGCCCCATCTGCTTAAAGATTGTCACAGTGTGTAGGACTACATGTACACACAGTACATGATGAAGATACAACAGATTCAACCTTGTTTCCAGAAGAAGTCCCATTTACAGCTAATGTAATCATTGGTTTCCTGCTAGAAGGGCATTATTACCATTGACAATGCAAAGCTCTGACAGGTACGCCCTTCTTCCTTGTAGCGACGGTCTATTCTATGAGGTTGCCGTGTGTGTGTGTGTGTGTGTGTGTGCTGATACATTGTCCCATAGGAAACTCATTACATACATGGGTTAACCTGTGACCGACCGTCTCGGTTCACACATGAACTGTAATTATCTGTAATGAAAAGGAAATACATAATAGCTAGCCAACACAAGGGTACTACAGAGGAAAGAGAGACAGACAGAACGAGTGACAGACAGAGAGAGACAGAGAGACAGAGGCAGATTTGTTCTTTGATTTTCTTTGTATCCAGAGACACAATACCCTCGCTGTATTCAAGTTTCCAACCCCATGAACTAATTGTTGTGGTTTCAAATCAAGTTGGTTGGATGACTCAACAAAAAGTCTTGAATCTACTCATAAAGACATGTATGCTTGAACACTCACTCTCTGTGTTAATGGGCTATTGTATGTGACCTGAGGTGACCTGTGTGCATTACCTCAAAGGGAAATCCCCTGTTTAGAATGGGTGTGGCAACTGCTAACAACTAAGCTTAGCACCAGAAATTAAGGCTGATAACTTAATTGGTTGTCATTGTTTAAGTGGTGGATACAAGGAGAGAGAGAGAGAGAGAGAGGGGGAGGAGAGAGAGAGAGAGAAAGAGAGGGGGAGAGGGGGGAGCAGAGAGAGGGACACAGAGAGAGAGAGAGAAAGAGAGGGTGCTCGAAAGAGAGAGAGAGAGAGAGAGACACAGGCAAATGGGAAGGCAACATGTACACAAAGCAAATTGATACTTCCACTTTGAAACAAGATATGTTTTTTGTTATGTGCTTGATAATTTCAGTCCAGATCATTATACATTGCAATCGAACACGCTATTCTTTTTGTAGTATCATAAAAGTAACCAGTAATGAAAGGAAGGGGAAGAGGAAAGAACGGAAACTTAGCAGTTTGACAGATGTGGAAAAAGAAGATGATACAGTACATGTATATTCTTTCTCTCTTGATCATCAAGAATAGCAAGCGTCATATGTTTCATATTTTATCTGATGTTAAAGGAGCAGAATCAGTAAACCTTTCGATTTAAAAAAGAGATTTGTTTGATGTAACCATCCACATTTTCTTTTTTCTGAATTATTTTGCAGATACAATGAACACAGATGATTTCTTGAAGGAAGCCCAGATCATGAAGAAACTAAGACATCCTAAGTTGATTCAGCTGTATGCTGTGTGTACCAGAGATCAGCCCATCTATATAGTCACTGAACTCATGATCAATGGATCTCTATTAGAATTTCTTCAGAGTCGTAAGTATTCTTTCGATAATTCTTCTCCCCTTCTATTTTGTCCCCTCTACTTTATCTAGTGTTAAAAGCTTCTTTTTCCCTTTTACATTTTTGTTTCTGTCTTCCCAATTTGTTCCTTTTCTCCTCCATAATTCTCTCCTTTTCAGTTCTGATCACACTCACTCATTTTCCTGTTCGTCTTTCATTTCCTATTACCATCCCTCTATTTTCCATTTTGACATATTTTTCAAATTTGCATTTGGTTGCATTCTCTCTCTCTTTCTGTCTCATGTCATCTCCATCTGTGTCCATTTCACTGTGTTTCGCTCTCTCTCTCTCTCTCTCTCTCTCTCTCTCTCTCTCTATCTGTCTGTCTGTCTCTCTGTCTCTCTGTCTCTCTCTCTCTCTCTCTCTCTCTCTTCCTCCCTCCCCCACCTCTCCCTCACCTCTCCCTCACCTCTCCCTCACCTCTCCCTCACCCGCTCCCTCTCAACCTCTTCCTCCATCTCTATTAAAGGTAATACAGAGTTTTGGGAAATGTTGAAAATTGGGTGGATAGTGAATCTTTACAATTTTGATATATTTGGATGCCCCTGTGGATGTATTATAAGCACTAAAAAAATTAACCCCTAAAACACTTCTGTTTTCGAGAAAATTTGAATATAAAAATTTACCGGTGCTCCCAGTAAATTTTGATAAATTTCAAATAGCGCCTACAGCCGTACAATGGTAGTTGCGACCATGAAAATCTCAGAATATGTAGTTGTGATATATAATTTCCAAACGGGTATAGCTAATCGGTTGATTTTAGTCAAGAAACATTGTTTCATAGCTAATTTAATATCTTGACCTTGAGAGGGAGCTATACAACATAAAGACTTTATTATTTATAATTTCATAACTTTAGACTCGATTTCAACCGGGACAACGTTCAATGAATATTGTAGGAACGCAAATGCTTCCAATACGTTAATTTGAACCAAATTCATGACCCCATATCAAAACTTTGTAATACCTTTAACTACCTCTATCTCTTGGTAAATAATTTCTCCTCGCATGTTTACTGTCATTCTGTCTGTCTCTGTCTGTCTGTCTCTCTTCCTCTTCCTCTTCCTCCCTCCCCCTCTCTTCTCCCTCCCTTCTCCCTCTCTCCCCCACCCCTCCACCCCTCCCTGAGACTCCCTCCATCTCTAACTACATGTACCTCTATCTCTTGGTAAATAATTTCTCCTCGCATGTTTACTGTCATTCTGTCCCTGAGGTTGGTATGTAAGGCCATATGTAATGTATGCATACCTTCCAGAGGTATTAAGCCACTGATAGCCCATTCAGAATACAGCAGATTTCTACAAAACCTGCATAAAGAAACGTCATAGTGTAGCTGAAAGAGCGTTCACACATGAAATAGGTTATCCTATATATATATATATAAAAAAAATATGAGAATATAGTTACATGTATATGAAGTTCAGGGCGACCGTTTGATGATGCAGGTATAGGATGATGAAGCAGGAGGAGGAGGATAGGTGTTCATATACATGCACTAGCTATACCCTGAATTTAGCTTGTCTGAATGAACGCAGGGCGACTGTTTGATTATGCAGGTATAAGATGATGAAGCAGGAGGAGGATAGGTGTTCATATACATGTCCCAGCTATACCCTGAATTTAGCTTGTCTGAATGAAGGCAGGGCGACCGTTTGATGATGCAGGTATAGGATGATGAAGGGAGAGGAGGAGGATAGGTGTTCATATACATGTACTAGCTATACCCTGAATTTAGCTTGTCTGAATGAACGCAGGGCGAACGTTTGATGATGCAGGTATAGGATGATGAAGCGAGAGGAGGAGGATAGGTGAAGTGAAATGGAGTGGAATGGAATCCTCTGTGATTAGCAGGAGAAGGTGATCCCAGAAACCAGGGCAACGCATCAATGATTAATGAGCTGGTCATCGTATGGATGTGGGCTGACTTCATCAGCTCGAGATTGCCAAATATCGCGCTATTTCAACTATCTTGATTGCAAATTATCCAGTTAGTTTGCGTCTTCATCAGCCCGAAGTTGCAATTAGCGGGATATTAGGTCGGGATGATCATCCCAAGATATCTTAGGATAGTTTGCAAAATATCCCGCTATTTGTCCGATGCGTCTTTACCAGCCCGAAGACTCGCACTATGCGCGAACGCTGAGCAAAATATCTCGAGCTAATTTTTCAAGGTTGGGTTTCAAGTTTCCAAGTTTTCAAGTTTCAAGGTCAAATCTCAAGCTGATGAATACGCGATTTGTAACTTTAGGATTATTTCCCAAATCATAAAACATAGCTGGCTATTTGGCATTCTCGAGCTGATGAAAACACGCCTGATGTGGGAAGGAAAGAGAGAGAGAAGGATAAAGCAAGGGGGTGGATTTAGGAAGGATCCACAGATTTGATGATGATATAAGGAGAGAAGAATGATCGTATGAAGTCTCCTTTATGTAATCCAACAAATGCAAATGAAGGCAAAGAAAAAATGGATTGCTGTACACAGCGAGGACTTACATGTACATGTAGGTGGTCATTGAATGGATGCGGCTAAGAGCCGGGGATGGAGTGAGGGACGGACAGAGGGATGATGAAAGAAGGAGGAGAGAAGAATCATTATCGTGCCTCATCATTTTAGTTCTCCTTCGATACCAATTCAAACGAATGCAAATGAAGGAAAAGAAAAAAGTGGATTGCAGCGCGAGAACTTACTTTTAATAGCGTTTGGTCATTGAATGGATGCGGGGGAAAGACAGGGGATGGAGTGAGGGGCGGACACTGGAATTAGATTCAACGATGAAAGAAGGAGGAGGGAAGAATCATTATCGTGCCTCATAATTTCAGTTCTCCTTCAATACCAATTCAAACAAATGCAAATGAAGTGAATAAAATTGATTGCTGTAGTGAGGATGGAGCTTGCATCTGGTCATTGAATGGATGTGGAAGAAAGAGCTGGGGAGGGAGCGAGATTCATGAATGATCCAGAAATTTGATGACGAAAGAAGATGGGAGAGAAGAATCGTCATCCTGCTTTATAATTTTAGTTTGGCTTTAACTAATCAAACAAAGCCAAATGAAGGCGAAGGGAAATGTATTACTGGAGCGAGGAGTTGGTATCTAACATGTATGAATAATGAGCTAGTCATCTCAGAGATGCAGGGAGCAGGGATGTGTAATTGTAATGTTGTAGGAATTAAGAGAAGAAAGAGTCTCTACTCTAGATAAAAAAGGAATGAGCTTCTCCTACAAAATATACAGAGGAGAAGCATGATGTAGGTGTATATTACAGTAGATGGGGAGACAGGAAGATCAGCAATGCAATGAGTAAGAGATGTACATGTACATGTAAAGATAATTAATTATCCTTCAAATCTTACACGTACAAACATTAGCATCAACGTAAATATGTCCTTTTGTCTTACATCTGGAAAATAGTGGTTGATGATATAAGGCACTACATATTTGTAATAATCTTTATCCCTCTCTCTCTCCGTTTTATGGCTATCAGTGTTAGTGAGATTCAACCTGCAGTGACTGAACTGACCGCCAATATATGAATAAATATCAAATTCTCAGTAAAAGGAGGCCTAGTAATCAATGCATCGTTGAATCTACATTTATTCCTTGTAGTTACATTACCTACATGTTTGAATACTCGATACAGTAAAGCAGTAGCAAGAAAACCCCTTTCAGTGATCTTCCATAAAACCACAAATATCTTCCTTAAATCTGATCAGTCTGCTGGATTATTCCATTTAAAACAGTGTTCCCACTGCCAATTATCATCGTCTAGATGCTGTTATTGTGCTATGAAATGTATTCCAATGTTTGGCAAATTGTTGTTTGAGAATATGGCCTGCAATTGCTGTAGTTGTGAACAAATTTCATGAGTTATGACAACTATTCGACTCTGAGTTTTCTCTCTTCAATATCTTGCTGCCTATGCCTACATGTATGTCTGTATTAAAGCAGTATGATACAATTTAACTTGAATCTTGAAAGTACATTCAAGTGACACACAGTCTCACATGTCGTATATTCAGAGCAGGGAAAAAATACACGGGGCTCAGGGCGAATTTGCCCCCGAAATGCCAAAAAGAGCACCAGAAGGTCATAAAAGAGCCCCCCAAAATGTGCATTGCATAGAGTTCAATGCAAAACAAATATTAGAGTGTTATTTTTATGCAAGCAAGCTTGAAAAGTAGCCCCCAAAATTTGTAATTTTTTTTCCCCCTTTAATTCAGAGTATCACATTTTGCAATGCTTGTGCAGTGGGTATCTACCCCTTCTTTCACTTGCAATAAGGCTGAATGAATTACCAATATCCTGTCTGAAGCCCAAGTAGAGTGTTGACATATCCCGACTGGGGTTATCCTGTAGCAGAAGAAAGAAGATTCAAAGGAAACGTTTCCCCCCAAGTAGATGCAAGGCATTGATAACAAAAGCAGAAGGATTTTGGACTTGTAGGAGATCAGTTACTGTTTAACTCCTACAGTACTGTCGGTGGTTTGACTGAATAAAATTGATACTGAATCAAATTTTGCTTTACCGGTACTAAGAATATCTTGCCTCTCGCAGTTAGAGCCTATCTACACTAGTTTGGCCAGGAGGGATTAGACCTCCCTGCGTGGTCCCTGGCAGTTGATCATCTCATCAAATCAGCTCTCAATTGACATAAGAAAAAGGGGACCATGGGGGATCAACAGGTACTGCTTAGGCATTGTTGGCTATATAGAGGGCGCAAGTAGCTACAAGTAGTGCAGTCCCCCTTAAATAAAACTGGCTTATTGATTGTGAACTTTGTTAGTATCGCATCATGAACGAGGCCAGAGGTCTACATGTATGATGAAGCCTCACAGTTACAGGGATGTATCCGTCTTCTACAACATTGCATGTTTGTAGCAATAGTGCTTCATGCAACTATCAAGGACACTCAACTGTAATTAATAACAAATATCTTATACTAAGATGTGGTTTAAAGTAGGTAGCAATTAATTGAGCCGTGACTTCTTCTTTTTTGTTGGTCATGAGAATCTGGTTTGTTCTTAAGAGTTTAGATGCAGGATAGTGAGATGTGAAAAAAATAAATGGGGGCTCGGGGCGAAGTAGCCCCCGAAATGCCAAAAAGAGCCCCTAAAAGTCATAAAAGAGCCCCGTAAAATTTGCATAGAGTTCAATGCAAAACAAATTAAAGAGTGTTATTTTCATGCAAGCAAGCTTGAAAAGTAGCCCCCAAAAATTGTTAAGTATTTTTTTTTCCTCACTTCACTTTCAAATGTTACCCTGTCTCTTGTTCTTTCAGGTCTCAGCTTCACTACATGTTCACTACATCATCACCAGAAGTTATTTATCAAGTAGTTTACAAGTATCTATTCCTTCTTTTCTTTTCTCTTCTCTCACAGCCAAAGGCCACTCTCTACAGCTGAGGATACTGATTGACATGTCAGCCCAGGTAGCAGCTGGCATGGCTTATCTGGAGTCACAGAACTACATCCATAGAGACTTGGCAGCCAGGAATGTACTGGTTGGCGAGAACAACATCTGCAAGGTGGCAGACTTTGGCTTGGCCAGGGTGATCAAAGTAAGTACTGTCACTTCAAAGACACCAAAGATACATATACATGTAGTATGTACCCATCTGGTGCATTGATGGGAAGTTGTTTTTGACAGCAATGTACTAGGATGTTACTGGTTGGAGTGAACAACATCTGCAAGGTGGCTGACTTTGGCTTGGCCAGGGTGATCAAGGTAAGTACTGTCACTTCAAAGACACCAAAGATACATGTAGTATGTACCCATCTCATGATCTGGTGCATTGATGAAAAGTTGTTGATGACAGCAATGTAGTAGGAATGTACTGGTTGGAGAGGACAAATTCTGCAAGGTGGCAGACTTTGGCTTGGCCAGGGTGATCAAGGTAAGTACTGTCACCTCAAAGACACAAATGTTGTCTTTATATTATGAGAAGCTGTTCATGACAGCAATGTAATAGGATATTACTGGTTGGAGTGAACAACATCTGCAAAGTGGCTGACTTTGGCTCGGCCAGGGTGATCAAGGTAAGTACTGTCACTTCAAAGACACCAAAGATACATATACATGTAGTATGTACCCATCTGGTGCATTGATGGGAAGTTGTTTTTGACAGCAATGTAATAGGATGTTACTGGTTGGAGTGAACAACATCTGCAAGGTGGCAGACTTTGGTTTGGCCAGGGGTGATCAAGGTAAGGACTGTCCATCAAAGACACCAAAGATACATATACATGTAGTATGTACCCATCTGGTGCATTGATGGGAAGTTGTTTTTGACAGCAATGTAATAGGATGTTACTGGTTGGATAGAACAACATCTGCAAGGTGGCAGACTTTGGCTTGGCCAGGGTGATCAAGGTAAGGACTGTCACCTCAAAGACACAAATGTTGTCTTTATATTATGAGAAGCTGTTCATGACAGCAATGTACTAGGATGTTACTAGTTGGAGAGAACAACATCTGCAAAGTAGCTGACTTTGGCTCGGCCAGGGTGATCAAGGTAAGTACTGTCACTTCGAAGACACAAATGCTGTCTTTGTATTATTAATGAGTAGCTGTTCATGACAGCAATGTACTAGGATGTTACTGGTTGGAGTGAACAACATCTGCAAGGTGGCAGACTTTGGCTTGGCCAGGGTGATTAAGATAAATTCTGTCACATCAAAAACATCAAAGATATCCACTAATGTGGCACAATACCAAAACTAAATTAAAAATAATGACAGCAATGTGCAAGGAATGAACTCGTTGGAGAGAAAAACATGTGCAAGGTTAGTGTCTTTAGCTCAGCCAGGGTTAGTACTGTCAATTCAAAGACTCCAATGCTGTCTCTACCTATCATTCATGAAAAATTGTTCATGACAGCAATGTAGTAGGAATGTACTAGTTTAGTGAGAACAACATCTGCAAGGTGACTGACTTTGGCTTGGCCAGGGGTGATTAAGATAGATTCTGTCACATCAAAAACATCATAGATGTCTACTTATGTGGTACAATACCCTCAAAATAATGATGGCAATGTGCAAGGAACATGCGGGCTAGAAAAAAAACATCTGCAAGGTGACTGACTTGGCTGGGGTGATTATCACAGATGTCGGAGATCTGTGAGGCCCTACCCATCTGATTGATGAATGAAAAGATTTTGATGACAGCTCCAGTGATCTAACATATCTGTTGGAAGCAAGAAGGATATTAAAGGGATCGTTTAACAAGTTTAACAGAGATGCACGGCCCTACGTGTTATCAGTGTCTGTGATATGGAGTAATATTGAAGCCCTAAAAAAAATTGCGCTTCAAAATGATCAAGAAGTGCCTCAAAAAGTAAAAACCTTTGAGTGACCGGTTTTACCATACTCGTTTTCCCCAATAGACTGTAGTGTAATGAAAACTGTTTGGCAAACGCAAAATTTGATTTCGATTTTCAATCATAAATATCTTGATAATCAGACAGGCGATCGGCTTGTAAAAGTCATGGGGTTCCTGACTGACCTAAAGGTTTATAATCATTAGTGCAGCATGAGCTAAATCAATGATTTTTTAAAAGGATTTAAGACAAAGTTACTGAATCCCTTTAAGTATACTGGTATGTAAAAGAAATGTGACTTACTACCTTTCTGGCTCTCAGCACAGGATTATACCTTGGCCAAATTTGTTCAGATGTTCTTCATTTTATTTGAAATAGGGTAAATAAGGGCTTGGACGTGATTTGGTTTTAGGTTAGGGTTAGGATTAAGCCTACTATACACCATTCAATTCTACTTACGGTAGCGCTTAGAGACTTTGGTGGTAAGCGCTTTATAAGTAATGTTTTTATTATAATTATTTATTATTTATTACTTTGATCCAATTTTGGAAGAATTGCCATTTCATTAGATATGGGATTTTAAACAAACACTGTCTTCTTGATTCAGGTTCTGAATAGTGATATGAATACTAACTACCAGAATTTTAGTGAATTTTAATTCAGAACGAAAGCCGAATTGGCTTCAATTTGTTGATCTTTACTCTCCTGGTTTGACGTCACTACAATTCTCAGATGATTTAGATTTTCCACCAACAAGGAAGCTTGCAATGCCCTCAATATTTATTTCATTTCTTCATTATTTAGAACCCAAATCATAATGATTTGATATGTTTGAATATCTGATTTTTGTTGCAAATTCTTGAAAAATTGGATCTTAGTCACACCGTACATTGTGCAGTGGGCTTTAGGGTTAGTGCCAGGGCATGGTCCATGGTGAGGGGTACCGGTAGTGCTTGGGAGTGGGGGAGGAAGTATGCTTACCGTACCTGGGAAGTACTTGTCCTCTAACGGTGGTTGCTGTACCGAAACATGTAGTTTTCTAAACAGGGGGGAGGGGCGGTCTTAGTCATAGGATAGTGAAAGACAGTGGCAGCTAAAAGGGGGACGGAAACTAGAATGTTCAAGGGTCTTGCTTCCATGCCAAAAGCTATTTCAGGAAATTTGTGCCGCAATATTTTTGGATCAGTAGCAAGACCACAAGGTGCAACTTATGTCACGCCGGAGCCCCAAATTGAACAGCTTTTACTAAAAATACCATCGTGCCTCTAGATTGTTAAACAGTAATTATGTTCTTTATCTTTCCAATATAAACAGACCCTTTCCCCTCTGGATGCGTAAATTGTTTATGATGAATTTTGGTCAAGATTGATTGACTGACATATCACTGTTCAAACACTTTGGCCTCAGGAATGCATGGATTAACACTGTGCCTCTCAACTTGGCTGAACTCATTTTACAGTAGGCCTCTCTTCATCAGACCGAAGTGGGCAAAATAGCCCGCTATTTCTGATCCGGGAAATTAGCCAGATCACGAAATAGCAGGCTATTCGGCAGGTATTTGTGGGCTATTTGCTCGAGATATCTTGACTTAGTTTGCCAAATAACCCGCTATTTGTGGTCCGCTTCACTAGCCTGAAGATTTGGGAAGATTTCTCGATCCCGATTCTTGATTACCATATCCTACTGTTTCAAGTGTCAATTGTTGAGCTTTTTGTCGGCAGCCCACGAGAATGCTGTTAATGCCATTGACAATACAAACTGCTACAGCTTTCTTGTGGGCAGCCGAACATTAGATTTTGGAGTTGATTTGGCACATCACAAATCTTATTTACATGTATTATAATCATTATTACTATTAATTTCCCTTTCATAACTTGAAAGTTCATGTACAGTAATTGTTGGTAAACTTGGCATGGGAAAGGTTAAAAGAAACAGTGATTGTGATCCAAATGGATGAGGATATGAGGACTCACAGGAAATGAAAATGGGAAGTAAACTGTCATCATTCAGGGTAATACAAGCAATCAGAAATCTGGATTTAGTTATTAATACCATGGATTACATCCTAATCATTTTGTCACATTGTATTGTATTCATCCTACTGTTTATCAGTATCCTTATTTATCATTTCACCATGATGTAATTGTTGATGTTCCTAACCATACACAAATTTCTCCCTGCCATATCTTTCGGGTTTATTGTACAAAGCGTGGGGTTACATTGTATTAGAATTTGACTTAAATCCAAACTTTTATTAGTTTGGTATTATTCTGTTTATTTTTTCCCATTTGCTATTACTATTATTTTTCATATAATACTATATGCCTAAATTACCCAAAATATAACTTTGGGCATACATGCATGTACATGCGATTAAGATATGAATAATGTAAATTACGCCAAAATTAAACTGGGAACTGTTTTCAAATGCCACAGTACAAAAGACATTTTGTATTTCTACACCTCTTTTATATATATATATATAAGATAAAATATTGGCTTGCAAAATTTGAGAGACTTCCTGGGGTGAAAATATAATGATTGGCCTGGTAAAAATATTCAAGATTATGTTCATGACACAAATATTGTAATGTATATCAAGGGAGTTGTTACCATTCAGAAAAGTGATAGGACCTTCGTGTACACAGAGAGTGTTTCTGTGAAATGTCTGCACCTGCTAAAGATAACATTTACAATGTAATCCAAATGGGGAAAATATCACTTGGGGGGTAATATCACCCTCAAGTCTCTTCTAATTCAAACATGAATTGTTGCATCATTTTAATTCTGACTTGAAGATTTGTACAGCCATAAAGCCTTTTTATTTGACGATTTCACTTCATTAGGCCTAAACAAAAAGGTGTTGTATTGCCCTTCAGTCCAAAACATGGGTTGGTCGCTCAGAAATCTTTTTTTCCTTTCTTTCTCCCTGATATTTTAAAGTTTAATTTTTTAATTTTTTAAAGCCGACCATGGATTTCAAGACTTTTGGGTCAGTCGCTAAGGGCAATACAACATCTTTTTTTGTTAGGCCTTATACTTGTTGCGTCATTTTAATTCTAACTAAAAGACTTTACAGCCATAAAGCGTTTCCTTTGACGATTGCCCAAATGCCAAGTTGAAACGGGAGGCTTTAGATATGAATCAGAGCAGAGTGCACTAACTCCCTGGCGTGTTTCCAAATACATACATAGGAAGATGAGGCACGGAAATAGAAGATGATAATTTATTGTGACTTACAAACAAAGAGAAG
Organism: Strongylocentrotus droebachiensis; assembly: GCA_035222895.1. Taxonomy (NCBI): domain Eukaryota; kingdom Metazoa; phylum Echinodermata; class Echinoidea; order Camarodonta; family Strongylocentrotidae; genus Strongylocentrotus; species Strongylocentrotus droebachiensis. The sequence continues at coordinate 102,117 of JAVYIG010003164.1, read as the reverse complement.
GGAAGAGAAGGGGGGAACCATCCGTGTTTAGAAGAGGAAGAATAGGAGGAAGTTTTGTGTTAGGGTTTCTCAGTGCTTACATCATATCATATCAGTCGTGATGAGGGTGCATGGTGTATTAATAGTTGATGAAGCTGCCATGTGTTGGGGCAGTATGCATGCGACAGAGGTGATGGCTGGCCTTGCTTCCAGGTCAAGTTATATATATTCCCCCTCTCGATGTACATGAGTTTTATTGTTTGGTTCAAGTAGATTAGTTACTGTATGAGAGGAAATAAGCAGAAGTGTGCAGTAAGATTCCAAATCTTTTCATTTCTAGTCTTGGTATATGAACTCATTTGGTTTTGAAGTCAGGCTAATGATTGTGAGCAAACTATAGGAATAGAAATTAAGATGACTACATGCAGCCTATGCGATGGGAACCAGTTAGACATTTAGCAAAACCACTTCATCAATACATGGCACACCATCAGAGCCAGAAAGACCTTATTTTTATGTGTTAAAATACTACTAGTTAGTACGGAGTATATACCGGTAGTAGCTATACAGCCTTCTGGCTGGCTCCTATTCCTAACATACGATATGAATATGGTATACTTGGATCTCTAATCTCATGTATTGCTCATCATGTGGCACCCATTCCCTGCTTTAACCTTGTACAGTTAAACCTGCTTTAGCGACCATCTGTATAGAAAGACCACCTGTCTATAAAGACCATATTTTTTGTTTCCCTTGAATATGTTTCTTAAATGAAACCTGTACTGAAGGAACTTGTACGTAAACACCACCTGCCTACAAAGACCACTTTTCATTTTTCCCATAAGCTGTCTTTATACAAAGGTTTCACTGTACCTGCATATCTGCTTTAATACGAAGGTACATTGTAGACCTGTACATCTACATGTATTTTGAGACCATGATCTGCCTTATACTTGTATTCATTATTATATGCTTCCGAGTTCTTAATCCGATAAATGTGTCTAATAATCCATTTTTACCTGTGTACCTCTGACTTTAAGTGTTTTTGTCTACACGTACATACTGTTGTTATTTGTGTATCATGTTTGTGAGTCATACTAATATTTCCTTTCCTATAAAATGTGTAGTTGTTATTGTCATCATTGGTATATTTAATACTTGTATCGTTTTCTGTGCTGACTGAATGTCGGGGGCATTAATTCTTTTAATATTTACCGTTAAATAACGGATGACCATATTGTTTGCAGCATAAAGCATGTATACTGTCTTTGTGTTAAACTTAACCCATTTACTCTTGGCACCAGGTGGTTCTTGTATTAAGCCTATGAGAATTAAACAATTCGGTAGTCAGCAGGTTAAAAGTGGGCTGTGACAGTCTCCTTTTTTTCTTTGATTGGTCAACCAAAACCCAGAAAGAAATGGCTGTTCAATTTTTAACCGAGTTAATGCCCTCTTTGCTCTCAAAAACTGTATTCTGGTACAACACGTGGCTAGGGAATGGCTAGGGAATGGCTAGTTGTGTTGTAAACTTGTGACTGTAGACAACCTACATGAATAGTCAAATCCACCCAGTATGCAGTTACTGTTAACCAATCAGAATTGAGGTTTTAAATGACGCTTGTTGTACAGGAGCTTTTCATTGGTTGTCATTAAAAGAAATTTTCAGAGTGAACCTTTCATTCTTATTTCTACTGCACCGTCCATCCAACAGAGTCCTGAATAATTGCTATTAATGTGTTTGACTTTTAATGCATTGTGTATTTAATCAAAGGAGAATTAACTGTTTATAGAGAGTTGGCTCAGAGTCGGACAAAAGCAGAAAAAACAGAAGACAAAAGTCACAATCGAGATAGAAAATGATAAAGGGAATCCCCAATTAGCAATATCTGTTCATGTGCTGGAGAATATTTCTATACATATTTTGTTTCAAAATTACTAAAAGTATTTTTTTTTTCATTCTAATGTTGGAACAGGTAGACATACGTTTAACAGAGGGACATGAACAGAAAGTCTGTTTTGATATATATATATATTTATACATTTTGACATATGAGCATTGGCAAATGTAGAATTCCCAAAACCTCTGTGATCTCCAATTTCATAAACTCTTTAGAACTTAATATATTTGAATGAGTTTTCTCTAACTTTTACTCATACAGCCAGCTTTCTCTAGAGAGTTGATTCCCCTCAATTACACTGCTAAAAAGGGATAGGAATTGTTTTCTCGTTCTCTACACACATTTTATGAGCCCCCTCCTTTTTTCTGTTTTTCTTCTTCTCTTACAGAATCAGGTAGGTTTATTCCTTTAGTTGAACAGCAATGGAATATTCCATGTATTATCTAATAAAACCAGGACGGGTGACACTTGTCAACCTAGATTGGTTAGGGGTAATGTATTGATTCGGTAGATCAAACTAATAGATATAGAGATCATCAAACATCTATTGCATGTAGTGCATTTTGCATTTTAATCTCTAACAAAAGTATTTCTTCAAGGAACTTACACTAGAGAAAATTATATAATTATTTTTAAAGGGATAGCTTAGATATAGACAAGTTGGATCAGAATTAGATGGTACATTTAGAAATATATGAATAGTTTGATAATGAAAGATGGCTTGTGAGAAAATGAGGAAGAAGTTGCAACAAACGAAGGGGGAGGGGGTAATTATAGGTGGTATATCGCCTGCTATGGAGCCATTATTAGAATTATACTGTAACACAGAGTTAATGCCCTTCTGGCTTTGAACAGATGATATTTAAGTGTAAATAAGAGAGAGAGAGAGAGAGAGGTAGATAGACAGACAGATAGATATAGAGGGGGCATCTCAAATTTCTCACATGCAAATATAGATTACTTCTTTATTACTTGCACAATGTAGAAAAAAACGCTGTAGATTTTAAAAACAATTATTGTTTATCCTTTTATATTTCTCTTCTATTAAATTCATGCCTTGAATATTATTAGCATGTTCTAACACACCACATAGAACAGTCATTGCACTATTGGAAATCCATGCATGGAAGCATATTATATCACTCATTGCACATTAACTAATTACTAAATGTATCCCAATTCACGATGCAGAAATTTTACATCGTCTAAGTCAATTGCTCAATAACTATAGGCATGATTGCAGTCAAACACAACCCGCTCATTGCCTAGATTAGCCACTTCAACAGTAATGGTAGATATCACTCACTACCAAGGTGAAATATAATTGGTATGACCATGATGAGAAATACTGATAATAATATACCATACTTTACATAGCGCATATCACAATATGTTCCTACATGTATGTGCTGTATGTTAAGTTTTAGAGTGTAAATTAGATAAGTTGCAACTCAAAGAGATTGTCACCGTCAGGATCTTTAATTTAAGATTCAGCCTCACATTCTTTGGTTGTTATGAAATCCGTTCAAGCTTCTAAACCGTTCTAGAAGATCTACAGAATTATTTGTATTTTATGTTCGAACCTTAATAAAGAGAGAAACAACTAGTTTAGTTTGATGGAATAATTTTCATTGAAAGTGTCCTAATTATCATAGCTGTATTAAAGCTGCAGTTAAAATTGAACACAAATAATGGGTGGTAATGAATGCCATTATCAAAGCCTACTTTCTATGAACTGTATCCATGGCAACAGCCAATAAACAAAGGCCTTGATTAATGAAAGGATTATATTTCATGTGTTTTTTCAGCAATTGACATTGTATGACTTTGTTATGACCTAGAACGGATCAGACCATGTCAATGGCACCTGCTAATATTGCCATGGTCATTGTTGTTTGTCCTCATATTTGAACAGACAGATTTTTGGCCGCAGAAGGGGATTTTACTGTCTTTTTTCAAGGCCTGCATTACATTTGTTTGTTTTGTATAGCTACCCTGTCAGTCTTTAGTGTCAGACATATGTTTTGCTTGTAGAGTTATGTGCTGTAAAACATGAAACTTCTGGAAAACCGAAAAACTTTTTGCGATTTGTAAATGAGAGTTATTTTCATAACAAGAAAGTTGTACAAAGACTAAGAATTGAGTGTTGTGTCAGATGAGATTATTTTGTGCCATACAACTTTTGTGAATTATTTGCAAACAATTCAAATCTTCTGATTTTATGGCACTTTCTTTGAACAATTCAAATCTTCTGATTTTATGGCACTTTCTTTTAACTGAATAGAAACATGTACTTCCTCCTTGCCATTAAACTAAATGACGGGTAACCGGACACTGTGTCTTCATACCTTTGCAATATTACTGTAACTGGGGAAACGGTTGCAAAATATGTCAAAGTAAATACATTCTCTAAGTAATGCTTGTTTAGATTCCGTAAGAGCCTATTGTAATTTCAATAGCTGATGTACATGGCCATTGATGATATTCTAGAAATGTATTCCTTGTTTAAAGAATAAACAGAAAGGTGTATTTCTCAATGCAAAAAGGGATTTCCCTATTCTTGTGCAATGGAAAGATTAAAGTCTGTACGATTATTACGTAATGCAGACTTCATCTTTGCAATTGACAGACAGGAAGGGTCGGCTCATTTTTGTGTATATTGGAATTGAAAGAAAGTGATTACTTTTTCAATAAGTTTGCATATTACTCCACTTGAAAGGAGAAAAAAATCCTGAAAAATAAATGAGCTGATCGAGAGAAATGCCATTCAATGTTTCTTGTAAAGTTTGGGTATTAAGTTTCATTGTAAAAAATGTATCATTTCAATTGGCAGTATTATAGTTCTATAGTTATTGTAGACTCGTACTGCTTGGTATGAAAAAAGTTCATCAGACAAGATGGACTGTAACTAGGGCTAAGACACAATCAACAATCAACCCTCATTCATCCCAAACTTCTCCTTCTTTTTTATTTAATTTGGTTGATTTAATTTGATCTTTTTTTTTGGGGGGGGGGAGGAGATTTGTTTGTTGTTGTTGTTTATCAGCCTCTTAAGATTTTTCTTAAGCTACACAACACCTTCTGTTATCTTCTCTTTTATTATTCCATTATCATGTCTGCGGATCATAAATTATTCATATGTATTTTTGTATTAATTCATAGAATTAAGCATGTGCCTGATGATATACGGTATCATGTAACTCATTGAAAAAAAGGCAAATTGTCACATTAATACTTGTGATGAAATGTGATTTAGTAGCCATTCTTGATGGTAAGTTTGATGCATTTTGTTCAATTTACCAAAGTGAGATAATTTCATTCCACATACTATAATTTGAATCATTATTTTATACTTACAAAATACTTACAAAATACTTTTTTGGTTGTTAATTTAATAAAACAGTTATAATTTTTTCATCATGATTTACAGAGACTTCAATTCTCCATGGACTAATTTAACCCAGATTTAAGTTCACTAGTCCACCTTTATAAATACCAACATCTATCTTTATTTTGTTTTAGGATGAGATCTACGAGTCTCACGTAGGAGCCAAGTTCCCCATCAAGTGGACCGCTCCAGAAGCAGCTAACTACCACAGCTTCACTATCAAGTCAGATGTCTGGTCGTTTGGTATCCTACTCACTGAGATCATCACCTATGGAAGGATTCCATACCCAGGTAAGCCACTCACTCACCCTCTCAACAAACAATTGATTTTATAATGATCTATGGGTGCGTTTTTCATGTTTTGCCACTCGGAATCAGCGTTTCTATATGTACATATCGAACCTCACTATACGAACGTGATTTGCGGGATGGCGCGTTTATCAACTCGTCACGATTCAAAATAAAGGCCTCGTCTCTTGCGTAGCTGCTTTGCGCCGTTTGACCCTGGAAGCAGAAAGTGACTCGGAGGTCAACTAGCTAGGTGTGCGCTTTTTCTTCTTGGAGTAGTATGTTAGCATGTGCACGCGATGAAAAAACAATAGTTAAAGCATGTAATCGCATAATACTTTAGCAATGAACAATACAATGAACGATGGACGGGTATGCAGGCATGTTTGTACAACAACATGACACACATTCTGCGCACTATTTATCCGAACCGGAAATTAGCCTGGGAAGGTCCGATTTGTATGTGTCTTTGCGTTTATCATCTCTCAGAAACGTGATTCTGGCTCTATGTCACATTCCAAACGTTTTTTGTGACGTTTCAAAATACACATATCTAAAGACGTTTGAAAACAGGCTTGCGTTTATCACCATGAAAATTCGCGTGAAACAGGTTTGAAAACGCTGATTCTAGGCAAAAAAAGGTACTTTAAACGCACTCAATATAAGGCTTCCAAGTGGTACAATAAATTTGTGCATTTTTAGCTTAGTACCCAGATGAAAGATCAATATTTGTTTTGTATAGCTCTGTCATCCGGGAACTTCAAATGTCTATATAATATTGCTTGATTATTGAGGCAAATTTTGTTATTTCGCTAGTCAGCCTGATATAGATAATATTGATAATATTGTATGGCTTTGTTTCGTGTGATACTATATAAATATTGCTCTCGCTTAAATATTAATAATGTTCTCCCTGAGGGCCCTGCAATCAATTGAGTTTTATACATCTGTTTCGACTAAAAATGACTGCTATGCATGTTTTTCTTTCTCAATTGTATTAACATACTGTGAAGTGTGTTCTCACAGAATAGATTCTACACCCAATTTAACAATGACACTTTGCATTACAACTCATAATTGATGGTTTGTTTCTGACGGCTTAGTATCGTTAGTATTATTTATTGTATCATTATTGCTATGAATCAAACTTTAACAATTGAAGAATATGTCCTTGTAATTCACACACTTCTGGGAAAATTCTTTCATAGTCAATCACTGTAGCACCAGAAAATGTCTAACATTTGGCACACGGCCATTAGAAAAGCTGATGGATTATCAAAAATCCAGTGCTGTAATTCAATGCGATTTCAAAATGAGTCTTTTGGTAATTACCACTCACAAAATTTGTGAAAGAATCTGAATTCATTGTATGTCACTTTTTCTTATCGACTCAAAAATTCTTATAAATTATTAGCATGGAAATTCATATCAACGTGTATCTTAAATAGCACTTGACATTTTTTAAAGCCCATCTGCACTAGTTTGGCCAGGGGGGATTAGACCTCCCTGCAAGGTCACTGGACCGGTGGTTATCTCATCAAATTAGCTCTCAATCAACTTAAGAAAAAAGGGATCATGGGGGACCAACAGGCACCGATTAGGCACTGTTTTCTATGTAGAGGGCACAAGTAGCTATAAGCAGTGCAGTGGGGCTTTAATAGCACTTGACATGTTTTAAGAGCGTTTCTTTCTTCTCCTTGCCAGGGATGACGAACAAGGAGGTACTGGACTGCGTAGACAGAGGTTACCGTATGCCTAATCCTCCCGGCTGTCCACCAGAACTCTACGAGATCATGTTAGAATGCTGGAAATCCAAAGCCATGGAGAGACCGACCTTCGAAACCTTGCAATGGAAGCTGGAAGAGTTCTTCGTCATGGAAGGCGAGCAGTATCGTGAGGCGTCGTCCATCCGCTGAAGATCGGCCTTACATCACAGGGGCGCTGCCTGCAGGGACAAGGTGCCTCAGGGCCACGTTGCCCTAGGAACTACTCAAGAAGCCCCTATAGACTTGTAGACCTACTAAACCTTCTCCTTCATAAGGGGTGAATGGTTTGTTGAACTTAAAAAAGAGCACAGATAAAAGGGAGAATTTCCTCTGCGGGGACAGTTGTTTCATTTTTTAAATTGTAAGGATCCTGGAGAAGAGGAATATTTTGATGGTTGTTATACAAGATTGTAAGACTTTTGCAGTGTATTCTAATCTTACATACACATGTATCCCGCTCTCCTAGCCTCTCTCTGTGGTAATAGAGCTGGCTCTTGTGTATTAAAGGGGTAGAGGTCTTTGAGCCTCCCTCTACAAGGATGTAATGTTTATTTACAGCCAGGGTTTGGGTGTTGGATTCGCTTCCTCTCTCCAGGTTCCTGTAGTGTTAAGGGAAACATGTTTCCAAGTTTTCACCGTTTTTTTTTCTCTCCTGTCTGCCAACTCTATTTTTGATGCAATATTTTCACTGTGTTGTCCAAACGATGAGCCATTAATTATGCACACGTTTTATTTACTGTACTAAGTTATTTAGAAGGAGGCTTCTGTGAGGTACTGAACAATGACACAAATGACAAAGGAGCTCAAAAGAACATGAATGAAACCATGGAACATGATGGAACCTAGCTGATTGAAGTTTTTAAATATGTCAGTGCTCTCGATTTGATCAAGTTAACTTTGAAAGTAAAATCCGGTTTATCCATTAAGTGTATCTTTTGTAGAAGAGTTTCGCACTAAATATTGAAACAAGCTGGTGAAATATTCAGGTGTTTTTTTTCCTCCTAAATGTAGGGAACAAATGCCAATATCTAGTTTGGATACCATGCTCTCCATTTCATTGGTGTGTGATCTCTTTCTAAGGTGTGATTTCATTTACTTGTAGTGTCTTCTTTTCTTCCTTTTACTTCTAATTAAAATTGGTGAAATTCATGAGATGCTTTAGGGTAACTATGTATTCTGTAACGTACATGTACATTTGTGCAGGTGTGGTTTAATCAAACCAAGACTTTTTTCAAAGTAGTTTTTTTTTTCTCCTTTGGAGCACTGCAATCATGTACACTCTTTAATAGGTACTCTTTTAACTCTATGTGCAAGTAGCTCTGAATAGAAAGGTGTATTCTACAGCAGTTATTTGTGTTGATCATGCTAAATCATTTTTAAAGGAAACTGGAAAGTTTTTTCCTCTGCAAATGTTTCTCCAAGCAAACAAATTTTACAATTGCACTCAAGAACAATTTGTATAGCTGCATATTTAATTGTAAATTTAAATCCATATTGAATTTTTATTCTTTTTTATGGAGAGAGAGAGATTAGTAACGGTAATCTACTTGCAATGCTGCTGAAAATGTCTTATTTCATTATATGCTCAGATTTAGTTTGACAATCGCATTTGTTCTTAATGTGAAGCTACATGTACAGTATGGAGAATATTTCCATTCCTATTCTCTCACCATTTTCTCTGCAATTAGGAAATAAAGAGCAATCGATATGTACATGTATAGTGTATGTAACTTTGATATTCAGGAATGACAATTTATATGCCGTCTGGTTGTTCATATAAAATTATGTTCAGGTTAAAGGTCATGTTGGATAAAAGAAAACTCCAGATTTCATAGTTTGTTTAGGGTACATTTCATCACGCTATTAACCATGACAACTGCAAGGTATGAAGCATATAGCATGCAATATTTTACTCAGCCTTTTTTAAAGCTGTACAAAGTTGCTTTGGTTTCATTTACAAGATTTTTAAGCAAATAAGTGGAATATATTGATTAGATCTCATTTTATTTCTAGTTTATTTTAGAAACATGAAAGATAAATATCATGTTGAAGATAATCATAATTCAAGAATGGTAACACGTTCTTTTTTACTAGACATAACCCTGCTTGTATGCAAGATGCTTTCATTTATTAAACTCTCTTTTTTTCTACCCTTATGTAAGAATAACCGAGGAAGGTAAATGAATTACAAGTTTTTATGATAGTTAACATATATATGTACATTATATTAATCTTAAAATTGCTATTTTTAAAAATATTTAAATTTACGGGAATGACAAAAAATTGTTTGGGCTGTAGAAGAGGCTACTGATGTGAATGTAAAGATTTAATTTTTAGAAATTCTAAACAGTACTGCTTTTGGAGTAAATAGATTTTGACTAGGGAGACATGGTTCTTTGATATTAAAGGGTGGTTGTGGTGTAAGAGAAGTTTTTAAGATCATGATAACCTTAAACGTTTGTATTTTAGAAGAATAAAAGCGTTTGCTATTGTTATAATCATGTGGCAATTTTGCAGTAAAAACATTTGGTCATTGTATTGAAGGTGAATGACTGAGATGAATTTTTATTTTTTGTTTTGTGTAACAACTAAATCTTCAGGTTTAAAGGAAAAATTCATCTAGTTGAGAAAGTGTCTTTTCTTTGTTCAATTTGATTCTTGTTTTTATATTGGAAGTCTGTGACACATACATGTATATTAATGTATGGTACATGCATGCAGGAAGACATTTCTTCATTGTTATATTATTAGAATGCCTTACTCATTTTTTCTTTCTTTCCTATTCCTTTTATCTACTTTTTTTACCGCCATTTCTGGAAGACAATATTTGATTTATTTCATTTATCTAAATGAAATCCTAAAGTAAAAAAGGTCACTTGTTGAATGTACATGCATGAAGCAAATACATTGTTCCAAAACCATTTGTGATATAACTTGGCCTAGCATAGTATTTGGATCCTCCTTTTTTCCATTTTAATTTCTTTTGACTCTTTGATGATTTGTATCTATTTCTCTGTGATCCCATGAGAAGTATTTCTCATTCACTTTTTCAAGCTATGATTCTGATCAATATCATGGAATGAAGGCGATGAAAAGTGATGACATTTATGGAAAAATATATAAACCATGAGGTATACCTCATGTCTCATGTGGAGAAAAATACTAACCAATCAATAAGATCATGATTTAGACATTAATTTTTTTTGATAATAAGTAGTTTTTATTTTATGGTGTATGTTTTGAATCATGACCTGTTAAGTTAATTTTACTTTCTTGCGCTTTATTATTTTGAAGAAAGGAGACACTCAGAATCATGCATGCTTCTCACTTGTTTAATATTGTAATCATAATTGCTAAAGATTGGCGAAAATGTTACATAAGACTTGCTTACCGGTATGTACAGTGAGTGGTGCATCATAGCAATGTGTTCATTTTGTTCCAATCACAATTTATAGGTGTACTTTATTTTATTTTATCCATGAGTTAGACATGAATATTGATTTTAATGTTCATTTCTTAATGAGTAAGTGCCATTGAATTTTTCACGCTCTATCAATATGTTATATACTTAAAGATGGCATCATGGTTTTACAATTTTCTTTGTTTTGTAAGCCTAGAAATGCATTATATTTGCAATAATGGTAGTGTTAATTAATTGTATTCGCCGACCCTTGTTATAACTTGTATTATTTATGACTACTGTATATTATTAAAAGAAAAAATGACTTTTTAAGAGCCACAAGCACTTTCAAATGCACATGAAGTGTGTTCTAGCTTTCACTTTCTGTTACGTATTATACACAGCACTTTCATAAAGACTTGTAGATTATGTAAAAATATGTACATAAATAAATACTTGGTTAGAAGTGAAATATGGGGAAGTGGGTATCTTATTCGTGCAGGCTTTATCAACACCAACTGGATGTTGGCTGTTGGATTTATTGTTCAGAATTTTTTTTTGAGGGTTTCTTTTTTATAAAGAAGACTCGAGTGTATTCAATGTAAAATACATGTGCATGTATGCTTCTTGTACTCACTTTTCTGAGCCGTTTGTTTGTTGTATTTTTATGAAAATATGTGTATTCTCTTTTAAAACTATTTACAAAACACAAGATGGTGTGAAATATTTTAAGAAAACTCTCTGCATTTAGTTAAGTACTTCTCCATAACTCCTGAATGTTTGTTGTTATTGTCATCATTATTGCAAGTCATTCACGTATGAAAGCAGAGGCTTTCTCTGTAACTTATTCCTCTCTCTCTCTCTCTCTCTATAAATGTATATCTCATCTTGTCTCCGTCTCTCTCTTTCTTCCCTCCCTCTCTTTCTACCTCACTCTCCTTTTAATCCTCCTTTTCTCCCTTCCTTCCTTATCTTGCTCACGCTTTCTCGTTTTATATTTGAAATTTCTCTATTATAAATCGAGTACATTATTGGAAATATAAATGCAATTATTCAAGAAGAAAATGGACCAGAAAATAGTATACATATCCAGTTATATACAAAACTACTGTTGCATTTAGGCTTACACATATTATATATATGTAGATGGATGGAAATGTTTCCATTACGCTTCACCTAAATCAGACATTTTATACGCCATTTAGTTCAGTTTAATGACTTACTTGCACATGCATACATGTGTATTGTAGGTGAACAGTTTTCTTGAATTTTGAAACTGACATGCTTACAGTTGAACACAATGACCAATTATATGATGAAATGTTCTTGTACCTGTTGATGCTTATGTGATTCCATCTGTTGATGTTCGAGCGCATCTGTTCAGATTTTGGTTGCATTTTGTTTAAAAACACATTTATTGTCACATGTTCATGTACATTGCACATGTTTCTGAGTCGACAAATTGTCCGAAAGGCTAAAATATATAAGAATGTTCTTTGCAAAAGTGATTGAAATTATGTATAAGCCTGAACTATGATTAACATACATGTAGTGCAAGGTTTATATGAAGAAATGAACTCTTTCATCATACGATTAAAAAACATGGTATTCAATCAATGAACTGGAAGTGATACTGTAAGTCACGTAATCTAGAACCAGGTGGCTGGGAACTTGTTTACATGTATAACGGCAAGTACTCAAACTGTATGTAGATTGGTGAGAAATAAGAAATCATCATTATATAATCATATCGGTATTTTCTTACTATCGTGACGAAAGCCAAATTGTGTATGTCGAGTGCTGAAGCGTTGGGTTTTTTTTCTTCAAAAATACTGTTCTTTTATGCCAACTATTGTATGTCTTGTTAAACTTGATGTTACACAGGAATAAATGTATTATTATGATGTAAGAAATGTGTGTTCTTTGTTTGTATATTGATGTGTGCATAGCTTGTGTCAGATTGCTATAGAGTGGTGAAGTGTGACGTTATAAAAAATCTATTTTTAGAATTTCTCAAATTTTCTTCATTTTCCGAAAGAGCATAGCAAATTATGTCCAAATGTCGAAAACCAATTGAATATGTTGAGTATCGGCTGAGATATGACCATCTGAATAAATATATTTCCCATAGGAACTTAGTGTTATTTGCTCTGGCTCCTAACCATTACAAGCATTATTTTTGATGCTCTTTTCTTCGGTATGCTATTGGATGAGAAAAGATGGAAATAAATGCAATAGTGAAGAGAAAAGATGCAAGAATCAGAAGTCGGGCAAAACACTGTCAAATCATTGGATTGGGAGAGAAATTAGAAAGACTACTTCAAAATATTACATAAAGCAGTTTTGATAGGCAAGTGTCTTTAAAGACACTCTAGCACATGTTGCAATTAGAAACATGTATAGTCTTTCTATACTGGTGGTCACCATTAAAAAGCAGGTTTGACTACAAAGCCCCGTTTTACACCTACGGTTTACTGCCGTAAAAATTGGCGGGTGGTGGTATTTGTTGCTTTTTCCATACCCACTTACCATCCATCTTGCAGGGTTAAAGGTAATGCAAAGTTTGGGGGAATTTTGAAAATTGGATTGGTAGTAATTCTTTTAAATGTTGACATATTTGGATGGCACCGTGGATGTATTATAAGCACTGGAAAATTTAGCCCCTAAAACACTTCTGCTTTCGAGAAATTGAATTATAAAAAATTTACCGGTGCTCCCGGTAAATTTCAAATATTTCAAATAGCGCCGCCTTCCATGGTAGCTGCAACCATGAAAATCTCAGAATATGCAGTTCTATATAATTTCCTAACGGGAATAGCAAATCGGTCGATTGTAGTCAAGAAACATTGTTTAAAAACTTAAGTAGTATCAGTCTTGAGAGGGCGCTATACAACATATAGAGTTTATTATTTACAATTTCATCACTTGAGACTCAATTTCAACCGCAACAACGATCATTGAATACTGTACAATCGCATATGGTTCTAATATATTCACTTGAACCAAATTCATGACCCCATACCAAAACTTTGTAATACCTTTAGGTAATGGTTTTGATATTGCAGTGGCAGTTTTTCGAGACAGTTTTATACACAATGTCAGAAGTGAATGAAGATCAAATGGTTAGTGAAATATGTACACGACTTGAGAAAGAAAATGAGCTTAAACTCTTTATTATAAATTTCAGCCTGTCGAGCATTGTCCAAGCTAGCACAGATTTATTGATATATAAAAAAAATCCACTCCACAAATAAAATGTGTATTATATGTAAATACATGTTTAATTTTATAACATGATGCATATATATGAGGTAAATTTACTATACCGGTACATGAATCGCATTTCATTTATCAAAGCAGATGGTCCTGACGGACAGTTGGAAAATAAAAATGATCAGATCAACAAAATTATGTTTTACAATAAAAAGCCAGAATATCATTTCATGACAAAAAGAAAGGACTAATCAAATATTAATTAATAAAAGGTGACCCAGTTACTATCCTTTGAATTGAAAGAGAGCATAAAACTTATAATAAAAAATAAAAAATAAATATCCTGTATTTTGTAGATGTTACCATACATTTACATTCTCGTTGGTTACTCTTTTTCTTTCATTTAAAAAAATGCTTCTGCAAAACAGAAAACGAACAAAGAAAAACATATAAATTGTAGCTGTAAACATTTACAGATGATGTACATTTAAACTCTTTTAACCCTATTTAGCCCGGGCTATTTTGAAACTGCATAGACCGGGGGGGGGGGGGGGGGGCTTCTAAGCCCCCCCCCCCCCTATGATCTCGGCCGAGAAACGCCCGATCGCCGCGAAAATTTGCATACATGTCAAGTGAAGTGTATAGATTACTATGGTAATTTCAATTTTTTGAAAAATTCACTCATTTGCATATTTATGGTAATTTATGCAAATAAGGTCATAAAATTCACATTTTTGCCCATAAATCAGACATTATCCATATTTAAGCATTCTTTCTCACTACATATATTTGTTAGACCATTTGGAATAATAATTCAACACAAAAAATTGAAAAACCAGGGTTATTCCTTATGTTATCTATTGTTTTGATAATTTCTTATGTATTTCTTTGTTTGTTTAACTTATGTATTTTATTGTTTTTGTTGTTTTATTTCATTTCCAACTATAAATCAACTATTTTGACCCCAAAATAAACACCTAAACTATAAACAAGACCAAATAACCAATGTTTTATCTCTTTATTTGAAAAATGAGATTTCCATATGTTTTGTACACAAATCACAAAATTGAGCGATTTTCGGGCGGACATGCAAAGACAAAACGACATGTGACTTTGTAATGGTAGGTCCGATTTTCGAAAAATTTCTTTCAAAAGATGCGCAAGACTCGAAAGAAAAAAGTCACAAAATTTCAGTGCAAGATTTTCTTGCGTTAAAAAATTATCGCGAAAAATGTCGAGGGGGGGGGCTTCTAAAGCCCCCCCCCCCCCGGGCTAAATAGGGTTAATCATCATTTCTTTTTAAAATATGAGACAAGCATGAAACAATATACCCATGTATTAGCACTTTGTTTCAGTGACTTCGTACTCTAGGCATATTTGTAGACAAAGGTTTAAGTAACCATGACAAATTACCCAACAACAGAAATTTGTTAACATTTTCAATGTATTTAGATATCTCCAAGGTACAATGTATATCCAAAGTATCACTTAATTGTACTTTGAAATTGTGAACATATATTGACATAAAAAACATCATTAAAAACAAAAATATGATTCAAGCTTGAGTGTGGGGCTTTTGGCTTCATACAGTCATCAAAAACACTCAATCGTATATGTGGTCAGAATTGTATGGGACAAAATGGGTTGGAATTCATACATGTACATGTACATGTATATATCACATATGATATAACCCTGTGCAACATCATTACACACATCTACATGTAACATATATACATGTATGGGTCCAAGCTCAATAACTTCTAAACCTATATTTGCTTCAGCAAGGTTATTTCTTTGAAATGCTATTCCAACCATTGGAAATAAAAGACAAAAACAAACAATGCCGTGAGCTAAAGAATCCATTCATTCTTTTTCAGCCTAAAATCTATACCAAAAGGGGTCAACTTTATATGAAGCTTTTGTTTGCGCTAAATATCCTTTTTTTCTAGCATTTCATGAATCACTTGATTTAAATGTATCATTATTATTTTATGTTACTATGTGCAGTGCATAGAGACTATTTGAGTACAATGCGCTTTATAATAATCAACTTATTATTAACCTGTTGACGACAGAATTCTCTCATTCCCATAGGCTCTATACAGGAGCCACCAGGTTCCAGTAGACAATGGGTTAAAATGATCACTTGGCATGAAATCCGCCAGCAAATTTTTCCTCATGCAATAAAATGGGCAACAACAAAAGGGGAATTTATCATTTTACTGAATAGATGTGCAATAGAAGAGTGGGCTAAAGTTCATTTGACACACCCTTTCCAATCCCTCCAAAAGTTAAAAAAAGAAAAGGGAAACTCCCCTTTGTGAGTGTATCAACATTGCACAATACTGGTCATGTCAAATGTGTACATGTGCATATATGTTGGCAAATTAATACCAACAGAATATTGGGTAAATAAATTATGGGAACAGCAAACAGAGTTATCATTTGTGTTAATTTACACTGAACTGCTTACAATTTTGTACTCCATTGATATGAATGAGATCATAATCCGTTGAGCATGATTTGAATGGTGTAGCTTTACGTAAAGTTGCACAATATTTACAATGTACTTTATCCTCATATTCCTGCTCCCGCCCCCCTGGAAAAAAGGAATGATGTCATATATCTACTTCAGACATACTATACCTCATTTTAAACAGAGGACACTCATAGGACTTGCCTTTACACTGGCGAGTTCTTGACTACTTTACATCAGGATCATACAATTCCAAATATGTTTGAGAAGAGATGGCCAATTTATCCCAAGCTACATTAATGGATGCAGAATGTATTTTGACATATTCTTTGTTTGTCACAAATGTCTTCCCCTGATTATTTGTAAAGCTACATTTCAACTTCAAGAATGCTTCTGGAAGTATCAATGAAAATGGTACCAAAATTTAAGGATACTGGTACATATGAATTTCCAAAGAGCAGCGTATCTTCTTCAATGATAGCCAAGTCAAATATACAGTATACTTCCCCAATTAATGATGCTCTGTGGTGAGCATTTGACCTAACACATTCATCAACATGTATCATGCTTTGGTTTCATGACCCACGTCATTCACGGTATTTATTTACGCCAAATTAGCCTTTTTCTTTGGACCATTGCTCTTTACGTATGGCTGAAGCACATATCTATTTCGGTTCTTGACTGCAAGAAAGAAGTTGAATACAAAGTAAATGAGACCCAACAGGTGTGCCTACATAATGCCACTGTTCAACAAACAAATAATACTGTAAAACTATACATGGTATTATAAAAACAAATGATATTGATGATGAATAATATAAGATGTTGTTAAATTGTGCACTTTTGGCAATTGTTAATTACCCTAATTACATCATCTCCTGTATACTATGATACCTTTGTTACACCACCAAATCAACTATGAACCAACTCCAACCAGACCCATTTTTGGCAAATGGTCTGGTGTCGGTCTCGTTGATCTGACGGGAGTATCTGTAGACGAAAACAACCGGGAGAGTGTTTTACAAAGACTAAGATTGACTTTAAGTTGAACTTACTATGGCAGGCCATTCATGCCACTATTTGCTCTCACCATTTACTGGCATTTGTGTCTCAAGGGAGGTACAAATCATGGGCACATATCTACAGAATTTACCTTCTTTGATAGTTCATTATTGAAGGAAAACATTTTATCTAAAGACTATAATGAAGAGACCAATGGTGAGAGCAACCAGTGGCATGATAGGCCTGCCATTGTTAAGTCCAACTTAAAGTCGATCTTAGTCTTTGTGAAACACCCCCCTGAACACAAAACAAAACAAATATCAAATCTGCACTTTGAGCTGAACAAGTGTTACCAAAAATACTGTGTAAAACAAGTTCATCTTGCAGAGATGGCCTTCAATACACTGTAACTGTCCTGAGAAGCGAAGGAGTTTTTAGAGAAAATTGTCTTTACTCAAGCTTTACTCAAGCTAATGCCAATGTCTGGTGGTATCCAGTCATCCCTGTCACGAACCAGTCCCAAAGTATCTGTCTCCAAAGTTACCTGAACCAAGAAAAACAAAACATTGTAATAATAAACAATAATAATATGTCTTGTCAACCCAAGATAGCCTCATCAGTATCAATACTGTATCAGTATTAATACTGTTCTCCACGAGGGCCCTCCAATGATATTATTACACTAGCTTTAGATATCAACAAAAGGGTTCTGTTGTCATGAAATCTCAGATATTTGTTGATAGGAGGATCTTTTTCAGAGTTCAAACTGGGAACATTAAATTTGTAAATTACAACGATTTTCAAAAAAATAAGTTCTGAAAAAACAGCTGGCTATAAAGCACATATCAATAAGCTTCAGTTGAAATCTGAAGTTGAAATCTGAAGAAAGAAAACCACTAAATGGTTATGGAAATACTTTGTGCATTCTTCCAGGGCAACACCACATAGGTTTTGTATGTTTTACAGTTTAATCTTAATTCACTACCAGAGACAAATCATCTTTTTACAGTTGGCTTGCAACTATCAATACATTTTTCTTTAACAGATGGTGCACTATCAAAAAGTGTAAAAAATTGCAACACAAAACTGAATTATTTTGGAAATTGTCATGTAACATTAATACTATTCTAAAAACAAATTACTGTAAAGAAAGACAAAAGTGTTTCCTAATTCTATCCAATTTATAGTTAATATTCCAGGTTCCTGTCTTCTTAAGAGTTGTGCTGGATCCCAACTGATAACAATTCAACTTGAGTTTGACATCCATCACAACTCAGTACATACATGTGTATGTACTGTACATGTATGTC
This sequence comes from Strongylocentrotus droebachiensis, assembly GCA_035222895.1. NCBI lineage: Eukaryota > Metazoa > Echinodermata > Echinoidea > Camarodonta > Strongylocentrotidae > Strongylocentrotus > Strongylocentrotus droebachiensis. Next base: position 83,394 of record JAVYIG010003164.1, on the reverse strand, counting down.
TAGGTAATTGTACCTCCTTTTTTCTTTTTATTGATTACGTGATTGTATCTTTGTGAATGACTGTTGGAGTTGCAATCGATTTGACTCGTTTAAAACTTTATAAGACAGGGCCATGGTCTATTATTTTTGGCGTCAAGTAACGCCTGTCTGGAATACTCCCCAGGAAGTGGAGATTGTGCACAATGTGTGCGGGCAAGCATTGGATCCAATGACTGGGGTAATAGTATATCTGTAAAGTGCTTAGCGACATTAAGGGCTACATGAAAGCGGAATATTATTATTATTATTATTTTTGATGGGAATATAACTCACCAATCCCTGGTAAGATGTGAAAGTTCTCGTTGACCTGCTTATCTACGGCAGTGGTTACGATCTTCACCTTGGGGAACGCATACGCCACCGTTTGGACACCTAAAAACATAATAAATACACCTGTTATCAATATGCAAATATATATCGAAAATAATATCGCTAGTGATATTCGTTTGTTTCGCAATGTGGTCAATAAGGAATCTAAAAGTTCATGACGTTTCGTGTGCATCTGCAACACTTCATCTAGTGATAATAACTACTGTAAGCAAGGGTCTTTAATACTCTACGGGAGGACCGGCGGAGCGGTCCATAATTTGATCGATAATTGGAACAATAACGCATGCAATGCTACTTTGCAACGCTTACAATCAGACAGCAATTTGTCTACCCGTACCGCACTCTCACCGGAACAACTCACTCAACTCCTCGAGTTTGTTCTACGATCCACATATTTTCTGTATAAAGGTTCATACTATGAACAGACAGAAGGGGCAGCCATGGGCAGTCCAGTCTCGGCTGTCGTGGCCAACCTATACATGGAGAGTTTCGAAGAAGAAGCGCTGGACACATGTCCCCTCTCTTGCATGCCTCGTGTTTGGAAGAGATACGTAGATGACCCCTTCATCATAGTTCCCATCTCTGAACACATGAATAGCCTTGAACCAACCATCCAGTTCACATCAGAGATAGAGTGTGAAGGGAAGATAGCATTCTTAGACACTCTAGTTCATAGACACGACAACCATAGGCTCTCCACCTCAGTCTATAGGAAGCCTACCCACACAGACCAGTACATAGCGTTTGACTCTCACCATCCCATATCGGTGAAGAGAGGTCTAGTGAAATGTCTATTTGACAGAGCTTCATGCATTGTGACAAGTCCACAACAGCCATGCAAAGAACGGACTCGTGTTCGCAGTGCCCTGAGTCTCAACGGTTACCCACGCCGTTTTATACACAATACCAAGAATAGATCGTCGGAACCCAGGGATCAGAAGGTATACAAGACTTTTACAGTCTTGCCGTACATTGATGGGGTCTCCCAACAACTCAAGCGCCGCCTAGAGAGCCATGGCATTCGAACGGTTTTCAGATCAGATACCACCCTACGTCAACAACTTACACGCCCCAAGGATCCAATTCCTCCACATAGACGGGACGGCATTGTGTACAACATCCCTTGTAAAGGATGTGATAGATCCTACATCGGTGAAACTGCCCGTCCGATAAAAGAAAGAATCACTGAGCATAAGAGGGACGTCAGACTCCGTCGAACTGACAACTCAGCCGTAGCCGAACATGCTTGGGATAACCAGCATCAACCAGACTGGGACGGGGTTCAGTGCCTTTCCCAGGAACGGCATTGGTATACACGGAGGGTGAAAGAAGCTATCAATATCCGTCTCAATCCTAATAATTTCAACAGAGACAACGGGATCGATATCCCCGAATTTTGGATGCGGACGATACGCCGCCATGACACTCGCCGTCCTGCGTCGACCAATAGGCATTGTGCATTATTGTTCCAATTATCGATCGAATTATGGACCGCTCCACCGGTCCTCCCGTAGAGTATAAAAGACCCTTGCTTACAGTAGTTATTATCACCAGATGTAGTGTTGCAGATGCACACGAAACGTCGTGAACTTTTAGATTCCTTATTGACCACATTGCGAGACAAACGAATATCACTAGCGATATTATTTTCGATACTATATCCGCAATGAGTAATATATTTAGCATTATTGCAAATATATACATGTACAAGAACGCATACGCCACCGTTTGGACACCTAAAACATAACAAATACACCTGTTATGAATATGCATATACATAACAGGAAAGCATATGCCACCATTTGTACACCTAAAAACAGAACAAATACACCTGTTATGAATATGCATATACATAACAGGAAAGCATATGCCACCGTTTGGACACCTGAAACATAATAAATACACCTGTTATGAATATGCAAATATACATGGACAGGAGCTTATATGCCATCGTTTGTACACCTAAAAACATTACAAATACACCTGTTATCAATATGCAAATATACATGCATCGTCTTAAGAGTAATTTTATCCATTATTATGCAGGCCACAGTCTGTACATCTTTAATTAAACAACAAAATGTTACTGTAATATGAATATATATACCCTTTGATTTTTCTTTTTAATTTTAAATCAAAATGTCATTTTTCAATGTGGCATAATTTTGTACATGTGTACCCGCAGTCAACATTAACATTATATATATGCAAGTAGGGTGTTTTTCTCTGTAGGGCAGGTTGTAGTTCCCAGGACCCTCAAACATGCAGGAGAGAAATCCTTTTCCTCTGCTATACCACGCTTTTGAAATGATCTCCCTCAGTGCTTTTGGTCTTCACTATCTCTTCCTGTTTACCACAAATTCCTAGAGAACATTCTTGTAAACCATGAAATCAATTGTATGGCCTTGCAGTATTTATATTTATTGTCTGAAATTAATTACACGTATGTCCATTTATATAACAAGTTTGTAAAGCATTGTGATACAGTTAAACTGTAAGAGCACTATATAAGTTTGGCATGGTGTGTTGTGTTGTGTTGTGTCGTGTTGTGACGTGTCGTGTCGTGTCGTGTCGTGTCATGTCGTGTCGTGTCGTGTCGTGTGGCGTGGTGTGGTGTGGTGTGGTGTGGCATAGGTGTGGTGTGCAGTGTAGTGTTGTGTTGTAGTAATAGGTGACAGGCAGTAGAGATGGAATCTACATCGTGGGTAATTAGGCTAACAGTATCACCACAGTTCTACCCAGAATGAAGTAAAATGCACTATCACAGATCATGAATGTTATGTTTAATCAATACACTTCAGACTAAAAAAGACAAATGCAATTCTCTATAAAGATTACAAACCTGATTCAGCAACTAGCAGTGATAGAAACAAGATGTTTTCTTGGGGTACTTCATGGTCCTTCAGAAATAAGGTGGAAAAGAGGGGTAAAATGTTAATACAGACAATATTACAAACATCTACATTTATTTTTGATCAAGCAAATGGATCCGGTGACATTCAAAAAATCTAGTTACAATCAATCATAAAAAAATTCATAACAATTTATTGTATCTTACTATGCATTATATCTACTTATGTGTAACGTAAAATTTATTGTAAATTTACGTTTTATATATGGAATTACATGCACAACTAGATGGAACTTCAACTGCGCGCAGTAGAAATGATGCCTCCGTCATAGAGCAATTTTACAAACCAAAACAGAAGAAATTTTTCAAATTCAAGTTCAATTGTAATCCATTAAGAGGTTCTCAGAATATCGTGATTACAAGCAATTTCTCATGTACATATATGACCCTTTGATCTTTGACCTCATGACCCTTAAAGTTGATACTCTAAGCAAATAAATGTCCCTTAATTTGTTACCTACGGCAAGTATATGTTATTTTTAAGTTTTTCAATTACTTAGTATATCACAAAAAAATTCTGTCTACTCGAAATCCTCAATTGAAATGTCTAAAATATCCGCCTCTCTTTGCATAGAAAATCAGTCACGACGCTGGTCTACTATTTATGACCTCACGTCCGGGAGAGAGTATATTCACGTACCCGGATGTTCCATAGCAAACATGTGCAGAGTGATACGATTTTCTGCATATTTTTGTTTCAAAGGCTGAAAAGTCTAATAAATCATAATTCTATGTACAATTCTTTACCTTCCCCTAGTACTTCATAGTATTAATATCAATTCCCCTTTTAAAAATTATGACATATACATGCCAACGATGTGCTATTGGTCGATATTTTCACCATGTAATTTTTGTTTTGGTGTTGAAATCGGCCCAGGCACGGAGTGAACAGTAGCTGTCTACCCATGCACAGTTCATTACCATACACTACAGCGATCTCCCGATGGTTTCTTCTTCCTTTTTCCTATGTCTTTCGCCTTCCTTGGCCCTGAACATCGTTCATCTACCAATTCTTACACCGGTAGTCAGGAGCAAGTCTTTGTTAGTTGTTTTTCTTAGCTGGCAACGTCGCTTTAATTCTCTTACAATTGCCGATAAACATATAACTAGCGCACGTACGTTCCATCACAAGCAAGCAGCGCCTAGAGCAGCGGCTTGGTCTTACCTCCCGATTCTGCTCGCTCCACGAACGTTCATGCAAGAGCCGCATCACTCGCCAAAATATTATAGAGGAAGCGCGCTTGCATGATCTCTTTCAAGTTTGATATTTTACAACATAAAATGTTTAACTGGTACTGTATCCTTTTTTGAGGCAGTCACACACATCTATGATAAGTACTATCACAGTTCTAGATCATTTGTTTTACAAAACTGCTCATGTACATCTGATGACAATATAATGCATCCGCCTATTCATAAGTGCACGATTTAACTTTAATTCCTAAGCAGTAAACTCGTCTTAAATCTCAACCAAATAGGTGAATATGAGGATATAAAAAGAAATCAGCGACTGGAAAATGTTGCTTCGTTATTCTTCATTCAAATGAAAACAGAAAATCCATCAAATATACTCCTTAACAACAACAAATCTAAGCTCTGACAGGATAGCATTTACGTAGGGATATCACTGCCATTCACCCTCACTGAGCCCATGACTCCCGTTCGTGACGTCACGGATAGAGGCCCGACTCTACGTGTACTTCCGGGTTTCAGACTTAGATATTTTGGTAGAGTTTACTCGAATAAATTCATTATTCTAAACTTGTTTTGTCGGGTGGACACCATTTGGTGTTATTATGGGGGTTAAAAGCTTTCTATTTATGTAATTATCTCAGTATTTGGGATTGTCTTAGAGTATCAACTTTAAATCTACTCAGTTCATTGGCTCTGCAAGATGTCCAGAGTTAAATAGTAATCCATCTGTCAGTTCTAATGAGAATGCGTTCACAAGCTATTTTTGCATACATAATGAGCCCATGACCTTTGACCTATGACCTCATGACCCAAGAATCGACTCAGTTCATTGGCTCTGCAAGATACATACATGATCTAAGTTTGGCAGGAATCCATCAATCTGTTCTAATGATAATGCGATCACAAGCTGTTTTTGCATACATAATGAGCCGCATGACCTTTGACCTTGACCTCATGACCCCAAAATCTAATAAGTTCATCGGCTCTGCAAGTAACATACATGACCTAAGTTTGGCATGAATCCATTGATCGGTTCTTTAGATAACGCGATCACAAGCTATTTTTGCATACATAATGAGCACTGTGACCTTTGACCTTTGACCTCGTGACCCCAAAATCTAATCAGTTCATCGGCTCTGTAAGATACATACATGACCAAAGTTTGGCAGGAATCCATCAATCGGTTCTTCAGATAACGCGATCACGAGCTGTTTTTGCATTCATAATGAGCCCTGTGACCTTTGACCTTTGACCTCGTGACCCCAAAATCTAATCAGTTCACCGGCTCTATAAGATACATACATGACCAAAGTTTGGCAGGAATCCATCAATCGGTTCTTCAGATAACGCGATCACGAGAATGGGACGTACGGACGGACGGACAACCCGAAAACATAATGCCTCCGGCTACTTCGTAACGGAGGCATAAAAATCTTAGGGTGGTACATGTACATGGGATCGTAAGTTTTTATGTTACAGGACCATGGCTACATATACACATTTTTTTCTTCTCGTAGAGCTAATAATTCCCTGATATCCATGATGATCAGAAAAATCACCCTTGAATGTGAATATTGCACCTGTATGCATTGTAAGGTTTTGTTTTTGAAAATTGATTTTTTTCTTTCTGAAATGTCATGGGGTTTTAGCTGTGGTCTGCTTGTCGTTATCTCAGTAATGGTGAAACCAGGGTCCGTCTCATAATCAGTTGCGATTAATCACAACTTATCTGCAGTTGATATCGATTGCGACTATGTACATGAGAGATGGGAGACTGTAAACTTGCGATTGATTCGGATCAATCGCAACTCTTTATAAGATGGGGACAAAGTCTGTGGAATCTACAGTGTATCATACTTTTTTTTAAAATGATGATAGAAATCACAGAATTGTCGAAAAACAACACCAAAAGGTCAAAGGAAAGGTGACACAAATTGTAACAACTGGGGGTGTTTAAAAAAGATCCTAAGTTGAAATTATCTCTATTAAAGTTGGACTTAACAATTATGGAAAGCCGTTAGCATCATTGAAAATATTTTGTACAAGTTATTTTAAAAGGCATAAAATGTTGATTAAAATCATTCATATTTTCTATTATCAAGGAGATTCCATGTTCTTGATGTGGAATTTATGAAAGGTTTTAAATACTTGAATTTTTGCTTTTGAATATATTTTATTCGAAAGCTACGAATGGCTCTCTATAATGTTTAAGTGCAACTTAGAATTAAGATAGACTTAGGATCTTTGTGAAACTTTCCCCAGGAGGATGTAAAGTGCGCTTACCAGAAGGACCCTGATAGCCATCATAGCTGCTGCTCCCGTTGCTACGGTAGCATCCATCAAGATGACGTAATCTTTCTTGATGTCCTTGGGAAGCCTCAGGTAGTGAAGCTAAAAACGTCAAATGAAACATGGTTATTAGGACCATTTACACTTGCATCCAAACACAGCAAAATATACCAAACTGGAGCCTGACCTTGACGTTTCAGTGATGTTTCCAAGGCATTTATTATTACTTTTCAGTTTAATTCATTATGTATTTCATTCACGAATGGATAAATCTCAACTTTATTGTACTTCTTTCCTATATGTCATTATTATTTTGTAGTTTAATTCATTTCAATCATTTACTTATCTATTTTTGCCATCTATCTATCTACATGTATCTATCAGGCTATAGCTCATCCAGACGTTGGATAAAGCCCTCCTCATAACATTTCCATTCTTTTCTGTCTCTAGCTATCCTAGTCCATGAATTTTTGCCATGAATGGAAATAACTCAAAATAAAAGAAACTATAATTTCCATGTACGTCCATCTTACCTCTGGCTCTCCAGATATGTTATTCGTCTGTATGAGGATCTTGCCAAGGCGGATATCCTTACACACCTCACTCAATGCAGGCTCCATCACCTCCCCCGCTCTCAGAATGGACACACCGCATATCTGCACACCACATAATAGGAAGGAAGTTATGGAACATTCCATTTTCAGAAATAGGGGGAATGTAGAAGAAAAGACAATAAATATCCACCATTTCTAGATGATTATTACCCAAAACCAGTTTAAATACCCAAAGTGTAAAAGAAACAATTCCTTCGCCTAGTATATAACAAACTGAGAATCAATGTGTTAAGTAAATCATTACAGAGGTTATCCGATTTCTAGCAGTCAACTTTCGTTTTTCAAAATAGCAACTGTGATTGTAAACTTTTAATCATACAATGATCAAATCAGGCAGTTTTATCAGAAAGAAAAAAAATCAAACATCAAACTGGAAAATAGGGTGCATGTTTCATCTCTCCTTTTTCTACACTGCATCACCGTCATTTTCATAACGATTCATGCATGCTTTCCAAATTCTATATATGGTTACGCAAACTACATGTAGTAATGCTCTTGCATAGAATTACAAGAAACTGCATTGTAATTTAGTACACCTCTATATCAAGAACAGGTTGTTTAATATCATTCTTCTATTCTATAGTAGTCTTCTACACTATTTTTTGGAAATCAAAATACATAAAATTCTATTAAAGAAGACAACTAGAAACATGAATACTGCTTCTCTTCATAAAGATATCAAGGTCTGATTCTGAAAAGGATGAAATAAATATCCACAGCAGTAAGAAAAAGAAAACCTAACCTACATACAGTGCAGTTATAAAAAAAAACAAGTGCACAAACTCCACAAAGTGAATTCCAATTAACTGTACATGTTAAATATCAGAGATACTAAACAAGTAATATTCAGCCCTCATATTCTCTTCTAACCCCAAATATTCCCACAAAATCCACAAATATCTGCACTTTGGTAAACTAACCCCATCAGCTGCAAACCAGTGAAAAAATAAGAAAAAATAAAAATGAGATTAGATAAGGTTACTGTTAAAAACAGCCATTTTGCAGCAACAACTGAACCTTTCATGAAATGTACTGAAATGTTTATGCATGCCAAACTTTTTTTCAGTACACTTTGAAGTCCAGAGAAGGGAAAAAAAATAGATTGTACAATTACTCATAAATGTAGCTAAATAGAATAGATAGATGGTGGATTACAGTGCTATATGAAACCTTAGTTTACAAATACCAAAAGAGTATTATCTTAGACTAATGGACTGCTACCGTATATAAAGTTCCTCATACATGAAATTCGAATTTGTGCTTAAAAAATAGAGTGTCATGAATCACTGTCTAATGAATAAGTTTCATCTAATTTCTTTCATGCTACCCATCTGTTCAAATGTTAATTTTTTCCTCTATTTCCAATGTATCCGAAAAGGGTTAGTTCTTCTTTTAATAATCAGGGCTCAACACTAACAGTCACCCAGTACATCTAGGCAGCCCTGAATCTCAGTCTGGGCAACCCTGAATCTCAGTCTGGACCCTAACATTTCGTTACAGACTTTAAAAATCTAAATCCTGACCACCTTCCAAAAACGTTAGTACAGAGCCCTGCTGATAACATGTATTAGTTCATTTTGTGCCTGTACGAACATGATTTATGATTGAAAATGAGGTGAATAAATGGTAAATATCTTCAAAGGATTTACTTCGCAACAGGTGAATGTATTGGTACGACTGCGATAAATATGGATAGTGTACGCAGAAAAATGGGTGAAGTTGTTTATAATTTGACACACTTGTATATCTACATACCTGTGCGCTTATAAACTCCTGTATAAAGCGCCCTATAAATGTAATTATTATTATCAAATGTAGTATACCTCACGCAGCCTATTGCTGGTCTAAACACCTGATTAAAAAAAGATTTCTACCAGTACGTCTTAGCCTTAAATACTCCTTCCCCTACTTTTCCTCTCACGCTTTTTGGATATACATGTAACATCCCGGTAAAGATTAATTTTTTTTTTTACTGCAGATTAAACCGAGGACCTACTTTTCCACGCAAATAGAGTGCCTAAATTAACATACCTCTATGGGAAAGGGTATCATACATGTATTTTAAACAATTTGCTGGGTTCTCGAACAGAGGTTGTCCTCGTTTTGTGAGTGGTCCTCAAAGTGAAGGTACAGTTCACTCCAGTGTCCTTGGTACCCATCCACACACACACACACACACACAAACACAGGTAAAAACGTGCCAAATGGGGATATTTATCTTTAACTATCTTTAACTATGAAATTGGGGAAATTGGAATTTGAGGTGTTTTTATAAAGATTCCTTTTCTTTTATGCATGTAACGCCAGATAAATGAATATAATTACATTTTGTCAAAGAATAACAAGAAGTTATCCTGTTTTTATGTGGGAGTTTACTAGGCACTGTTGGTTTATCAGAACTTTAAGATCTCAGATAATACACAAAGGAGCCCTCGGAAAATGTGGATGAACAACTCTTCCAGGAAATGGGTAGTAGACTCCTCTCAGGTCACTTTCACCAACATTAGCAAAAAGTAAGAAAGTTATCAACTGGGGATGTCAACAGTTGCCAGTGTATCCCTACTAGGAAGTTATGTACCAGTATACATACCGGTATCCCCGTTTGACACGTCTTACTAACCCACACACACACACACACCTTCAATGTCACGGAACGTTTATTTTTTATTTTTTAATATCTCAATCCCATGCAGATTTTTAGTAGCATGCATTGAAGTAAAGCTAGGTTTACAATTTCACAAAGAAGTACTACTAGTTCCATGACATACTAAGTTAAATTCATTTAATACACAACACATAACTCTATCAACTGGTGATTGCATGCTACCGGTATTCGTATTTGTATTTATTTAATACTTTGTTCTTTTGTACAGGTGTCATTATCTGTTTATTAATTTGTTGCAGTGATAGTGGAATGCTCCATGATTTCAAAGCAGTTACACTACATGAAAGTACACGTAATATGTAATTTGCAAGTATGGTATTAATCTGTCTCATAATTGAAAAAAGCATGTTGGTGGATGAAATATAGCATAAATTGCTTGTAAATAACTAAATCATTCTAGAAACATTAAAATACATGTATGTTTCTAAACTTGAGGACAAGCTAAATTCAACAAATTTTGAATGATAATGACGAATGATTTACTTTGTACCTACAGCGGTACACTCCTCACTTCTTATAAAGCCAGGTCCAAAAAGGTATTTCAGAGGATGGCTGATATTTATAAATTAAATTGAAGCAGTTATTCTCACGAAAATAAAAGCGTACTTTGCAGTAAATCACACATTAGGAACTAAAATTTATTTTCTATTAAAAAATCAAGATATAGAAAAGAACGTAAAAATACATGCTATGATGCTTTTATGTGCTTGAAATGTAAAAACAGCAAATAAGGGAGAAAAAAACTTTGGAAAATAAAAAGGAATACATAATTTCTATTAATGTTGTGAACTGCTTTAAATCACAACCCTGAGTTGACCTAGGTCACCTAAGGTCACTTACATGTGTAAATTAATTGATGAGGAAACCCCAGTGAAATAAAATTCTCTTTTATTTATGAAGATATACATGTAAATGAGAGATTAGCAACTGTGCTTGTTTTACCCAAATTACCCCAAACCTTTATACCTTACATACACATATTAATAAATACAGATACTCCTCTGATAATGGATGTTATTATCCCTGTATTATAACCCAATTTTAAGTTTACATTCAATGGATAAACAAAGTTAGCATACCCAGTCCTATGGTAATGACTTCTGGTAACCGATTCTGTACATTATATGTGACACAGAACCTAGAATCTATTGTTTCACTCCTGCACAGTTTTTTAAAAAGTGTTAAAAAAATAATAGTGCAAAGAAAATCATTGCATCAAAAAGTGAAAAGAGAAACTCATTTGGAATTCATGAGGGAATATAAACGCACGGTAAACGCACTGCAAACTTAATATTCAAATAACAAAACAAATCATTCACTTTTAGTAAAGATTCTCACTGAACTAGACCCAGAATACATGCAGAATAAGTGCTGGAATATATACCATGACTGATCAATAATAAATCATGTTAGTTTACCAGAGACTTTTTATAGCTGGTTATCATGAATGAAAAACCAATCAGGATATTTTGAGTGGATTGGCGAATGGATGAACATCACTTCAAGCCGAGTTGTTATTAAATATATTTTGGGTTTCACAAAACTAACCTTATTTTTGCCATCACTTGACTGTAAAGATCAAAAAAGGAAAAAATTAAATCATCACATTTTTCTTCAGCTATATATATGGCATACCTGTTGGTGATGTTTTTTTTATACTTCTCAATGGAAATGTTGATGGTGATGATGATGATGAGTTTATGGTGGTGCTTTGTGTGCATGTCGATACAGATGATAATACATAACCTCTCATGACCTCAAGTTCTTTACAAGACAAGCATGAATACAATAATGATAATGATGCAGGGAAAAAATACACTGGGGCTCGGGGCGAATTAGCCCCCAAAATGCCCAAAAGAGCCCCCGAAAGTCATAAAAAAGCCCAATTTTTGTTTGCATAGAGTTCAATGCAAAACAAATTGGAAGAGTGTTACTCTCATGCAAGCAAGCTTGAAAAGTAGCCCCCGAAATTTGTTTGATATTTTTTCCCCTGTAATGATGGTAATGGTAATTTAATACAAGAGCTACATTTATATCTTACTAATAGATACATTGCCCAGATACACATGTACAAGTGCACTTAACAACTAAATAATACACATCCCTTTTTATGCTTTTGTGTTTTTCATATTAAACTCAAGAATGAAAGGTAGAATGGTTGAATTGAGCCTTTTCTTGAATACTTTTAGAGGTAAGCTTAAATATGTCATATTCTCAAGAAACTTACATCGGGACAAATTAATTTTTCACATACTTAAAAAATATAAAAACTTGATAAGGCTCTGAATAATTTAGATGTTTAATGTATATCATGTATCCATCCCTGCGAATACCCAAGGTACATCCACATATAGTCAAACCTGTCTATATAGGTCACCCAAGGGTATCAGAAAAAGTGGCCACTGTACACAGATGGCCTTTCTAGGCAGGTTCTATAACACACATTTCTTTACAAGGGACACAAAACACATGGCCACTGTAGACAGGTTGTCTTAATAGACAGGTGGCCACTAAAGACAGGTTTGACTGTATCTACAAAGAGCTACCATTACCCTAAAGTTAGCAAAGCTGCTCAAAGGTGCTGCAATCGTTCAAGGCATTATTTCATACCTGGTACCCATTACCTAAACCCGGGTATAGAGTGGCTAAGTATAGATCAATGCTTTGCAGAATAACACTAGGCTCAAGGGCATATGAGTCGCAGCTGGGATCCAAACTGCGAACCATTTGATTCACAGATGGGTGATTTATATTGAGGGTTCAGTGACACAAAGACATAACTCCTTACTCCATATTTTGCCAAAATGATTATTTGATATCAAAATGTTCAGAAAAATGTGGGTTTTCCAAGAAACACAAAGACTTAACGCTAGTGAAGCATAGACTTAACTCCTTAAGGCCCAAGTGCTCAGTGACACATAAACCACTTTTTCTCAAAATGGCCAAAATGGAGTTACGTCATTGTGTCACTGACCCCTCGATATCCTCTAGACCAAGACACCTCATGAATACAATTATGGCAATGCTGTTCTGGAAAGGGGGAATGAAGAACGTCTAAAACTCTACCTTGTGATAGTCTAATTATCTTTCTAAATGCATGTTTTGTTTGTTCACTACTGCACGTGTCTTACATCGAATTCAACTTGAGGTAATACATCATATACATTAACCTAATGTTTAACCTTTTGTATTCAAAATTAGGCTAAATTAGAAATATATAGCTTTTAATAGTCCACTTCAATATGGAGCAAAGCCTTCAACACTTTTTCACCACTACACAAATACTGTAATTATAATTTTAAACAATTTTAAAAAGAGAGAGAGAGAGGGAGAAAGAGAGGGAGAAAGAGAGAGAGAAAAGGAGAGAGAGAGGGAGAAAGAGAGAGAGAAAAGGAGAGAAAGAGAGAGAGAGATAAAAGGAGAAAGAGAGAGAGAGAGAGAGAGAGAGAGAGAGAGAGAGAGACTGATTGCAGTCATGAAATTTTAAAAAATCCAAAATTAATTCACGATGACATGATTTTGTGTTTACTCAATTAGTTTCAGAATTATGCTACATCTCATCCTAACTGGATGGATAGAGTCAACGCCAACAAACAAACTTTTCTTAATGATGAAACCGTGCCTAAAGGTATCCAGTGTATTTATATTACTCGTATGAATTAAGAGTTAGATGATTTTCAAATGTGGTTTAAACACCTTTACAGCGTCTTTTGGAGGAATCCTACCAAGTACCAAGTACTGCCATGCAGTATTTAAGTTTTAGCTGGTCCATTTAGAAAATCATCCGCTTTAATCAATACATAGAGTGTACGATCACACTATGCATTTTGATTATTGCAGATGACCAAACAATATTCAGATCATACTCATCCGTATCAATTTGAATGCTGCACAGGAGAGAAACACACAAATTTGAAATAGCACACAATTAAGTTTCTTAAACTTTGCCATTATCAGATAACCAATACAATTTTTACAATAATAACCAACTAGCAGGACCCGTGGAAAATCCACGGGATTCTAGGGGAGGGCCAGGGGTGGGGGGTTAAATAGATTATGTGCTATCGAAAATAATATTAGATTATTTTTATATAGACAATTTTTATAATATATGCTGTTTGACCATGAATGGCTCACCGTAACAAAGTACGATTTATTTGCATTATTATTGTTGTGATTTCAATGTAGTTTTCATGAAAAGAGTACAAAAGCAGAAGCTTGGATTATGATTATGTTGGCATTGTTCACAAAATTTGTATACCGGTAATCATTTTTAAAGTAAAGATTTTACGCGAACATATGCCAATATGTAGCAGCCAGCTGCATGCAGTGCACAAATTGACTCGACTGTGTGTGTGACTGTGAGCGTAGAATCCAGTGAAAGATTTTTTTTTCGGGGGCTCGATCTATATCAAATGTTCGGGGGCTACTTTTTCAACTTTCGGTGCTCTTTTTTCTTGGGCTAATTTTGTTTGCGTCCATCTTGCGTACCCTTTGCGTCCCTTATGGTATAGTAATGTAGTACTCTCAGCGTAGTTGGTACGCAACTCTACTATTGACCCCACGCCAATAAGTGACCTGTCAGTGCAGTGCCACAAATAAGGTATTAAAAATATGCTCATCTGACCGTAATGCCTAAAACCCGTGAGCTTTCGGGGGTTCAGCCCGTTGAACCCTGTGGACACAACACCTGCACTCAACTCGCTTTGAGCTACCTGATCCCCCCCCCCCACACACACACACTTTGAAAAACGTTTTAATGCATTGATTTGATGCAAGAACTGTATCATAGTAAAAGTATTGTCTATCAGTATCAGTATCATTTTCTTGTGAAAACTTTACTTTGAAATATGATTATCAAAATTCAGTATACAACTAAACATGGCCAGAATAATCACAATCTAAGCTCGGGTTTCATACCTCTATGAGTCTATTCACGAAACTATATTGAAATCGGGGCAATAATAGCAATTTCAAAGTGTTGTTTAGCTTCGACTCTCCTCACACCATGGACAGGCATAGCTACTCCATGCTCACACACTCAGTCACAGCTCCGACAGCAGCTCAGCTGCAGTGGCAAAACGTGTGTGTTTGCAACTGAACTGTCAGTCACGTGAAAACTTTACTTTGAAGAATGATTATCAAAATTCAGTAAACATGGACAGAATAATACCAAAGTAACCCTGCTTGCATACCTCTATTCACGTAAATTATATACAAATCACGGCAATCATCATAGAATCAGAGTCGCCAACCGACTGAGCTGTACGTGTGACGGCGAGCGTAGAATCATCGCACAGATTATACACGTACGTTCGTACACACAGCAGGTCCGCTTGGCCTACAAAGCATATCCTATAGAAAGACGCATAACACGGGTAAGCCCAACCCGTGAGAGCGTGCATTTCCTACATCCCATCACCCGGGTGAGTCATCTGTTAATGTGTAATTCTCTTACATGCTACAAAGCGTATCCTATAGCAAGAGACCTAACTCGAGGTACGCCGCACACCGGTTACAATAAGATTTGCTTCACCCGTTGACGCGAGTGGATTCTCGTCCAGTGTGTGTCTCTTCGTCTCTCTTTGATAATTAGACAGAGGGCGGGAGCACGCCTTGCCGACTCGCTCTTACGGGTTCATCGCCTCCTTGCACTCTACCACGCCCGCCGTGCTCTCGTCCACCCGTCCTCCCCGGAACCCCGAAACCGCGTTTAACGGCATGGACGTCGATCGCGGGGTCGACGTGGCACGCGGATTACGGGAGACAGGCCTCGTGGAATTGTGCCGCCGTCCCCGCGCCACGGCGGAGGCGGGCGCGGTCGGGGAAAGGCGTTTTTGAGGAACCGTTTTGCCCCGTTTTGGACCCCCCGCGGCGATTTTGCGTATTAATAGTATAGATAATAAGTTTACATGCATATATTGGCAAAAAATCGTCCCAAAGAAAGGAACTAGGCTTTACAATCACTTGCACTCACTTCTAGTTCCCATCAAAAACATCCCCTTAATATTAGTAATACATATATTTAAATGTATATCTTGTACATTAAATGGTATGCAGATCTATTTCTAAATACTGTTTTAAAGCCATTACTGTTCAATCAACATTTACTCTTCCTTTATGAATTTTTGTATCATTATTATTCTTTGAATTGTATGATTGTTCATATACATGTACTGTCATTATTGTGATGTGTTGCTGTTGATGAATTCAATTCAATTCACTTCCATTAGTAAAGAAAACAGTTAAGAAAATCTTCACATCGACAGAACTATCTGCACACCTAACACATGTAATACCATCTGAACCCCCACTTCCATAGTGTAATACATTAAAGGGTTCTTTACCAGCAAGTGTGCATTGACTGCAAACATGATCTATATGACATGTATCAAAACAAAACATATTGAACGGCTAAACACCTACATGGGCATCAATATACAAGAGAAGGACACAATGTGTGGATTAATGGGAGGTGATAGTCAGTTTCTGTGTGCAGTGGGTCATAATTTGCCGACACCTGACTTGGTGGAAATACCCCTAATGGGTGTACAAGTCTGCACACAGCAAACCCATAGTCCCACCGAGAAATACCCCCTAGTCTCTCAGCGAGTCTTCGGGTGAGGGAAATGTATGATAACGACTTTTCCATATGTTGCGATTAATTAGTAGCCAAAAAGTGCAGAGCATTCAAGACATAAGGCCTATTGGTCATAAAACTGAAGGATAATCCTGGTGATTTACAACACCTGTTATTAGGTAAAAACCCGAATCATGTTGAATTCACTATGAGAGCCCACTATTATGTGTCTTTAAGCGTGTTATTCTTACATCTTAAAATAGAAAACAAGTGTTTCTGAGTCTCCTATTGTCTCTGTATACCGGTATACTATGTACTGACATTACAACTGAAAGTCAGAGCAGTTTAATGACCTAACCAATTTATATTGTAGAAGTGCAAGTATTTGGTCATTTGCTTTCCAAGACGTTAGCAAGGATAATGGAAAATGAACAGCAATTTACTTTTATTAAAAGTGTCATTTTCTTTGATATTTGGTCTGCTACAGCTCCAAATATGCCAACCTTTACGTTCAGCTTTCAGGGAGGATTCATTAAAAAATCAAGGAGGTTTCTCTTAATTGCATACAGCATAATAGCAATAATCTTTCAAAAAATCAGGGAGATAATAAAATTTGTGTGGAGTGACGCATACAAAAATTAAAAAAATTTAGGGAGCCTCCCTAAAAATCAGGGAGGGAAGGCATCTCTGCAGCTCTAGTAAAACCTGTATATGAAGACCACTTTTAGGGGAGACAAGAAACAAAGTCTTAATATAAGCTGGTGATTCTTTATGTACAGGTTTCAAGGAGTAACCAATTTCAAGGATAACAAAAAATGTGGTTTTTATAGAGACAGGTGGCCTTTCTATACAGGTGGTCACTAAAGCAGGACCCCTGTTTCTTAAAACTTGTTATCAATTACAAATGCTAACTAAATTTTTATGACAAACTTGATCTCGGCCAATCAAATGCCACAATTCTCGCTACCCCAAATAGCGATTCTGCCGAGATCCGGGGAAAATCCTGAAAACGCGCATTGCATTATGGGATAGCTTTTCGACATTACAGCTTCCTGTGCAGGCGCTATATTACTAGGCGCGATAGCGCAAACGCAGAGATGCCAACCCTATAGGATGGCTGTCAGTAACATTTACCACATTTGTCCGTAACAAATGGGGGTCTTTCCGTAACGCAAGACACCGCAGCATAATTTTTGAGGAAAACGTACACAAACACCCAATCACTCTTACTGCATTTCGAACCTACCATTTTTAAGTCCAAAATAAAGATGTGCATAAAAACGTTTTTTTTAATCTGTTTGCAGTCAAAGGATCTCCTCCTTGGGTACTCGCTCTTTTGAGTGAATCCATGATAATATTCAGGAAGAAAACACCTCGTTCAAGCGTCGAACGGCAAATTCAAATCCACAGTCAAATGGCAGAACTCGTATCCTACACACGCACACGTACACTCACCAGTACCACAGACACACCAGCCTAGGCCGCTAGGCCCGGCGTTAATGAACAACAACACACCGTATACCGCACTTGCAATGCGCCCGCTGAATCACCGAAGTCTTCGCTACTATACATTGAATGGGTATTGCGGGCGCCGCGCGCACGATCATCCACCACCATGCTCCCCCCCAAAATGCACGACCGCACGTAGTATACTAGTATCAAAACAGTAATGACGGCGGCCGTGTCGTTTCGGAATTAAACAAGATGGCGGCGGACGGACCATGTGCGCGAAAGTGCCTATCCAGTGTAGTCAAATTCAGTGAACTTATGAGTAATTGCGTGCGACATGCAGCGCTGTGTACGGAGGCTATGTGATAAGGCGGCATTCGCTATAATGTACTTTTATTTATCGTTTCCCCGTAACCTTTTGATTGTTTACCGTAACGCCGTAACAAGAGCATTAAAACCGTAACAAATACGGCGAAACCGTAACGGTTGGCATCTCTGCAAACGTAAAACGCCGTCGCCACACAACGTGTATGCACCGAATATGTCGTCTGCTCGGTCTAGTTTTTTTTTCGCAAATATTTCAACGTTTATTTGAACATTTCATTCGTTGTTTTTTGCGTCTTTTGACATCAGTGACGATGGTTTTCTTTTGTACAAATTACACTGATTGGCATCGATTTTAGCGTGCGTGAAAACTCTGCACAGCGAACACAGGCGCTAGCGCCAGCGGGATGGGACTCTATACCGGAAGTTGTAGTGACGACCCGAGAGAGTGAAAATTACCTCGTCTCGCGAATTTCGAGATTTTCGTACCTATTTAGGGTAGCGAGAATTGTAGTAGCTTCTAACAGTTATTGTAACTGTTCTTGATAACAAGTTTTATGAAACGGGGCCCAGGTTAGAATGTGATTTCCAAATTCATTGGCCCGAATTCACAAAGGAGGTTTGTCGACAAACCTCCTTTTGTTCTTTACAAACCAGGTTTGTAAAATACGCGTAAAACACGTCATATGACGTACGAAAACCAAGGTTTGTTGACAAACCTCCTTTGTGAATTCGGGCCATAATGGCTGATACATGTAGCTCTAAAAATAAATTTAAGCCGAGGATCGTTCCATATTGCATACTTACCCTGCCTTTGAATCTCTTGCCTGCATACTTGGTATTCTGTGGTGTTTCTACAATGCAGTCCTGAAACAAGGCAATCAAGTAATCAATTAATCGCAAGGAAGTTTAACAAGACTTGTGATGGATGATTATTTTTGTACCATTTCAATTTGAAATGACTTCCTCTTGTACAAGTTGTACATGTATCATATATATAAAATTATTTCTTTCTTTGTCCATTTTCTACATCACATGCAATTATACTTACCCAGCCATCATGTGACACAGGCTCTAGGGCAAAGGTTGAAGTCCCAGAGATTTTGGCATTTGGAAGGCTCGAGTAGAAGGGAGCAGCTTAAAAAGATATTCCATTGTTTGTAGTCGTTTCAATCTATCTGAAGCAATCTTGGCCCCTGTTATGTAACTGCTCCAAGTCCCTTTTTCCCCCAAATTTCATTTTCATCTCCAATACTTTGCCCTTTGACCTACGTTATCAAACACTACGAGCACCATACTTTCAAACAAGAAACTCTCACCACATACAATTTTACAAATTGTAGGACAGCCATTTTCACTGCAAAAAATGTCACAATTTGCAAAATTTGTGTCAACTGTGATGCTTTGATTGTGCAGTATGAAACTTTTGCGATTCTGAACCACTTCCAAAATATTTCTGAACATTTCATGCACAAGAAATTTTCTGGTTTACAGATTAGTTAGATGGCCAAGGCCCAGGGCCATGTTTCATCAAACTTGGTGTCAGTAACATTTTACAATAGGTGTATAAGCTAATGAAATTGCTGAATTGGATTGGCTGAGAGCAAATTTCACATAGAATTCTAGCAACAGGGCTGAGGTATTAATGAATTTGAGCACTTGTAATAAGAAGAAGTTAATCCGGTGAACACCATATAAGCAAATGATTCATCAGCTTTAAAGGGATATGCAAGTAATGATCTTTCTACAATATGTACATTATATTAATCCATAAGAGTATCATTAATATTCTCCAAGATGAGTATATACCTCGAATGGTAGGAGTGAGAGAGCATACTCTATTAGAATCCTGGTCAGCCTCTGAGAATAGAAGATGAATTCATCACGTCCTGTGTCACGATTCCTAGTGAGAAAAGATTGGAAAATGACATAAATTAAGTAAATTTGAGAGCTATTTGCAAAAGTGCAAAAATAAAATGAAAGAGAAGAGAAAGAGAAGACAACTGGGGGAGAAACTCTGTGCATGCCAAATTTTAAGTGAGTGCATTGACCTGTCTACTTACAGGTTAATTCAACCTTTACAAAGAGTGCAGATTCATCTTTAAACTTACAATATCATTTTACAGACTTAATTTTTTAAGCTCATATAAAGTTTGAACATAATACCATCATGGAGTCCCAAATATAAAGCGCAAAAATACTTTGGGTTATAGTTCCCTTCAAGTATACCAATCGCCTAACAAGATAATCTGTGTACAGCTAGAAAGTATAAAATCTAACATACAAAGCATAATGTGTTTTGGTGATTAGCACACTTAGAAAGAAGCACTTAACGTTTACTACCTGATGAATGTATGCAGCCCTTGGACCTGGACTGTATTAGTAACTACATAGAGTGTGTCGGGCATCGGCTGGTTGAGATGGGCTAGTGGTAACTCAGCTCTGAAGAAAATAGAAAAGTCAATGATTTGACAGCAGAGAAGAAAATGATCATTCAAAATAAAGTAGGTTAATAATAATAATAATAATAATAATAATAATAATAACTAGCATTTAGTATGCTCTCCATAGTAAACAAAATAATCATGCAAAACATACAACTGATTTCATCTGATTCAGAAAAGGTACATACACAATGTTTGAAAGGAATAATAAAAAGGGCTTAAAGTTAACTATTCAGGGAGAGGTATGTTTTCAAATGTTTCTTAAATTTAGGCTACGTATATAAATGTATTCATATTGATCTGCTACTGGCAAATGTAATAGTTCATTGAAGTGTGATAGATAACAAGAGATTGCACTCAAGTACAAAGTCAAAATGTACAAACATTCAACTATTCTATATAACCTAAATATATCACCAGTTTACACAAACAAGTATAAAGCTTTGCCTTTTCAGATGAAAGTTCTCTTTAATAGTAAGCAAATCAACTTGAGAATCTTTCAAAGCATTTTCAGACTTACTTTTTAAATCTACACCACATACTGTACATACAACACAATACCCTTGCTGGTGTATGTTTGAAAGACCCGTTCCGATGAAAATACAACTTCATATCCATGAAAAGCTGAATGAACGTAGAAAAGAATTATGAGGAATAACAACAAATTTCCCTTTCAGTAGCAGTAGCTAGATGGCAGCATGCAGCAGAGAAGGAAAACAAATCGCGGGCCTTAGACGGATCACGTGATTTTCGCGTGCCTTAGATCACGTGATATTTTCCTCTCTGCCGCCATCTATAGTCTACTGCGCTGCATGACAATTACGTCTAATTTCAAAATGATGGCTAGCTGAACTCGATATCGAGTACGTAGTTCATGAAATATCATTATTTCTGTAAGATATTATGAATATCTATAGTATTAATACTCAAATCAAATTATTATGTAACGGTAATTTTGTTGAATTAGAGTCCCTTAAAGTCTTACGTGGTGTTTTTTAATTGGTTAAATGGTTATCGTTCCGATCAGGTCGGATGGCGGTGTAGGGATGTAAACATGCATATCAAGCTTGACTCGTAACTTCAGCTTGCCGTTATACACGCATTTTTAGAACGAACGAAAGGCACTTCAAGTTCAATGTTATTTCAAGAGCTTTAATTTATTTTCCTTCATCAAACTATCAAGGGTAAACCATTATGTTGTGGATATATTTTGACAATTAAATTAATGCCTTTAGTATTACGATTAAATTGTAATAGTCTGATCAACATTTTAGTCTTGTGTGTGGTACTTTCTTGCTCTGTCTTCAGTGGGTCATAGATCCATTTCCACTTCCATTTCTGAACGCACTCGATCGGTACCACGAAGCGTGATTCCTTTCTTGCAGCCTCAATTTTAGAGCGATAAAAACACCTACCGTCAACTGAAACAATATCCATTTATTTTTAAAGCATCTTAATTTAATTTGTTTGATTATTTTTATTGTTTTGAAAGCAGTCTC
Organism: Strongylocentrotus droebachiensis; assembly: GCA_035222895.1. NCBI lineage: Eukaryota > Metazoa > Echinodermata > Echinoidea > Camarodonta > Strongylocentrotidae > Strongylocentrotus > Strongylocentrotus droebachiensis. The sequence goes on along the minus strand of JAVYIG010003164.1, from coordinate 61,056 downwards.
TTTCGTCGCATTATTAGAACAGCAACTTAATCTTAACTCCCGCCGCTGCATGCACACAATTTTTAGTGTCAGTGCAGTGGTGAAAATTCTGGGTACCCGGTCCCCGCCCGAAATTTTCAAGTCAAACCCGGGTTCGGCAAAATCCGTGATGACTCAGGCCTATTAAATATACAGTCAAAACTGTCTATAGCGACCGTCCAAAGGAAACACAAAAAGTGGTCTTTGTAGACAGGTTCCTTTAGTACATGTTTCAAGGGAAACAGAAAGTGTGGTCTTTGTAGAGAGGTGGTCACTAAAGCAGGTTTGACTGTATCATACTATCTTTTCTAGAATCTGATAATAGATGGCCTGCTTACCTGAACTGGAACCCTCTCTGGTAAAGAAAAGAAGGACAAAAAAATACAAGAATTATAGGCCATATATCTACATCAGTATACATCACACACAGTTAAGCAAAAAGATCTTTTCAAAATGTCATACACCAGGCATTGATGAATACAGATCATTCAACTGCAACATTGATGGAATTCATAATAAGCTTAAACTTCCTAGCCTAAACAATCAATCCTCTAGCATAATATACCGGTAGTAACTTTTATTAAATCTTCTTTGAGAAAAGTGAGAGATTTAGTTATGGTCAGCTCTGAGAGGAGCTCTGGCTATAAACAAATATTACAAAATATATATATTTTTAAATACATATAAGTCCATGTCTGACATTTAAGGCAAAAAAAAAAATCCAAATTTCCTATTCATGATATATAATAATAATAAAAAGGTGCTTATAAAGTGCTTTCCGCTGAAGTCTCCAAGCCCTTTTTCATTAAAACTTCACAATTGATGCATGAAACACAGACATTTTCCAGTAGGTTCCTAGTATAGACTTCTCCTACTAGTGTAAATATAAAATCACAAAGATCACAAAAAGACACTTAAATTAACAGAAAACGAGAGAGCACATAAGAGTGGTCGCTTGTAAACAGGCGCACCTCCTCCTCTATATACCCAAAGAGCTCCTAAGAACAAAAGAAAGTTTTTTTTTCTATTCTGGAGAAAAGAATCCTGCATACTCACCAATGTGAGTTGGTCATGTACATGTTGGACGATAAGGATCATCGCAACTTCATTCTCAGCTCCTGTAGGAATATCAACATATTTAGCAAGGATAGTATGGTGAATTAAGAGAATAAGGCTTTTGATGAGGAAATAGACCGGTTTAGAAACATATTCAAATGTACATGACGCATTATAAATGTTCACTATTATTATTATTATTACATGTATGGATGTTTCTTTCTATTGACGGGGTATTCCATTAACCCGTTAATAAAATATGAAATCACTACTTTGAATCCAGTCTGCATACACTACATGTTGCTATGTCTGGCAAGTCACATGCAAGCATTGAGGTTGTCAAGAACAACATTTGTATAAAAATTATGCATAAAATTCGAATATGTCATTAAAGTGGTCTATTAATCTCATTCTTCTAATCTTATCTTTCATATGCTTGTATAATGTTATTGTATATGATTTTCTATTCAATTACTTTTGTAAAAATGTTATTCATTGTATAATTTGTTATTGTTTGAATTTTTGGAATTTGAGTTTGAATTTGTATCTTTTGGAGCGCAGGAACAAAACCGATACAAACAAACAAACAAACATTATCGACAAATGTCTATGACAAATGAGTTTTTTTACAGGCTGTCTTGATGGACATCAAATTGGCCACATTCATATCACGTGTAAAAAAATTGATTGCTTTATGGGAGCTGATTTATCTCTTTCTCTGTTCTTGCAATTGATATGTTATTAGACTGGTTCCTTTATATTCAAGATTTACATAATAAGAATTATCATTATTATGTAAGATTTAGATTTATTTCGGGCTGAGATTTGAATCCTGTACCTTGTGATCTACAGTCCAGCGACTTATCCACTAGACCACAACACCTCTACAAATATATGATTCTTGGAGAAATGAGCCCCACTACTGACCTCTTGGCACTACAATATCTGCATGCTGAATAGAAGGCTCGATAAACTGCTCAAACGCTGGCTTCACAAACTTATTATACTGCTTGATGACACCTTCCAGGTCACGACCCCTGTCAGTGATGTCACGCTTTAGTCTCCTTGCAAGCCTGATGTCTGAATCGGTGTCTACGAAAATCTTGAGGTCCATAACCTGCGTGGGAAAAAGAATGTTTGATAGTACACAGCAGTAATAGAATAAATGATAAGGATGGCAACAACAATTGATTCTGATACCAAGATTGTTCTGACTTGTTTTCAATTACAAGATCAAGCATGTCATCTTTATCAACTGGGTGCAAGCCAAACAAATTCTTTATAAAACAATTCATTCTGCTGATACGACGTTACTTTCTATTTAAACACAAGCCATCAAAAAGAAAATACTTTTCCTGATATCTCTCTAAAATTATTGGGGAATAAAAAAAAATAAACATATTTGGGTAAACAGTAGGCCTACATTGCTAATGTAATCTGTTTAAAGCACAGAAATGAAATACTGGTATATACCATTAGTCTTTAGACTCCATAACTTCAGCCTGTTTGAGAATACATATACAGTGAAACCGGTAACTCAAGGAAGCAAGAACAGTGGTCTTTAATAACAGGCAGGTGGTCTTTATGTGCAGGTTCCTTGAGTACACATTTCAATGAGAAACAATTTTCAAGAGAAACAGAAAATGTGATGTTTATAGACAGGTGGTCTTTATAGACAGGTGGTCTTTCTATATGGGGCCAGTCACCACGAAATGAGTCCAGTGTCGCATTACGCTCAATCGTAGTAATAGCGATGTATAGTGTGTATGTACTGAAAATTGACCCACCTACCACATTTAAGATTTTTCCAAAAATCGACTTATTAATGTCTTGTAGTTTATGTCCCCAGAGCTTAGGTCACGAAAATATCTCCTTCTAACATTTTTTGGCAAATAATATAGGCTATGTTACGCATCATTAACTTTACACCTAATTATCTAAAAACTGGGTAATCCCATTGTTTATAAAGTCCAATTAGGTTTTTGTTCATATTTCTGGATATTTTTATCAATTTTAATGTGTGACCCCTTAATTTAAAGCTTACTTAATGTAGATTCATATAATACTTAAAAACAGGAATAAAAATTTTGACCAACTGGACTCATTTCGTGGTGACAGGCCCCATATGGGTGCTAAAGCAGGTTCACTGTACGACATTCACTGACAAGACATTCTCTGTAGAATTATCGGTAACACCATGTACTATATAGCTTTTATAGTCAAAAGGTTGTGGATGTACAGTCCGAAGGAGAAGGAGAAGGAGAATTCAGCATACATGTAACTTACATCTATGAGTTCTTTCTTCGCGAATGCCATAATTCCTTCGAAAATGACAACATTGGCACCATACATAGTTTTCTGAAAATAAAAAGTACAAACAATGAAAATTAGAAAGAGTTCAAATCAGGGCCCCGTCTTACAAAGAGTTGATATCAATCGCAACTATGTACATAAGAGATAGGAGACTGCAAACTTGCGATTGATTGGAGGACTTGCGATTAATTTGGATGATTGCTTTGGATCAATCGCAACTTAAGACATGGCCCTGGAGTATAAGTAAATGCTGAAATATTGAAGTCTTTTAGAAATTATTGCATGGGGTCCTAAATAAGTTTTTTTTTAATAATTTTACGAGATGAATTCCATGTTTAATTTCAATAACTGATTAGGAGGTAGAAATATCAAGTCAAAAATACATGTACACAGTTAACAACAAGATATTCATAGTTTTTTAAATCATACTGATAAGTCATGAACATTCACAGAGACACAGATCTTTTTATTTTTTCAGAAGCAATTGGGAAGCTTACCATTTCTTTTTCTCTACCGTGCGTTGTGAAATTATACACAGGAACCTGTGCCATAAAGTATAAAGAAACATCACAAGTTATAAGAATAGAAGAGACAAATTCTTCATAACTTTGGAAGAGAAACATTGATTTTCAAAGGAATTCCATATCATCAAAATTGCTTTGATGCAAAAGTATGTTAAACTGTTGTATGCTGCAAATCTACAGAAAATAAAATTGGAGCAACATTTGTATTTTGATTCCTACAGCAAGCAGGAGAAGATTAAAGATAAACTTTAGTACTGGTAATGCGATTGCATTCTGAAAGAAAAGGTGTGGAAAGGATCAGAAACAGTTGATCATGTAGTATGTAAGTATTGGTGTGCACTGCAAGGTTCTGGAGTCATCAAAATCATAATAAATTTAACCGAGTCTTGGTAAAGTTACAAGCACTCACATAGAAAGCTATATATGGGACAACACACATGGTGTCGGGGCTAGTACTACCTTGATTTCCTTGTCTTTCTATGCTCATTACTCAGCCAGTATACATTTTCTTCCAAAATTGTTTGGCACATGTCATTTATTTGTAATCTTGAACATTCAGTGTAAGTTTCGTTTGATTCTGTGAGAATTTTTTTTTTTTTTTTTTACCAGTACTGGAGTTTATCTTTAATACATCTGAAACAGGAGCTTATAATTAGAAGCATCTCTCTTTATATCAGGGCTAGTCCAAAGTATTTTGGTAATTTGATTTCCCACATACCAAGATTTGGTTAAGATCATAAATTGACATCTAATATGTCATTGTATTTCATATTTGGTCTGATCCAAGCTTTAGTAGAACTATAGACCTGATAACATTACTAAAATCAGAGATATGGTCAGTATTTTATCCATGCCAAACAGCTTGGACTTGCCAATTAATTAACTAATTAATTAATCAGGGAATCTCATCCTATCTTTAGAGGCTCAAACTTTACATGGGCTGTAAACTTTGGACAGTTTAATGTTTTTCACTGTATATTTTACTAACTACTATATCAAGAAATGCGCATTTGTGTTGTTGTTGTTGTCTTATAGGTGCCGCTATTGTTGCTGATGTTGATTCTGCTAGTGATGTTGTCATTGATGTTCTTGTTGCTGTTGTTGTTGTTGAATTTGCTGCTGATGTTGTTTGTGCTGCTGATGTTGTTGTCGTTGGTGGTGGTGGTATTATGTTTGTTGTTGTTAGAGATAAAGTTGAGTTCTGGTCATGTGATTGCATTGTGAAAGAAACGGTGTGGAATCTATCAGAAAAGGTTGATCATCTAGTATATAAGTATTTATGTGTATTGCAAGGTTTTGGAATCGTCAAAATGATGAGAAATTTGGCCAAATCTTGGCAAAGTTACAAGCACTGTACACAGAATGATGAATATGGGGCTACACGAACACGTGGCGAAAAAATCCTACCCGTATTTTAACGATGTTTCATGTCATATTTAGAATATGAAGGCATTTGAAGAGCCATGCTTTTCAGGGAAGATGTTTAATCTGATGTTCTTTTACCCTTGCATAATAACAATGATAACGCTCACAAATTATTTTTTTACCTCTTCCCAGAACTCAACCTTCTCTTTAATGTTGTTTGCATATTCTTTTTTTTATTTGTTTATTTGAAGAATGACAAACCTCTACATGTTTCCCTTCTTTGAGTTTCTTCAACGTCTCCACAAGAAGTTCAAAATCAAATGCATCTGGATGATCAAAGTTGTACTCATTTCTGTTGGCTTGTTCATGCATCGTAGGACTCAACACCTGAATCAAAATAAAGGTATCAAACATCTCTCATTATTGATGTATCACATTAAACTATGCATACATACAGAATTCAGAATTGAAACCAGACGTGTTATTCTGAAAACTGCGTCTCAACACCTGAATCAAAATAAAGGTATCAAACATCTCATTATTGATGTATCACATTTCATACGCATACATACAGAATTGAAATAATAATAATATTCAGCTTTATATAGCGCTTATTACATCTCAGACGTCTATAAGCGCTTTACAGATATACTATTGCCCCGGTCATTGGATTCAGTGCTTGCCCGCACACACTGTGTGCACAATCTCTACTCCCTGGGGAGCATTCCAGCCAGGCGTGACTTGATGCTCAAAAACTGTTTGACCAACAATGACGGTAGCATCCTACCGGGTACTCATTTAACACCTGGGTGGTGAGTATCAAGCATAGGTTAATATCTTGGCAAAGGATATTAGAGGTGTTATTCTGAAAACTGTGTTATCTTCAATATATTGAGAGGTTTTTTCAATAACTGTAATAACAAACACAAAATCAAGAAAAAGTAGCCTTGACTGAAGACTAACCCACCTTGTAGAATGAGTCCATTGAGAGGAGACTAACCCATGGTACATCCAAGGCCTTGATGATTTCATTGGCTACTGTTGTCTTTCCAGATGCACTGCCTCCACATAACCCTGCATTCAGAACAGAAGAAACAGAATATCATCATACTAGTTAATAACAATAATAATAATAATAATAGTGGGTCCTTGCATACATTAGTTGTTGCTAGGTAGGGCAACATTTATGGCTTGCCCTACCTAGCAACACATGATATTTGCAAGTATAAATTTGGTTAAATTACGAAAATGGTCAATTAAATATATTTATTTGCATGTTATCTCATTACAAGGTGACTAATTAAAGTGACTCAGTAACATTGTTGAAAGTTGATGAAAAAAATGAGTAATTTGTTTTGTTTGTGAAATGTTACAAATTATATTCCTTCTACTATACTAAACCTATAACAGGCAAAAAATCCTGAAAATATTCTCAAGCCACAAAGATATTCATGCTTTTCTCTGAAGGCGTCACCCTCTAACACTGATTAACCAGTAAATTCTCCCAAACATTTTTGAATTTTCCCAACCGTTTTTCCATGAAAATACATGTAGACATAAGACAGGCTTTTAAAAATCTTTCAAAACTGAAATGTCTGGAATGCTATATAGAGCCAATTCATTGCTTTGCGGTGATTTACATTCACCTAAAATGTAATTAAATTGTAATAATATAGTTGGGAGAATTAAGGAATCGATCAGATCATTTTTTCCAATTTTTATCATTGATAATGGACCGTTTTCACTCAAATTTTCAGATTATCTTTAATTGTACATCTAGCATTGAAGTCACTACCTTAGCACCATTTTCTCTCAACTTAACAATGTTACCAAGTCCCTTTAATGATCAGTTTCAAAGTTATCTGTATCATACCTATAACAAAAGCCTCATGAAGCTGTCCCTGTGAGTTATACCATGGTGGTCTTCCAGCAGTGTAGATAGTTCTATTAGATGTTCTGATCACCGTATCACCTGAACCACCGGTAGAAATGGTTCTCTTCCTGACTGGTTTAGATGGAGAACTAGTGATCGATGATGGATCAGTAGTACTTACAGAAGAGGGCAGGCTGTCAAATGCATCACTAGTGTTGCTGAAATTAAGATTTGAAAAAAATTGAAATGTTTGTTATACAGCGAGTCCCAGAAAAAACGAAACCGGGTATTATCAATGTTTTATCATAACTTAATCGCAACTAGAATTAATAAATGACACTTATTTGTAAAGCTTACATCCTCCTCTTTCATTTGATGCAACTCATATGATGCATATTTCACGCATGAGTGATTGAAAACAATTTGAAGAGAGGGGACCAAAAAGTGATTTGGAGGGCGGTATCTGAATTTCAAAGAGAAAATGACATTTCTAGAAAGTCCAATTTCTGCTCTTTTATATGACACCTCAATCAGGAAAAATGAGCCAGGAATAACAAAGTTCTGTTTGTTTAAAGTAATGCTTGCATTTCCATAACTAGCGTTTTCACTGGCTGCCTGCCTTAGCAACAAACAGAGTTGACAGAAGACTTAATTCCGTTTCGATCAGCCATGCATCAAGTCTTTCGTCTTCTTTGTGCATGGCTGATCGTCAACAAAATGGTCGGGTGGGCGCGTGTGTTAAGTTAGCGACTATAACCTTAGTTTACGGTCGCTAACGCTAACTGAACACATGCGCACGCCCACAGCCTACTTTCGGTACGGTATGCAATTGTATTGTGCTGCAGTTTGGGGTAAATCCTGTGAGAAAGTGCATATTAGACTCTATAAGCCTTCATTTTTAGGAAAAATACTCTGAAAAAGATAAGAAAATTTACACGAAACAGGTTACAAACAACATAGGCCGATAGGGTCTATCGTCTATCGACTTTAAAATCATGACCATTTAGATCTAGTAGTAGACTAGATCTAGTAGTACTACTACTAGTAGACTAGAGTCTATGTATTCTAATCATTTATTTATTTGAACAGTTGATGAAGATTTAGTCGATCGATTGTATGTTCGATCATCCTCGCAGGAGTTACGGGTCAAAGTCTGGATATGATTCTGAACTAGCGCCCTGGAATCTACACCTGCACCTCTCCAACCAAGCTCGAGCTCGCCCACATGATTACAATATTTACTTTACATGAAAATTAGCACGTGGGAACATTGTTTTGCTCGAGTCTTGTTTACCTTTCGTCCGAGGCTCCAGATGTTCTCCGCAATGCGATATTAATTGTGTCTGCCATCTTAATAATAAGAAAGGTATTCCAAGTGACACTCAGTCCTGATCCCCAAAAAGGTTAGAGTCTCAAAAATGTGACATAAAGCAATGAAAAAGAATGTTTTGAGGACAAGGGTTCCTCACACGTCCATTACCAGATTTATCATCTAGACATCTCGGCCACAGGTAATGGGTACGGTAGCCCCATGAGGACTCGAGGTCGAGACTCGACCCCTACCAGCTCGGCATTATTGGGCCTTCGCTCAAACTGTGCTCCCCCCCCCCCCTCCCCCCCCCCCCCTAATACGTAATTAAAGTTTATCAATAAATCAAAAGAATCTGACTAAAAAACACTATAAAACTGTCTATATATTCCTCGTGGTGTAAGTCCCCCTTACGTGTTAAGATCATCAAATTTCCCATAGAAGGGGACTTACACCACGACTAATATACTCCTCGTGATCCGAGTCCCCCTCCGAAATCATACGATACGGCAATTAACCCGTTGATATTATCTACCCCTCATTTCCCTCCTCTTCAAGACCACACTGCCACTTTCAGACAGTTACCTAGAGATGTTAAATTAATATTTGCTGTTAAAGTTTATCAATAAATCAAAAGAATCTGACTAAAAAACACTATAAAACTGTCTATATATTCCTCGTGGTGTAAGTCCCCCTTACGTGTTAAGATCATCAAATTTCCCATAGAAGGGGATACTCCTCGTGATCCGAGTCCCCCTCTATGAGAAATTTGATGATCTTAACACGTAAGGGGGACTTACACCACGAGGAATATATAGACAGTTTTATAGTGTTTTGAGACATATTATTTGATCATATTGAAGTTACCTAAAGATGTCAAAAGAATATTCGCTGTTAAAGTTTATCAATAAATCGAAAGAATACTCAGCTGGGTGGGGGGGGGGGGCGGGCGGGAGGATAGATTGATTGATTGATTTTTATTCGACAAGCTTCCAACAAACAACAATATACAATAATAACAGATCAAAAATAAGTCAACTTGAACAGGATAACCCACGAAAGCTCGAGAGCTTATTTGCAGTGGGGTCCCTTACAGACATGTATACAATTAATAAGTTAAAATAGTAATATTTACAGACAGATAAGAAAATTAAAAGAACTACTTATTAAAGATAATAATAATAATAACAACATTAAACTGATGATAGAAATGATATTAAGTACAAGAAGAAAAAGAAGAAGGAGAAGAAGAAAAAGAGGAGAAGGAAGAAGAGGAAAATAATGATGAATTTGTAGAATTTCTATAACGTACGAAAACATAAGTATATACAACATGAAAAAGTATGAACCGACAGAAGAATACAAATTTCAATCATATAACATGTCATTCACTTCTCTTCTCTGACTGTCAAGTATTAGGTATTCCTTTAATTTCCTCTTAAAATGATCATAGTTTCCTATTTCTTTTACACTATTGGGAAGGGAATTCCAATGTTTTATGGCATTGTAATAAAACGAATTTCCAATACTACCTACTCTTTCTGGTAAGTTAAAGTTGAATCGTCTATTTCTTGTATTATAATCATGTACGCCTGTTAAAGGGGAGGGGGGCGGGAGTTCATGATCTTTTCTCACGGTGATTCAGCTTTTCTTTTATAACCTTGCCATTCATTGTAATCAGTTATTGTATATTATCATGTTATTCTGATGTTCATTTTTTATCTTTTTTTTATCATGCTTTTTTCCTTGTAAGTCTATTATCAACAATTAAATCAAATCCAGGTAGAGTAAATGAAACTTTGGAATCATTTCCTAACCAGATTTTTCTGGTAAACTGCGACTAGTATATCTGAGGGGCAGACCAATGTAAAGAGGAATGTAACATTTTTACTATTTTCACAAATTAAAACTGCTATCATACAAGGTATTCAAATTTCTTGACACAATTAGGCTTTTGTATTCATATTTTATCATCTGTTCGATTTTCCCCTTGTTAGTTCAAATAAAAGATGCAATATTAACGATTTTTTTCCCTTTCTTTCTCTTCTTCTCAAGCGAGGTTTTTATTTCCATAATTTCAATACATATTTACATTAATAACTCAATGATTGAGTGAAACATAACATAGGCTAAAATTGAAGTAAAAGTTAAACAATTCTTCCAGCTTAGTATTATTTTCTTTGCTAACACATTCATATCTTAAAAATAATCTTAGCAACGACTTGAATTTAAAAAACAAAGTATGTGGGTAATAAACAGAACCATTAACAATCATCTTAACGTAGCATTTATAAATTGCATATTGCGCAAAGTTAAAAATAATATTCAGGAGAGAATAATTCTTGTTTTCAATGTCTTTACCCACAACTATTATCTTTTGGTCTATTAGTCTTTTTGGAATAGATTAAATATCAGATTACATATTATTTTCCAAAACAAAGTCACATCCTTGCAATATAACATAAAGTGAACAGTTGAGTCAACTTGTCCACACTAGGAGTTGCATAAATTATTATTCACAATTTGCCATTCATATAAGTGTTTTTTAGGCAATAAACCTATATGAATCATTTTGAAATTAAATTGTTTAACTTTATTATTACGAATTTGCTTTAATTTAAATTAAATGAAAATACATCCTTCCAAGCAAAGTCATTATCCAAATCTAAAAAGGAATTCCAAAATCAAATGACATTTGGTTCTCTTAACTTTTTAGGTATTAACAAACGATAGTTATTTTTCACTTTCATAAGAAAAACATTCAATTTACCCCCTGTTTCTATTTCTATAAGATTCGAAATATCACATTCGTGTTCAAAATCATTTACATATAGCTTAATCTACCTAACCAACACTGCGGAAATGCTTTCTTTAATTTTGTATTTTTAAAATCAAATAAGAGCTGTTGTGCTTTCACTTGTGTATTTATTAAAGTAGAGTCATTCCAAATACCATTTGTAATCAAATATGAATTTTCAATAAACCTGCATCTTGCCATTCTCGATAAAAAATATAAAAAATCTTAAAGGTAATGGTAATATTTTTCCAAATAATTTCATTTGGAATATTTCTTACTTTAAACATATCAATGAATCTTAGTTCTGACCAAGTATACACAAAAATATCTACATAGAATTCTGGCAAATTATTTGTTAGAGCGTAATAAATTCATATCTGTAATGTTACAGTTGAAATGTAAACAAAGTGGCAAACCCCCTATTTTATCGGACCAGTATGTATATTGTTCAGAGCCATTATCATTAAAAAAACGAAATATATCCATGCGAAACGAAGTGAAGATATGTTACTACCAATATCAATTATATTAAATCCACCATTTTCAATATCACTTATAATTACATTACGTTGAATTTTTATCTTTTTTGGAATTCATTAAGAAACAAAATAATAGTCTATTTATGTAAAACATGTTTTGATACTGGAACAACATTTGCGGTATACACAATTTTTGACGCCGCTAACATTTTCAAAACAATTATTCTACCATAAAAAGTAAGATCTCTTATTTTTCACATATTTAATACATTTCGAATTTTATCTATTTTTACATTCCATTTTAAATATTGTAACCATTCCTTATTTTTGCCTACATATACTCCTATTTAACAGGTTGATCAGTATATATAATGGCATTATCATGAACAAAAGTATATACAATATTCAGTTTCATAACTTCTGTCTTATTCCAATTCATTTTCGGACCTGCAGCATAGTCTCCAAAATCGTTAATTTCATTCATAATATATTGTATATCATTAACAGATTTTCCAAATAATGTCGTGTCATCTGCATATTGGGACATTTTTAAACTATCAATACCTAAATCAACACTGAATATATCAATCCCTTTAATCTTTTTATTTTGTCTTATTTTGCATGCTAATATATCCACTACTATATGTTAAAGAGTAATGCCGATAATGGGCAACCCTGGCGAACTCCTCTTTCAATAATCAACTTTTTTTGAAACTTTCCATTATTCATCACACGACCGAGGTGTCGGTAAAGGTCTTTATCCAGGTGATAAAAGATTCTTTGAAATTGAAGTTACGTAGTACATGAAATAGGAAAAATAGGGATGGCATTGTCGTATGCTTTTTTTTTAAATCCCAAAAGAATATAATCCCTGAACTATTGGATGTCTTTGAATAGTCGATCACATCTTGTACTAATCGTATGTTTTCTGCTGCGCACTGTTAGAACAAGTATTACAATTTTTAATCAAGTTGGTTAAAATTTTAATCAACCACGGATTACCAGGTGAATCACACAATCGTTGGTTAAACTTTAACCAACAGCCTGTTGATTAAAACTTTAACCTGTGGTTGATTAAAAAATTTAATCAATTATTGGTTAAAAAAAATTGCTCAATGTTGGTTAAAATGGTGTTGATTAAACTTTAACCATTTGTTGATTAAAACTTTAATCTTTTGTTGGTTATTTATGCTTTGTTCGGGGCTGATTCACATGTTGTTGGTTAAACTTACATGGGTCGTTGGTTAAAATTGTAACCATTGTAGGTTAATTATTTTTTGATTCACACGATGTTGGTTAAACTTTAGTGGGTTGTTGGTTACAGTTATAACCACTGTTGGTTAAACTTACGGGGGTTTGGAGGTCTTATCCTCGTGTTTGCAGATAAGAAATGGTTTAATATGATTATCATCAATGCTAAGATTGGAAGGAAGAAGTGAAATAAGGTTCTTGCTCAAATTAAAAACGCTTTGTGTCCCGGCCCGTAGGTTGTAGCTCAGCCAGTAAGTGCAACGGATGACCTACCCAAATTGCATGCATGAAGACGTTTCACTTCATGATGACATCTTATTTTATATTTAATTGTTTCAAACAATTAGATACAATTAGATTTAAAAAATAAGATTATTATTCATGCATGCAATTTGGGTAGGTGATCCGTAATAGGCCTACACTTCTCCTTCTTTAATTGGGTCTGCATCCTTCACGGTTGAAGATTCTTGCAGACTGATGAGTGTGTGTGTGCTTACGTTAGCCAGGTGCACGGTGCAAGAAAAATGCTACTTGTTGGTTGAGCTACGTACAGCCTAGGGGACACAAATCGTTTTTGATTTGAGCAAGAACCTTATTTCACTTCTTCCTTACAATCTTAGAATTGATGATGATAATATTAAAATAATTTCTTACCTGAAAACACGGAGATAAGACCGTCCAAACCCCCATTTCTCAGGTCCTCGCGACCCCGGCTCGCGACAACCTCCATTGTTAATTTTGTCGCACGCGTAAACTGCGTGTACTTCGCATGCACTTTATTTGTATGTCGAGCGATCGCTAGCTACGCGCTTCGATATCGTTCCGTTGGGTCACGTGACCAGTACTTTAATCAACATTGATTAAACTTTAACCGGAAGGGGGCTTTCATTACTGTCGGAATTTTGTTTTTAATCCATGCTGGGTTACAATTTTTGCAAACGACTTAGACTTAACCAACATAGGTTAAAAGGAATAATTTTGATCAACACTGTTTTTAACCAACGCAAGATTAAAAGTAAATTTTAATCAACACTACATTTTTAACCAACGTTGAGCGTTTTTTAATCAACAATTTTTTAACCCGCAGTTTTTTAATACTTGTTTTAACAGTGCGGATCTTTTCTTCATAAAACCTCTTTGATCAGTTGAAATGATACTTGATAAAACACGTTGAAGTTTTTTAGACAGTACTCTTGCCGCAATTTTATAATCATTATTTAATAACGAAATTGTCTAATTAACCCATATCCCCCTTCTTGAATAACAATGTAAGACCCTGCCTTTGGGAAGAAGACACATTTTGTTTGTGATACCCCATATTAACGATATTTCTTTGTAAACAAACCACTACTCAAGCTTTCCAATTATATTGGCGGCTTCGAACCTCGGACATCAAAGGTAAAATCACACTAAGATTCTATTGTACATCCGTAGAAAATTACGCCAAGCAGCTGCCGTTTTCTAAGGATGTACAATCGAATCTTCAAGTGTGCTGTTACCTTTGATGTCCGAGGTTCAAAGCCGCCGATATAATTGGAAAGCTTGAGTAGTGGTTTTATTCACAAAGAAATATCGTTAATATTACACCTTTTATTTGAACTAAATAAGGGAAGATCGAACAGATGAGAAAATATGAATATAAAAGCCTAATTGAGTCAAGAAATTTGAATACCTTGTATGGTAAGCAGTTTTAATTTGTAAAAATAGTAAAAATGTTACAATCCTAAAACCTGCAATTTGATGCTTTTCCGATTACTCACGAAAATAAAAAGTGAATTTGTTCTTGTACAGTTCTTTATGATGTTATATTATCAGGGGCGGATCTAGCTTTTTGCTAAGGGGGGGGTTTGACCAAAATAATGACGATGCGGAGCATCGTCAACGAGCCGCGAAGCGGCGAGCCGATTTTTTTTGGGGTGTTTATTTGAACCCCGTAAATGATGTTTTCCTGGCATCTATTAACACAATGGAGACCATAAAAAGCAGTGCATGATAACGTCTTTTTAAATCGAGTACAGTTTAATACACAGTTATATCCAGAGTTATCATGTGTTTGGTTAAGTTACCAGATGAGTTGAATATCTTCTCACAATATTTGCACTTGAAAGGGTTTCTCTCTACAGCGTGCGTTCTTTTTTCTTTCTTTTTTTCTTTTTTTTTTTTTTTTTTTGGGGCCGCCCAAGGGGGGGGGGGGTTTGAACCCCCTAAACCCCCCCCGTAGATCCGCGCCTGATTATATCAGATTAGTGCCCTCACATAGTCGTGTAATTTTGGTTAACATCTCAGAAAATGCCTCCTGTAAAGGTAAACACTGTGTACTGCTCGTGTAATCGGACGAGTGGTAGCGAACAATAATTAGCATTACAAAAGCATATTTCCCTTTGAAAGTGGCCCGTTAGTTTGCAGCTAGGCGAGAAACTTTGTCTATTTTTATCTGAAAGAAAGATCCAGTTAAACACACGCCTGACATATTTTCTCATGGCGGCATCGAAGATGGTACTAAGGGAATGAGCTAGATTGGCCTCCATCTACAAAAACTCCTTGGTTATACCTGCGTTATATAGTTTCTCTTGCAGACAAAGTGACAAGACGAGCTGCAGTGTAAACTAACCAAATTATACTTATAAGTGCCTTGATACAATTATTTCATCCACCTGTAGCGAATAATTGTATTTAAATAGTCAGAATGCGAATTGCATATAATTATTGCATAATGTTAGGAAGGGGGAAGCCACAATCAGG
Source organism: Strongylocentrotus droebachiensis (assembly GCA_035222895.1). Lineage (NCBI taxonomy): Eukaryota > Metazoa > Echinodermata > Echinoidea > Camarodonta > Strongylocentrotidae > Strongylocentrotus > Strongylocentrotus droebachiensis. The sequence goes on along the minus strand of JAVYIG010003164.1, from coordinate 45,329 downwards.
GCCCTAGGAACGATTTTCCTTCATGAAGATTTATATGATGAATACAAAAAGTTAATTAACAAATCTCTTCCTATACGAAGCATAATGAATCTATACATGAAATATATCAGACAATTTTTTTTGCAGGGGGTGCTATGCACCCCCTGAAGAATTTCCAGGGGTGCTGCAGCACCCCCAAGCACCCCCGCTTCTCAGGGCCATGGCCACAATGTAGCTTTGTCATACCTAGCAACAACTAGTGTGCGCAATTTAAATTCTTACTGTTGAGATACATTATTTTATTCGTTACATTCGCATAGAGGCGATCCATGAAGGCATAGCATGCATAAATCTGGTTACATTATTACCCCAAGATGGCCTATTGCACTCCAACAGCCAGATTGCGTATCACAACCCCGGGGGTGAAATGCGAGGGACGAGGGAGCATAATTATGTAAACTGTGCTTACCCCCTTTAACAAATTGAGGGGGACGTGTCCCCCCCCCCCCGGATCGACGCCCATGCGTATCCAGGGGCGTAGACAACGGGGGGGGGGGGGGGGATGAGGGGGATGCATCCCCCCACCTCACAAGGTGGGGGGATGGCATGTACAAACATCCCCCCCAGGTTTTGAGGAATGATATAATAATAGTAATAATAATAATAATAATAATAATGATAACAATTATAATATTAATAATAATAATAATTATGATGATGATAATAATAATCCTCATCATTATTGTAATTGTGTTTATTGTTATTAGCCGCATTCACACGGTGAAAGCCAATTAAAAAAAAAGAAAATCTTACAAGTATTTTGTGGTTATCTTGTGGTTTGGAAACCACAAGATAACCACAAGATTAAACAGGCGCGGATCTACGGGGCGGTTTAGGGGGTCTAAAAAAAGGGCGGCCCAAAAAACAAACAAAAAAAAAAGGAAAAAAAAAGAGAAAAAAAAATAGAAAAAAAAAGAAGAAAAAAGAACGCACTCTGGAAAGAAACCCTTTCAAGTGCAAATATTGTGAGAAGATATTCAACTCATCTGGTAACTTAACCAAACACATGATAACTCTGCATATAACTGTGTATTTAACTGTTACTTGATTTAAAAAGACGTTATCATGCACTGCTTTTTATGGTCTCCATTGTGTTAAAGGCACACTGTCCTACTTGTAGCTACTTGCTCCCTCTATATAGAAAACTTCCCAAATCGGTGCCTGTTGGTCCTCCATGATCCTCTTTTTCTTATGTTAAATGAGAGCTGAGTTAATGAGATAGCCACCTGTCACAGTGACCTCGATGGCTCACTAGGTGGTCTAATCCCTTCTAGCTGCAGTAGTAAAGCCTCCCTTTAATAGATGCCAGGAAAACATCACTTACGGGGTTCAAATAAACACCCCCCAAAAAAAATCGGCTCGCCGCTTCGCGGCTCGTGGACGATGCTCCGCATCGTCCACGAGAGAGCTCCGCATCGTCATTATTTTGGTCAACCCCCCCCCTTAGCAAAAAGCTAGATCCGCCCCTGAGTCACCCCCCCCCCCCCAGGTGTACGAACCTGTCTACGCCACTGTGCGTATCACACATTCAGTGCTGTTATAGGTAGAACAAGCCTTATTTTCTAATTCACGCTGTTCAAACGAAAATAAATTATTTTCCATCGCGCTTTCACCCACCTGCTGAAGAAAACATACAATTACTTTCCAAACACTTAGGGGAGCACCGCTCATCTAGGACGGCTGCGGACGTCTCGTTTACTGGCACCAAGTAACACTACACACAGGTTATCTTGGATAATGAAATTTGATACATACCTTCTCAAATACTTACGTATGCAAAATTATGCATATGAAAAGAACACCTCTTTTCGTCAATGTGCGTTCTTACACCTGTCAAGCCAACATATTAAGCACAATCTATTGAACTACTCCACCTGTCGAGTCAAACTTGTAAGCAAACTATGACAATTGTCACACATCTCCTGTTAAGGCAAGGTTGCGAAGCCCTGGCACCACCTAGTCATGCAGAACATAAGCAAGAAATTCAACTTTCCTAAAGAATCTGTAAAGAAGAAAAAATTCTTTTAGAATTTTTAAAATCGGGTGGTCCGCACTGCCTCGTTAGATAGCAGTCGATGACCAACGCCCTATACTCTTATTCAACCTTCCCGCCACGCAACTCTTGCATACATTATGCAAAGTGGGGTCAAAGCTCCGATGGAAAATGTCAATTATGTCTGTCCCACCTAGCAACTACCAATGTGAGCGATTCGCACTCCAACCATCAAAAAACGACAACCCGTAACATGTGAATGGAACATGATCTGCAACATAAATAGCAACCAACAAAAACTCATGCTCTAAACCGGATAACACTACGAAAGTGGTCTTAATCATGGTGAATTGTCGTTTGTCGTATAGATGTTCTTAAAAGACAGTGAAATGACGACCAATTTTTTTTTGCGTACTGAAAAGTAATCAGTCGTCTTATAATCAGGCCCGTAGCCAAGGTAGTCTGCAGGCACAGACCCTAATTTGACACTTAATAAAACAAATCATTGTGCCTTGAGAGAAGTCTAGCCCAGCCACCTACTGGTTGTGTCAATAGCAGCTACAGTACATGGCCTATGGTAGTCTTATAGTGCAGACTCACTTTTACGACTGACCAGGGTTTGTGCTTGCAGACTATAGCCAATGAGGGGGGGGGGGGGGGGGGGCACGGGCGGCACGTGCCCCCCAAAAAAAGATCGGTTGAACTTTTTTAGACCCCTCCCAGGACGTCGATCAATTACATGTATGTGCCCTCCCCCCACCCCCCCCCCCCCCCATCATCAAACTCTGGCTACGGCCATGGTCTCTTAATGACAAGGTACAGATACAGATACCTTTGATATACGTTTGGAATTAATAACAAGATAAACTCCTGATTGAAACAATGCCATTAAAAAGCGCAACTTTCAATATGCACACCATTAAAAGTTAATGAAAGATAACGGCGACCAAGTATTTTGATTTTATTTGTGTTTTGTATGGAGCCCGAATAGAGTAGACCTACCTTTATTTATTGTATTTTTTTAATAGGAATTATATTCATAAGCCACCAGAGTGTTTTTCTCCCTCGTTGGCTTCAATGCTCGCAAAATCGATTAATCAGGATTCCTGGCAACGAGATGACCGAATATATAATTTTACACTTTATTTGGTGTATGTTGATGAACAGATTTTTTTTTTAAAATTGCCAAAAGGCCCGCCCCCCCCCTCCCCCACTCCGGGGTTTGAGGGACTCCATGCGTGTTCCCAAAATGACCGGTAAAGGGGTACTTTTCAGGCACCAAAGTCCGGCTCGTGGCAAAAATCCGGCCCGTGGGGGGGGGAGGGGGGGCGGGAATAAAGGTACCATATTTTGCTCGCTCGCATATTGCGGATACTTATATTTTCAAACAAGATCGAGGCTCTCACACGAAAATAAGCCCGTACGCGTATACGACGGATGGAAAACAAATCCTCTTTAATGAATTTGGGATTGGGGTAACGCGAAACTCCTAAAAGGATGTCGGTACAACAACAAAAAAAAAACGGTTGAAAAAACCCTGCTGATCTCAGTAGACTTAAGACTGGTGCCCCCCCCCCCCCCCCCCCGTGACTGAGCCCACGCTACACCACTGAATACGGCACCGAAACCACCATTATTCCACGTACCGCTATTATACCACCATGCACCGCCATCGTTATACCGCCACAATCGGCTGCTATCGACTCAAGCATTCTTGCTTATGATAGTTGGCCTCTCACGCATTTATCTTGATTATTTTTACTTACCTCCATACTTTCATATATATGCATTTTTATGTGTGTGTATTTAAGTTGTCACTCTTTATGTAAATCAATTATATTATACTGTTATTGTTATTTGAATGTTTTATATTTGATTTATCAATAAATGCAGAAACATCTGCTAAAAACAATACCACCACCATCATTATTCCACTATGCTATCACCATCATCATCACCATCACACTATACATGCCGCACCAACACTACCCACTACCACCAGCACCATATTCATGTAAACCACACAAATAGTTTTGAAACCACACTATTATAGATGTTGAAGCCACGATAGATCTTTTCATCTTGAAACCACATTATCTCGAAGCCACAATAGATCTATCTTGACCATAATGGAGGTAGTATTTTATACCCTACCCCAGCCACACGACCGACGCTAAAAATAGACGTTTCTTCCTATGCCTATGGCAAAGAATCGTTCGGTCTGGCGTTGGTTTTGAGTCATAAGATATTATTGATTGAAATATTTTAAAACTAATTAAGGCGATTTGTATTAACGATTTTGTTGATTTTTGTTGTTGACTTGATGTGAGATGATGCGGCATCCACCAACCATCCAAGCCCTCCCCTATATAAAGCATCAGTTCATGAAAGGGAAATGTATAACCTCGCGCCTCACAATTACCATCCATGTTGTTACACTGACCCCCATCATAAACCATCTCTGATATAGAGATGACCCCGCTTCGAAGCCATGCATGTATTACGCATCCTTTCAGCAAAATCATCACACTCATCAAAGTGAAAACTAATGATAGCGGATTAGCGGAAGAGGATTTGTTAACCGTAATGTGCTTTCATGCAGAGCATCTTTAGACTCCAGTCACCGCACGTAAACAATACACACCAGCTAGCTCTGCAGTACCACTGCCTTCCGATTCCATATGCATTCGCCTGTAAACATCACGACATCACGAGATAGATGCAATAGAGGAAAATGATTTCTTCGAAATACTTCAGGAAACAGTTTCTACAAGCATGTTTGTGAAGGGAGCATTGACAGTTGTTGTCATTTTGACATGTTTGACTCATATTTCTAGCGTATCACTGCCTTATTCAAAGACAAAAAGCGATGATGGAGCTAAAAATGAGAGGAGTTTCAAGGACGTTTCGCCTGGTAGAGGTAGAGCGAGCGAGCGGAAGCTGGACGGACACCCAAGCCGAACTGTGCCGTCGCAAGGGTCTATACGCTCCGCTGCTCGAGGTCTCGGCATCGGGCAGAAGAAATCTGGAAGACGTGCATCTCGACGTGATATTTTTGTTGATTTCTACGGAGCTAAAAATGTTAAACCTGCATCATATCGTCATGATGATAACATGGATGATGTTGATGACGATCGATGTTCACAAGATGTGAGTAAATGTTCAATTACTTAAAATATAAACTCTATGTCGTAATGATGTTATTTGTAAAAGAATAAACTTCAGCTGTTCATAAACTCAAACTTAAAGTCTACTTTTTTAGCTATTGGGGATTTTTAAAAGTGCAAATTACTCCTTGTGGTTTTATTTGTGTCATTTTTCTCCTCCAGAACACCTTCTGAGCTTTCCGATGCAGTAGTTTCTTGTTTGTCTTTTTGGGGGTCTTTTAAACTTTTTTGCATTGGTTGGTTCATTGACGATGTTGCCTTTTTTCCCCTTCATACCAAGTCATTGTTTTGTTGTTATTGTGTTGAAGTGCAAACTCAACTTTTTACCCTGTAATTTGGTAGGTTCTAGCCTGATGTAATCATTATATAGAATTCATAAGCTGCAAAGTACAATTTTATGTGGGTACATTTTTGCTGCAAAGTTGTTGTTGTTTTTTGTCACAGGCCTGTTTCACAAACAAATTATCTCAGCGTTCTCTCAATCAGTACATCTGTTACTAGACTAAGTTAATGATCTACTAGGTTAAGTAAAAGGAAACATTTATTTTCTCACTTAGTGGTCTGTTGTGAGGGAGGTTTAACAAAAAACAGGGGGGGGGGAGGGAGAGGAGGAGGTCAGGGGGAAACTACTTTTATACATGTAGGAACAAAGAAATAACTTTATCCTTTCCAAGACCTTTCACATTTCAACTACCCAGTATGACTTCATGTAAGTAACTATCCCATTTTACCCCTTTTTCATCACTTCCAGAAGGGTCATTAGGAACTTTGTGTATGTACACATAAATAGATTTAATTGGGAGCACAACCATCAATAAGAATTTACCTGGTATATATATATATACATGGTAGGTTTATTACATTGTACATGTACGTAACTGTAGGGGTTATTTATAGTCAATTTAATACATGTCAGTTTCTTGAAATGGACATTGAGATGTGGCTTGTTTGAATTGCAATCTTGAGCATTGAGGATACCATTTTATTATGTTGACCCGGGACTCATGAGTGTTAAATTGAACTTAGCAAAACCTTGAAGTCATAAACAACGATCCACTAACAATGACACACAGACCCGAAAAAACAAGTTATAAATAACCTATAAGTTACATGTAATTGCATCTGCACTGCACATACATGTTACTTGAGTGGGACCCCCCCCCCCCCCTCCCTTCGCTGCTAGCCTTAAAGTGACTCGGTAACATTGCTGAAGGTTGATGAAAAAATTGCATAATTTTTGTATGAAATGTTACTCTGTAATATATATCCTACTACTGTACTAAACCTTTTAAAGTGCAAAAAATCTTGAACATATTCTCAAACCTCAAAGATATTTATGGTTTTCTTTGAAGGTGTCACTGTGCGACACCCTCTTACAGTAAATTCTCCTCACCATTTTTTTATTTTCCCTACCGTTTTCCCATGAAAATAATACATAAGACAGGCTTTTAAAAATCTTTCAACACTGAAAGGGATAGTTGAGTTCTGTTGCAGAGGGCACTACACAAGAAAAAAAATTGTGAGATAATGAAAAACTGAGTGTCAAATTTGAAAGAACATACAATTTAAATTACAAAATCACCTTTGTTTGATCAAAATCGGTTCAGAGACGGCTGAAATTTCCATAAATATAACGATTTGTAATACACCACAATTATTAGATAATTTGAAAAAGCCTTTTATGTTGTATTTCAGCCAATGCCAATGTTGGCTTTTTTGTTGGCTTTTTCGTGTTGGTTATATTAGGCACAACCAGCCGTCCCGTGTATTGTTATTTTTAATTAAATAATTGATTAACGGTCACCATATTTTTTTAAAGTGGAGCTGAATTGGTACAGGTTGTTGTATGATTGTATTAGCTAAATTTTACACATTTTGGGGTCTAAAATTACCTTCATAGCAATTTTAGGTTCTAAAAGGGCACTAAAAATGTCATAGATTCTTAGAGCAATAACCATGTACTTTGAAGGCATTTGCGGTATTAAAACAGAACTCAACTATCCCTTTAAATGTCTGGAATGGTATATAGAGCCAATTCATTGCTTTATGATGATTTACATTGACCTAAAATGTTGTAAAAATATAGTTGGGAAAATTAAGGAATCTATCAGATCGGTTTTTCCCAATTCCTATTATTAATAAGGGTCCGTTTTCACTCAAAATTTCAGATTATCTTTAATTCATCTAGCAATGAAGTCACTAGCTTAGCTCCGTTTTCTTTCATCTGAACAATGTTACCAAGTCCCTTTAAAGTGACTCAGTAACATTTCCTCAGATTCTGAAACAAAAGACTTTTAAAAGGAAATTTCACACTGCACACTGGCATCAAGTAATAGCTTTTATGAAAATACGAATTCATGAGATCAGTGATACCGTAATTTGACCTGATATAGAAAAGGTTGTGCTTTTGAAGAAAAAAAATAATTTTCAACTTTTCTTGAGCACATCTCCGATTATTTGTGTATTAAAAGTTTCTTTTTTTTCTGAAGAAATTGGACAGTTGTTTTGACATACACTGAACATGTAAACAACCTGTGTAAACAAATTAAGATCTATCAGTATATTTTCATCAGCACCCAGTTGATATTACTGTACATTTTTTAAAGAAATTTTGGCCCTATTAAATTTTAGACAAAAAATCCTGTGTTTGCAGTTTTTATGGTCATGTGGGACATTAGTTTTATATTTCAAAGCTTTTACTCATTCACTTTTGAAAGATAAATATGATCATATTTGTTTTTGAAAGGCAAATAGATTGTTCACTGCCTGTCTTACAGAGTATTTGCATTTGAAAAAATTGAACGATTGTCTGCATTCAACTTTTTGACTGTTAAGACCCTCTATAGAAACAGACTGTCAGTTGGAATGTATCGTGCCATTTCTCATGATTAATTTTTTATTAAAAAAAAATAAATCCAAGTGGCTTTTTCATTGTGCATGACATTTCTATTGACTTGTCAATAGACAATTCTTATTCACTGGAGTCTTATTCATTATTATTTTAAAGTCATATTTCTGGTATTTTAACTTATTCTCCTGAGCTCATTTATAGTATTCAAGAGCTCTTTCTAGGTCTTCCCTGTCTGTCTCTTTGTCTCTTCCTCTCTCAGACTCACTCTCCCTCTCTCTCCCTCTCTCTAACTCTTTCTAACTCTTTCTCTCTCTCTCTCTCTCTCTCTGTGACTTTCTCTCTCTCTTTGACTATCTCTCTGACTCTCTATCTCCCCTCTCCCCCTCTCTCTCCCCTCTCTCCCTCTCTCTCCCCCTCTCTCTCTCTCACTTTCTCTCTCTCTCTCTCTCTCCCTCCCTCTCTCTCTCTCTCTCTCTGTGACTTTTTTTTCTCTCTCTCTCTCTGACTTTCTCTTTGTGACTTTCTCTCTCTCTCTCTGACTTTCTCTCTCTCTCTCTCTCTCTCTCTCTCTCTTACTTTCTCTTTCTCTCCCTCCCCTCTCTGTGTTCCTTTCTCCATCTATATATTTGTCTATCTCTCTGTTATATGTTTGTCCCCATTATCTCTTTGTACACCTTTATATGTTTGTGCCTTAACATTAATATTAGCTCTAAAAGTTGTGAAGCATATTTTATTTATTTATTTATTTATTTTTTTTTGGGGGGGGGGGAGGGAGGGGTTTTATTTTTCAGTTTTAAAATGTTTTTTTTGTTTAACAACTATTTTGTTTATTTAAAGAAATACCATTAACAATATTTGTATTTTTATGTACAGACTGAAGACTGGTCAGTAGATAGTGACTTGATGGAGCATCTAATTGGTATCCTACTGACTGGCGAGATAGGTCAAAACCATGGTAAGTTTATAGACAACCATCACAGTAATACTACATGTAGATGAAGGCGAATCGCCATTTCATTTCTAATTCTATTCCCATTTCGACACCCATATGGTCTACACCCATATGGTCTACACCCATATGGTCCACAACCATAATGGTCTACACCCATATGGTCCATCTACACCCATATGGTCCACAACCATAATGGTCTACACCCAGCCTTTAGTACAATCCAGATGGTTCAATAATCATTTTGTCTTTTTATCATTTGCTCTAATTTCGATTTGGTCTTATCTCCTATAAGTCTACTACCAGTTTGGTCTATTGTTCATCTAGTCTAAAAACCAGCTAGTCTAATTCTCAGTTTGACTAATGCCCATTTCTTCTACTATCCACAAGGTCTAATAATCATTTGATTATTATTATTATTTATGATTAAATGACTATTATACCATATGGATAGTAGACCAAATGGGCATTAGACAAACTGTGAAGTAGACTGATTGGAAATAAGACTAAATGAGTAATATACCAAATAGGTACATGTAGTAGACTTATTACAGATTAGACCAAATGACTATTAGCCTAAATGGTCATTAGACCAAATGACTATTAGCCTAAATGGTCATTAGACCAAATGAAAAGTAGACAAAATGATTATTGAACCATAATTATATGGATAGTAGACGGGCTGGGTGTAGACCATATGGAATAGACCAATTGGCTAGTAAACAAACTGGTTGTAGACCAAACGGCAATAAACAGTAGATAAGGAGCAGAGGCAATTGGCATGTAAGGCATGTCATGTATAACGCAGTAAACCGCTTTTCTTCAAACTGTTAATGAAGCAAGGAAGGAACTTATTGATATATGAAGAAGAAAAATGGTCCAAAGAAGAATGTATACTGTATGAGTTCTGAATGAATGGTTGCATGGGTGAATAGAATACAAAAATAAATGAGTACCTGTAACAGTTTGTTTAATGATTCAATTAATGAACAAAAATGGATATATGAATGAATGAATGAGAAAAGAACGTGACAGCAAATAAATAAAATACTATCCTTGCCAAGATTGGAAAGGAAGCGAAAATATGCAACAACCCAAAAATTGATTTAAAAAAATAAAAAATAAATAACTGTCTGCTTTCAGAAAATAAAATCAATCCAAGAATGGTGGATGGCCACAACTTCATGCATACCCTAGCACCAGTGACCAGGCATGGGGCATTCCTAGAGATAGGAACTGGGGTCACCAGTCTCTACATGTCTAGCAGTAACAAGATGAAGAGTTTGGTTACTACACTCATCACACCAGGTGAGAATCAACCCTACTTTAGATCAACGATTAGGCCTAAACAAAAAGATGTGGATTGCCCTTTGCGACCGACCCCAAAATCTTGAAATCTATGGTCAGCTTTTAATTATTTTTTTGATACTGTTTTTTTGAGAAAAAATGTATTAAATCATTAAAAACTGAGAAATATCAGCCCAAAGAGGGAGTGAAAAAAAGAAAGAAGATTTATGACCGACCGATCCATGTTTTGGCACCTAAAGGGCAATGCAACATCTTTTTTTTTAGGCCTTATGATGCAAAGAGCGTCCCACGATTCCAATGCTTGTAATAAATTTGTGTGAAAGCAGAAAAGTAGGAGTAAGCAGAATTGCGAAAGTTATTTAAAAAAAACAGATACCGGGTAGAATAAATTGCTAGAAAATTATGAATGTTTGAAATGTGACATCACAAACTGAATATCCAAATCTCAAATATCAATTTGGTCAGTGGATTTGATATACATGTATATAGAAAGATGAAGGGTATTACACATACATTGTACGTCATCATTAAAAAAAACTCAGACCAAAAATTTGATATACAGTAGTTCTTTTGACACAGTAAACAGACTCTCATATTTGAACAAGGCTTTATTGGCATTTTATAGAGCGACAGAAGTGAAACATCATGTTTGATATCATTAGAATTTCATGTTTATTTTTACAGTCTTGGAGAACATTTCACGGCTTCATAGTTTTTACTTTCTAGTTTCACATACTAGTAAAACGTTAAAGTATTGTAGTTTTGTCTCGTATCTCTCTTTTTTGTTGTTACTCTGTCAATAAAATATATCAAAATATGAGAGTCGGATTACTGTGTCAAAAGAACTAGATCTATTTTTTCAATCTGAAAGAAAATGTTGTATTTTTTTTTTTTTATTTTTTTTTTTTTTGGGGGGGGGGGGGAGAGGGGGGGGGGGGGGTTTGACAATTTTTATATTTTTTCTAGTTGTGGAAAGTGTAACACTTCAGTTTTTACAAACTTCCATGTAGCTCATACAGTGTACCCTTCAAATATAAATAAACAGTACTTTTTTCACCCTTGCATTTTGCACTTTATCTATTCTACAATACAACCACTTCCATTGTGTCAAAAACATTTCTGTCTTTCATTAACAAAAGAATAATTCCAAACCATGCCAAAGTTTTTTTTCTACAGGTATACTTCAGTTTTATGCTCCATATCATTTTTCCAAAAAAAGAAAAAAAAAAATCTGTTTTGGAATTTGAAGAGACACCATATGGCATACAGCAATTTGGAATTTGTAAAACTCTATTCAACAAGCATCAATCAGGCTGTCAAGTTAAGTGCTATTGACCAGCTTGAATAGTCATGAAAAATGGAGGCATGATTCACATTATCCGTGCCAAAAGTGCCTGGTAGTAAGATCAGGTATTCAGGTTCCCATAGATACCGGGCATTGAATATTATTCATGCATGGCCATACCCTTGATTAGGTCTTGTTCAGGTTTTTATGATTTCAGCAGAATTTCAAAGGTATTTGTGTTCCATTGGTATGGTATCCCATCATAAATACAGAATCTTTTAATTCAATTCTAAAGCTTACAATTTCATGGAAGTATGAATTTGAGGGGTACCAAGTGATGTACATGTACACATAATAATTTGTGTGACATCTTTATTAATGCTGGTAGTGGTAAACACAATTTGATGGTTCAAGATTAGAAATAAAACATGTAGAAGTATTCTGTAGATGAATTTAACAGATCTGAATGAGAGAACAATAATTAGAAAGGGAGGAGATGCTAGATACAAGTAGGCAAGTAGAGAGGAGAAGAGAGAGAGAGAGAGAGAAAGAGAGAGAGTGAGAGAAAGATAGAGAGAGAGAGAGAGAAAGAGAGAAATAGAAAAAGTGAGAGAGAAAGATAGAAGGGGTTGGAGGGGGCGGGAGAAAGAGAGAAAGAAAAATGAGAGAAAGAGAAGAAGGTAATACACTGTATCTGTAAATGGAAGTGGAGGTAATATGGTAAACATTTAGTAGGTGATCCAAATATTGATTTAGTATAAAGAGTATTTCAAATATAATTGGTCAATATATATTAATCTTGTAAGAAGGACATAATTAAGCACTTAACACTATTTTTAGTTTAGAAAGTATGCACTTGAGGAAGAACAACAGCATTAACACACAAGGAAATACATAAAGACTTCATTGCAAGACTGAGATACTTGCACATCATGTAAGATTAATTATTGATTAAAGCTGCTATAGATTTGCCCTTGCTTCAATAGTGAAACATTTCCATAACCTTAGGAGATGATTTATCACAACTTCACAAGTCTTTTATTTAACAGGATAGAGAGATTTTAATTTTAATGCATTAATTCAAGTACATGATTAATATATCTAAATGTCTATTGTGTGACATAGAATTGATTCAAAGAGTTCCTTTTTGTAATTTCTTTTCAGAACCGAAACATGAGAAGTTGGTACAATGGTCTAAATCCTGTGATGCGTTTATTGGAAGTGTTTCACCTCAAAACATCAAGACATTGGTGAAGTCACTGGTACAGGATCCAGAGGTAATTTCTTAATTTGTTGCCTCATTCCGATTTTATAGAGCATGAAGTTTTAATTTTGTAAATGACTATTAAAATTCTTTTCTTGTCTTTACCCCAATGTTGAGCCTGTCTCACTTCCCCCAAAATAGCCAATAAATGCTAGAGCGCTGTAATGGCAGCTAGGCTAAAGCCGGGGTAATAATAAATGCGCCTTGGAATAGAATTTCTCGATAGACGGTGCTATAGAAATGCCTATTATTATTATTATCATATTAAGTAGGATCCAGCCATAATTGACTGCTTTTGGAGGAATCAGTTCCTCTTGTAAGTAGTGTTTTTTCTTGTTGGATTTCTCTTGTATTTCCTGTATATCATTGTAACAAATGAACTAGAGAATAATCTATTGAAGGCAATGTTATGCAGTGGCTTAAACAAAAAATCCAATTATTCCACATGGCTGGATGGGGGCTTTTTATTTAAAAAAAATGCATTTAAAAATCACTTTTTGCCTGTCTTCTGATTTTGCTCATTCTATTAAAATATCTCGTCTTTTTTTGGAATAACATTTACTTTTACCTGAAAAAGGCTTCATTCAATCATTTTTATATTTGTAGAATCATGTTGGGTCACATATATTAATTTCCAAGATTTTAGGGGGAAAGAAATATCTGATTTAATGGTCTTTCGGTTGATATGACCCTTCCTGCTTATTAATAAGAATCTCAAAATATATTGGCAACAAATATTATATGTAGCAATTTAAAGAAAATTAATGGAATGTTACAGAAATGCATATTGAGAGTAAAAATATTCTGAATACATGTAGTTAACTTGATTAGGATTTTAGTTAGACTCCCTTCTTTTTTCCACTACCGTAGATGGTTTTTATTTAATTTAGAGATTTTTTTCATTTTATGTATATCTTTGTTCACCCCTGTTTTCCTAAATAACTTAACAGCGATATATAATTATTTGGTTGAGCACCTGTGTGCTTCGACCAATAGGCCTTGTCTGTTATTGTTCTAATTATTTGACCGCCGGTCCACCCGGTCCACCCGTAGAGTATAAAACACGCTATATTTTATCACCTGACGAAGTGTAACAGCAGCACACGAAACGCCGTGATTTTTTAGATCCCCTGTTGACCATACATTGCGAGACAAACGAATGTCACTAGCAATATTATTTTCGATATATTATCCATGCACAAATTTGATTAACATTGCTACTCTTCGGCTCTCTACTATAGAGTGGAGTATACTGTAGCTGCATGGGGTATACATGAATAGCATAGGATTAGTTTCAATATCAAGTTAATCCCATTATGGTAAGTGAAAATTGATTAAGCATCAATTTACCCTTGATGCTTTGTTGGGCCCGACATGGAATGAGTAGGAATAACCTGGATACGTACAGTACATTGAAATATACCAAATTGATCAGTGGAACATATCATCCTTGTACTGAACTACTCTTTAAAGGTAATGCAAAGTTTTGGGAAATTTAGAAAATTGGATGGATAGTAACTCTTTAAATTTTGATATATTTGGATGCCCCTGTGGATGTATTATAAGCACTAGAAAATATAGCCTCTCAAACTCTTCTGCTTTCGAGATATTGAATAATCAAAAATTTACTGGTGCTCCTGGTAAATTTCAAATAGCGCCTAAGGCCATTCCATGGTAGCTGCGACCATGAAAATCTCAGAATATGCAGTTCTGATAAATATTTTCCAAACGGGAATAGCAAATAGGTCGATGGTAGTCAAGAAACATTGTTTTAAAGCTAAAGTAATATCAGTCTTGAGAGGGAGCTATACAACATAAAGAGTTTATTATTTACAATTTCATCAGGTTAGACTAGATTGCAGCCGCGACAACAATCTTTAAATATTGTAAAATCGCATATGCTTCCAATATATTCATTTGAACTAAATTCATGACCCCGTACCAAAACTTTGTATGACCTTTAAACCATTATTATCTACCAGGTATGTACATGTTCATGTTAAGTTTACTCTACATGAACATGAATGCTCTCACATATAAAAAAAAAAGGGGGATTAAGTAAGGTAAATTTGCCTTCTTTTGACTTGGGTAAATTTTATTATGTTGGCAAATAGATTTATTCTCCTAAAGAACATGCACGGTAATGTCTTGCATTCAGTTGCAAAGCATCTGCTTGTACAAGTTTGAGTGCAATGGTAAACACATGCTTAATAATAAATGTTTGCTGAATATATGGACTTTTAACCCTGTGTGCTCCCTGATCTATCTTGGTGTAGATCCAAGGGATTTAGGGACTTTAGTTAACAAATATTTTGTCCTGTATGATGCTCCATTTGACCATTTCCACATGTGTGTGGCTGTGAAATATTTCATTCACCTGCTATTATCTTTTTTGCTATTATTGGCAGAACACCAACTGCATAAATAAGTTGGTGCTCTTTTGGGGTGAAGGTTTCTCATAAATAAAATAGATGTGTCAATCGCTATTTTGGGGGTATTTTTAAATACTTGAGTTATAATGTTCCCTTTTGTATATTTTAATCACCAAATATTATATTTACATTTTCAACAATGATATTGGCTCATTAAATATTATAGATTTTGATAGATAAATTTTATTAGCCGGAGGCATTATGTTTTCTTGCTGTCCGTCCGTCCTGTTCTTGTGATCGCGTTATCTCAAGAACCGATTGATAGATTACCACCAAACTTGGTTCATGTATGTTTCTTGTAGACTTATTAATACCGTATGGATAATAATACATGAGTGAAAATAAGGTCTCTTCAAGTGAGGGGGTTGGGGTCACTCCATCTTAAAATGTTGATTTTTCCATTTCTCCCCTTTCTTATTCTGTCTGTCTGTGCCTGTCTCTCATTTCCTCTCTCCTTTTCTCTCTCTCTCTCTTTCTCTCTCTTTTTCTCTCTCTTTTTCTCTCTTTTTCTCTCTCTTTTTCTCTCTCATTTTCTCTCTCATTTTCTCTCTCCATTTCTCTCTCCTTTTCTTTCTCCATTTCTCTCTCCTTTTCTCTCTCTTTTTCTCTCTCTTTTTCTCTCTCATTTTCTCTCTCATTTTCTCTCTCCATTTCTCTCTCCTTTTCTTTCTCCATTTCTCTCTCCTTTTCTCTCTCTTTTTCTCTCTCTTTTTCTCTCTTTTTCTCTCTCATTTTCTCTCTCCATTTCTCTCTCATTTTCTCTCTCCATTTCTCTCTCCTTTCCTTTCTCCATTTCTCTCTCCTTTTCTCTCTCCTTTTCTCTCTCCCTTCTCTCTCCTTTTCTTTCTCCATTTCTCTCTCCATTTCTCTCTCCTTTTCTTTCTCCATTTCTCTCTCCTTTTCTTTCCCCCTGTCTCACTTGTCTCTCCACCCCTTTCCTCTCTCTCTCACCCACACACTCCCTCTCTCTCTCTCTCTCTCTCTCACTCATTCTTTCTCTGTTATTCTCTTCCATGTTTTTCATCATGCCGTTCTTTTAGCTTCATGTACAAAGCCTACATGACTATCCACTGTGCCTTTCCACTAGTCAAAATTTCATCATCTTGCTTTGTTTCCTTTGAAGGTATTTTTTGGTTCCATTCTTCTGAGTAACCTGACAGCCTTGATCGGAGATAACTTGCCCCATGAGTTTGAGAAGCTATTAGGGCAAGTCATCCTGTTAGCCAGGGAGACCTACATAGCTGCTCCTTCTGGAGATCAATACACTGTGAGTATAGTGGTTTCATTCAGTATACAAGTTGAATTAACAACAATCATTTTGGAAATAAATGTATTATTTGGCAAAGACAAATGCAGAGGAAATATATCTCAATATTACAATAATAAAATATGAACTATAATTATGATAGATGGTGTGTTAGGATGATTTTGTACACTTCTTTGCAGGTTTGAAATAGAGTGATCAGGTGGTAATAAAAGTGTTGTTTTAAACTGCATATAAATTTATGCGTAATGTGCCATAATTTCAGCTTTAAGAAATATTCATTTTTTAACATTTTTGTTATTTGCATTTATTGCACATTTCTTATAATGATAGCTTTGAAAAGAAATACAATTTTAAACAGTCTAAAAGTTTATCCAAAAGATATTAGATTGATAGACTATTTTAACAGAATTTGTTTAAAATCACCTCTCCAGTTCTACATGTATATCTATGATTTAAGAGTCATGTGGTACATGGTACATTATTTCTTTTTGATAATTAACAGTAGATCATCTTGAGAACCAGAAGGATGTTAAAGGGAAAGTCCACCCTGATATTAAGTTGGTTTTAATAAAAGCAGAAAAATGAAAGGAGCCCTTTTATCTAATTTGTTCTGCTCCTATTAAAACCAATTTGATATCAGGGTAGATTTCCTCTTTAAATCAAAATTGAGGAAAAGAATGCCCTTCTGGTTTTGAACAGAAAAGTGTAATATATTCCTTTTTCCATTCAACAATTTTTCTTCATCAACTCTCAGCAACAATTTGTTTATATTCTCTCAGCAAAATAAACCAACATTTCAAATGTATACAGGGTATCTATACCTGTTTGTATTATTTTGTTAGATACAAAACTAAAATATGATAGAATGTCGCCTACGCCAGAATTTCATCTACACGTAAACATTTACATGGATTGTATTTCCAATTCTATTTTCACTTAGATGTTTGGTTGATACACCTTAGCATATAAAATAAGCAATGATAAAAACACCATATGGAATGAAATTACAGGCAGCTCTAGTTCCTTGATTAAGTGCATAATAATCAAACCATTTATATGATCATGATAATAATAAAAACACCATATGGAATAGAATTACAGGTAGCTCTAGTTCCTTGATTAAGTGCATAATAAACAAACCGTTATGATCATGATAATAATAAAAACACCATATGGAATATAATTACAGGTAGCTCTAGTTCCTTGATTAAGTGCATAATAATGATTATAATGATAATAAAAACACCATATGGAATAGAATTACAGGCAGCTATAGTTCCCTGATTAAGTGCATAATAATATCATAATAAGATCATGCAACATATGGTGTTCTTGTTATTGAAAGAAACTGTTAAATATCATTTAGAAGGAGACAGCTGATGATGAATCAGAGTCAGATTATATGTTGAACGCTTTTTCATGATACTAGGGTTTTGATAGTGATATTCAGGTGCTCCGATAGGTGCTCCAGTAGTAGTTGCTGTGGGTTGGTTTGGTTAAAAAGACAGTGTTAGGATCAGGGTTTTAGGTGTTAAGTAAGGTTTAGGGTTAGGGTTGGAAGAAGTGTGGTGTCTAGTCTAGAATTGAATCTGTGATTTGGTTAGTGTACTTAGCATATACATGTGTATTTATTTATTTATTTATGACAAAAAAATATTTATTCAGGATGACAATACATGTATCAGCCAAAGCTGTTTTTCATCTTGGTCCTGTATATACATACATGGTAAAATACAAAGTAACAATGAAATACAAAATATCAATAAAATATGCAAAACATAAATATATTACATGGATATCAAATAATATATAACAGTTTATAAAATAACCAGCAACTAGAGACATATTGCCCACAGAGATGTTTTTGCTGGAGTACACATTTAACAGATCTGTCCCTGTATCTATTTGTATACATCCAAACACATCCCATAGCCCGTTTGATATCCTATCAGTAAGATCAATATACATTACAGCTCCGTCCTTCATCCTGTTACACATCTTGTTATGATTATGATAACAATCCATTAGTAAAGACTTTTTCAACTAGACCGCTCCCTTAGATTGCTCCAGGGGGGTGTTTCACAAAGATCCTAAGTTGAACTTAACTCTAAGTTAGACTTAAAAATTCTAGCCTTAAAAATAAAATACATTCAAAAGCGAAAATTCAAGTATTTTGAGTCCCGCCGCGGCACTAATTGTCCTTTGGTAATACATTGATCTACATCTGCAACACTCAACCCAGGTGAGGTAAATGGGTACCTGGCAGGAATTAATTCATTGAAATGCTGGAGCGCTGTAATGGCAGCTAGGCTTAAGCCGGGGTAATTATAAATGCGCCTTGGAAAGAATTTCTAGATAGACGGTGCTATAGAAATGCCTATTATTATTAATAATCATTAAAGGGACTCATAGCTTTCTTATAAATGTAGATGCACATGTTCTGTTTCTTTCTTTCTCTCTAGTCATCATACATGCATTCTTGGAAAACTGTTCAAAAGATGGCTGCGAGGGCCTGCTCTTCCTTGGATGTGACCTGTGCAATCTCCGCCATCGTCATGGCACCCTGGGACCTCCCGACCCTTACAAAGGTCACACTGATAGAAGGTCAACGACCTTTGAACCGTCGGTATTGCTGTGAAGAAACACTTGAGGTGAAAATTTAATCTGTTGAAATTGTTATGTGGCTACAGTGCAGGAAATACACATGCATAAACACGTGCATAACACGGCATCAGAGAATATGCCATTTTGCAGTATCTAGTCAAAATACCTGAGAAAATATAACTAAAACTACTATCTAAAGCATTGGAATTGGAATATCCCAGTGACTTATGCATCATATCTGCAACTTCATGTAGGTTTATCAACCCGCTTCTAAATCACCCCTTGAAATTGATGTAGCGGCATTCTAAAAGGGAATTAAGACCCCACTTATTTCAGTTTCTATCACCAATCACTGAAAGAGGGAGGACAAGATTGATTGTCTTTTATGAAACTACAACTTCCATTAAACCAGTATGACAGGCTATTGACCGAGTCAACCTGGGCCTTGCTTCATCAAACTTGTTATCATTATTCAACTACCACAGATCTATGAAAAAATCTGCCGACAGCCAGTCAAATGTAAGGATTTCAGTAGCTCATAACAGTGATCGAACATGTATCTCGTTTGTGAAACGGGGCCTAGCTGGTCATGAAAGTAGGGCAGGTGAAATATTGGCAATTTTATAACAATCGTTATCTTGCAATTTCGGTTTGATTATTCTACAGTTTTGTCTATTTTCATTGGGGCATTAATTTGGTTTGATAAGGACAGCTAGATGCTCTCTTGCCGTTTAATTGGTTATTTGCATGGCTGCTCCAATAGGCCATTTTTATAATGTAACAAAATTTATACTAAAGTGCCAAATTGATATAAAATTATTCCATGCACCTTTTTTCTTGAAGAAGGATGGCATTCATGTGTCTTCATTAAAACATTTAGTTACCATATACAAGATTTAAAATAAGTCAATAGTTGCAGATGATATCACTTGAATATTAAGCTTTACAGTTTCTTCTACATGTATACCACAGCTGTCTACCAAATATTATGGAGGAATGATTCCTAATGTTTTGATCACTAGATTCCTATCTTTTTCTGAAATATTATGTGTGAAAAATACTGGCATACAAAATAGACTGTACGTATTCCTCATTTTGCCTTGAGAGATCCTAAAATGCTGCTGTGAGAGGTTGGTACGTAGGAATGGTTTCTGATACATGAAGCAAAAATAATTTAAAAAAACTTTTAATATTGATTGCTTCACATACACATACATGTACAGTTCCTCCTTCTTGCTTCTGTGTTGTTTAACCTTTTATGTTTGTCCTTTCGCAGGATTGCAGCATGACATACAGAACAGTGAATGGGACTGAAGATATAATTATTGGTGCTTCTCGCCACAGGGAAGTGAGATTTCAGGGAACTGGTCTCCTACTCAGCACATTGCTCAAACTGAGTGAGTGTCTTATTCTGTAATTATCTAGGTTACTTCACGGCTTTGATGACAAGACATTATTTTGCTTTGGTGACGTTTACACCAGTGACGTTTACTCCATGCTTTATTTTAACAACGCTATAGGGTTAGGGTATGTTTAGGGATAAGGTTAAACTTAGGTCCAGGGCTGAAGGCAGAATTTGGTTAGCCGTGCAGATCGAGAAATCAGTCAGAAATCAGATGCAAGGAATTTTAGGAAGGAAATTCACTTTGAAATCCTTAAATTAGCAACATGTTGAGAGATTCAAAATCAATATTTTTCAATTAAAATTGATAATTGTTTTCAATTTTTTGACAACATTCCTGCCCACGAAGAGACATAATATTTTACTCTAACAATATATCAATTATATTATTGCCAATTTGAAGAATGATATGTGATCAATTTAGCTCTAAAAATAATCCTGTCCTGAACGGATTAGATAATACCTTTAAAGCCCCACTGTCCTACTTGTAGCTACTTGCTCCCTCTATATAGAAAACTTCCCAAATCGGTGCCTGTTGGTCCCTCATGATCCTCTTTTTCTTATGTTAGTTGAGTGCTGAGTTAATGAGATAGCCACCTGTCAGTGACCTCGCTGTGTGGTCTAATCCTTTCTGGCCCAGTATTATTGAGGGTCTTTAATATTCTTTTCTTGACAGACCTTGTTGGATCTAGTCTTGAGAGACTGATAGTACCTCTTTTAGAGATGGACTATTGTCCTGAGAGACTGGCAAGGAATATCCTGGTTACTAACAAACAATTAATGATACACTCGGAGGTAAGATCACTTATGTTTACTTATTACTAATGAGGTTTATAAAGTTGCTACTCAATTTTGCATTGTCAGTGTGTATATATATATAATGAATCTTGAACAATAGTGATCAGCATTCAATAGCTATTTCGTTGTAATCCTCCCCTCTCTTTTCCTCTTTCCCTCGTTCTCTATGTTTCTCTTTCCTTTCCCTTCTCTCGCTCTATCATTTCCTTGTTTAGGCACATGTATCTATGTTTGACTATTCTTTTTCTCTTTTTGTCTACCTTATTCCCCCTGTTTCTCTTTCTCTCTTTGTTTTGCAATTTTGTCTCACTATGTTTGTTGATGTCTCTGTTCTCTGTATTTTATTCAGTTTAAAGAGCAGTGAAAATACCTGCATCATAGCTGCCATCTATTACCAACAAAAATCACAATTATTACAAATTTCAGACGAAATTTCATATGTGCCATCAAGAATTACGAAATTTAAGTATGAATTTGCACGCACACATTGAGTACACACATAATACATGGCACAATGGCGGACTTCTCAGATTTATTGTATCCCCTGGCAGTATGTCGGTGGGGTACTTTGGATTCAGCAGCATTACGTCGCTGCGTCCGCTGGAATTGGAGATATCCTTGATGTTACAACCCCTACATTGAAGTGTATGCTGGTAAAATCTATGCACCTACCGTAAATCTCCGTGTATAAGGCGCACCCCTATTTTGGGGGCAAAAAATTAAAAAAAAATTGTTTTGTTGCCGAAAACCCACGCGGGGAAGGACCTTCATTTTACATCAAGGTGCAGTTGAAGTTGTGAAGTCACAAATAATAGTAACAATGTCGTTGTAGAAGAATGTGTAAGATCATTAATGTAAATTAAAAACAGGTCCAGACTCTAAGGCTTCATGATACCAAGTATCCCACACCAGCCTCATCACATCACCTAGCAGAAGCACTGTGTTCTATGCCAAACCTCAATAGTCATGCATGATATGAATAGCATCCTCTAAATTTCTGACAATGGAGTACATGTACCTAGGATAGAACCTTGTGGTACACCATTTGTCATAGAAAAAAATTGAGGAATTATTATTATAAACTACATATTGAGATCTATTAGAAAGATTACTTTCAAACCAAGATGACAGACAAATTTGAGTGTTGTTGTAGTTTCCGAGTGGTGAGTCAACACACTGATTACTGAGCTGGGAGACATTGCCAGGCATAGCGCCATAAATCCAAAACAAAAAACAAAAAAAACAAAATCTTTTTTTTTCTGTACCTGTGTATAAGACGCACCCCGACTTTCAAATTTTTTCGGCGGCAAAAAAGTGCGCCTTATACACGGAGATTTACGGTATATTTTTTGGTGATGATGCCACCAGTATCCTGTGTTTTATCGGGTCAAAAGGTCATATTTTGGTGGGTGTCTAGTGTGCGCTCTGCAGGTCATATTTCATGACGGATTTCTTTCAAATTTTGAATGGAGATGTATCTTGGTACAATCTACACATCTACACTTTTGAGCAATGTCTGCCCTCATTGTTCCGCCTTTTATATGGTCATAGGTCATATGTCTTTTATGTGCTCTAAATGCCACATTTCTTGACAGATTTCTTTCAAATGTTGTATAGAGGTGTGTCGTAGTACAATCTACACATCTTTAGTGTTTAGTGATGCTGCCACCTGCGTTCCATCTGTTATAGGGTCAAAGGTCATATTTTAGTGGCTGTCTTTTGTGCACTCTAACTGCCACATTTCTTGACAGATATCTTTCACATTTTCTACAGATATGCATTATCCTACACACATATTGTTTTGGTGATGCTGCTCTTAGTCTTGACAATAGTCAGAGCCACCAATGGCGATATCTACATAATCCTTTGTTTCAGGGAGGGGAGAGGGGATCTTTGTCCCTCCTTCGAACATAAGGATGACATAAAATCGCTGCCACTGCCGGGGGATACATTCGCATTGCGCGGCAATACAGATTGCGATATTTCCAGTTATACTATTACGTAGATCTGTGTTAAATTTGTGTTTTTTTGTTTTGAATGTGATGTTATTTTTATGAAACCTGTATAATGAAGCGCTCCCTAGGAAAGCAGGCCATTAAATTTCTTTTTTGGCTTGAATGAAACTACCCTATGGAAATAAAAATTAATAATTAATAAATAAATATGTGTTTGAGAGGGGGCTTGTCCTGTACTCCTGTCACAAAGGCTTCATGCTTTGCATTGCGTTGCGTGGCGTGCTTGTAATTGCCATGTTACTCTCATTACTAACGTCAAATGCTGGCAGCTGCATTATGATGCTTTCACATTTACATAAATACAGGAGGTTGTTTGAAGAAATTGCAAAGTTATCGCCCGTAAAGTGAATCAATATTTTCTTGATTGTTCCTATCATATCAATTATATCTTTAAATTTTAATCTGTAATTGTTGCTTTCACATCCACAGCTACCCAGTTGCCAGAGCCTAATTTATGAGAATGACAAAATTCAGCAAGAAAAAAGCATCTTTGACATTGTGATAGGAGTCGAGGAGAAGCCTGCAGAAACAATGGACAAAAACAAAAAGATGTCTCTGCAAGATAATCAGCTCAAGGAGAACAAGAATAATAATGTTTTGAGAGAAACAAGCAGGGTAAAAAGCGAAAAATCAACAGTACTACAATCACACCAGAGCAATGATCAGAACTTGGTCATGAATATGCATACCAAGTATGCAAATAAAGACAGTGCAAATCAGAATAGGCATGTTTTGCATGCAAATGATGGTTTGAATATGCATAATGAATATGCAGATAGGGATGGAGGTAAGAATTTTAATATAGAGAGGAAAGAGACTGAGAAGCTTACTCTTCAGGGAGAGGAAAAGAGGCGATCAGTGGTTGGGGTTGGAAAGAGTATCAGTGCAATAAAAAACAACCAAAGAACTTTCAAGAGTGCATGGGAATCACCACAGGTTAATGAAGGGAAGGTACACTTTGCAGACACAGATGTAAATAATATGGGACTGGACAAGGAGATGGAGAAAGCAAACACGAACATGAATAACGTGGGACTGCAAAATGGGCTGGACCTTGCAGACACCAACATGAATAACATGGGACTACACGCAGGAGTGCAGACGATTCATGTTAGGAAGCGTGATAATGTTGGTTGGGATGGAGACGAGGAGGCGGAACAGAGACAGCATGAAAGACCCCTGGAATGGGAGAGAGCCAGGGAGGAGCTTGATGGTTACCGAGGGGCGGGGCAGCAGGCGATGATAAAGAGTCAGGTCGATATGGTGGCTGATCTATGGCAGAGGGAGAATGATGATGGCTGGGATGATAACAGGTGAGATCATTTTTAAGAAATGAGCAGGGGGGTGTTTCACCAAGATTCTAAGTCGAACTTAACTTCAAGTTGGACTTATAAATGATGGAGAGCCATTTGTAGCCTTAAAATAAGATATATTCAATAGTGAAAATTCAAATATTTTTGACTTTTTGTAAATTCCTCATCAAGACTATGGAATCTTCTTGATAATAGAAATCAAGAATGATTTGAATTGACATTTTATGCCTTTTAAAATAACTTTTACAAAACATTTTCATAGATGCTAATGGCTTTCCATAATCGTTAAGTCCAACTTAGAGATAAGTTCAACTTAGGATCTTTGTGAAACATCCCCCTTATTATAATAATCAGTAATGTATTTTAGTCTGGCCTCATGCAAGTCCATAGGTTAATGGCCTTGGCCTCAAATTGAGTCATGGGTACGAAATCTATGGAAGGGAATATATTTTCAGTGGTCTCCTGACTTGAAACTACAGGCCTCGATATCATTATTTACATCAATATTTGAGCCTTTGAGAAAACAAGAATTGTTCGAGATATGCATGTGACAATATACCTTTCAGGCTATTACTGTTTATAAAATGTGCTCTTTTCTACCGGTATTTAAAATTTAGATGTAGACTGTTAATGTACATCTGATGATAGGGGCGTTATTCTGATTAAATGATTTGAAGGCATGAAACATGGTCATCAGTATGGTTTTCTTCAAGGTAATGTGTACAGATATTGGCCCATTAATTACCTTTAATAGTAATAATAAACTAAGAGTAATATATCCACTTGTTATGTTCCTAAAGAATGCAATATATGCAGTTGCAAGACTAGTACATAATGGAAGACAAGTATTTAATGGACTACACAAACATGTTCATGTACATGTATATGTATTTAAAAAAAAAAAAATTATATTTCATCCTAAATATTTTCTCATTCTACAGAAATATAGAAGTCCCTGGAAGCCATTGGGACAGAGAGACAGATGGTCGATCGTCCAATGATCAGGCCGCATCCAAGCTTGTTGCCGTGGGTAACCTCCTCCTCACTCGAGATGAAGAAAATCCCCCTGTTCATGAGAAAAGTTGGGAAACGGTGAAAGGAGAGAAGAAACAAGAAGGTCAAGGTAGAAAAGAGAGTGAAAAGACGGCTGGATCAAGATACAAAGCAGAGGGGAGACCTCTAGAAGTGATGTCCAACACCCAAGGCAAACAACATATGGAACCACCAGGAGATGTGAGCATCAGGAGTAAGGGTGTGCCATCGGAGGACAAATCAAAGACCCAAAGAGGTGGAAGGTTTCCGAAGCAAAAGAGGAAACAGTTCAGACAAGCAGCAGAGAGCATGCAGGGAGTTGCCGAAGGGGTTGACGCAAAGAGTGTGGATGAAACACTAGATAGTAAAGAACCTTTGACACCATCCGTGCCAATTACTGCAAGAAGAGCGACAGAGAGAGGAGAAGGAAACAGAGTTGAGAAGGGCAAGGAAATGGAGGAGCCGCGTTATCAACAGGTAATTAAATTTGTTGATTTAAAGAATGGTTTGTAATAAGTTTTGTCTGCTGAGTATATCATATGGAATAATATCGAGCATCATGGTGCAGTGTTATAATACTTTCAAGATAAAGGACACATTGTGAAGTAGCACTAAATTTGTATTGTTTAATAATCGGCATTGAAATTTTACATTTATGTTGTTATCTATGATATTGGTTTTGGAACACTATAAATTTCCTGATCATTGCTTAATTTCTTTCATTGGTTTATAGTTTTCAGGATTTTAATTATTACAAAAAAAACTTGTTATCCCTAATTTGAAAATGAATGCAGCCTGTAAAAAAGAAATCATTACATGTTGAACCATGCACACATCTATAATGATCTCTCTAAACGGCACCATCACCTTGCCATCTTTCCTTCTCTGCCTCTTTTTTGTTTCTTTGTTCAGAGACAACTTTTACAGCAGTACTACGGCAATGACATGGCCTACAATGATGGAGGAGCTGGAGGAGAGGTGCCGTCAAACGCCGCCAATGAACCTATCGAGGTCCAACAAGAGATAGTAGCTTGGAGGAAGATGATGGAATCTGTTGCTAGGCAACAAGAGCATGGAGGAGAACCCAGATGGGAGGAGCTCGAGAGTAACAACAAGGAGGAGGAGATCAATGAGGTGGATGAGGGGGGTGATTACTATTATGACGGGGTGAAAATAGAAGAGGAGGGTAAGGAGAAACCCCGAAGTGGAGATGATGAGGAGGGTTACTATGGCAACAAGGATGAGGGACGACAAACGGACACCCGTGATGACAGATTGGAGGAGAAGGAAGAGGAGAAGGGGGATGATAATTGGAGAGAAGATGCATTCAAAAGCAGACAGGTAGGAGTCTATGGAGGAGAGGATACGGAGGAAGAGGAGGATGGGGAGGAGGAGGATGGAGAGGAAGAGATTGAAAGAACGATGGAAGAGATGCTGAAGATGAAGGAGACAGAAGGAGAAAAGATCTTTGACTCCATGTGGCAAGTTCTTGAAACTGTCTTCTTGGAGGAGAGCAACCAAGAATTCAACTTGATGACCTATGGTAAGTGAATATCAATGTTTAAGCGAGACTGCACTACTTGTAGCTACTTGCGCCCTCTATATAGCAACCAATGCCTAAGCGGTGCCTGTTGGTCCCCCATGATCCCCTTTTTCTTATGTTAATTGAGAGCTGATTTGATGAGATAATCACCTGTCAGTGACCTTGCAGGGAGTTCTAATCCCTCCTGGCCAAACTGGTGTGGATAGGCTTTAATGTAATGTATCTTGTTTGAAAGTGGAGTTGATAACTTGATATGCTAAGAACTATTAGAGTAAGATTACATACAGATATTAGCACGAGAATACATATTTTTTGGGATAACTTTTTTGATATCAAGTGTATTGGATAAATCATCTAGAAGTAATCTAGCTACATTTTAGTATTGTTACGTACGCTGTGTATACACGTTCATGCGTGTACATTGAAAGTATTTTCGTGAGGTATCTGCATACATTGATTCAAAGACCAGTATTTATTGACAAGATTTATCAACATGTTTGTATACATTCTACTCCTAGTACTCCTACTCTTCTTTCATGATTTAACTGTGATGTACTATGTTTCTACCATTGCTCATAAAATATATGCAATTGTACCAGTAGTCTGTTACCTAACCAACTGGCCCACTTCCTTGACTGTACCTGTATATAGGAGGTGAAGAGCTGAGTTTGTTGAGTGCCAAAGTTTCCCGTTCATTCCGCAATGCAAGCATCTTGACCGTTATACCAGCTGACGATGATCACCTGATGAAAAGCCACAGGTTCGGTTTCGTTCTCTTTGTTGGAGTTAAAATTAGGATTTCAGGAACAGACTCTGCTTTCTCTGTGTCATTTTGATACTGTGTAAAAAGAAACAAAATTATTGTAGCTCTTCTTTTAGATACTAAATGATTTTTTGGTGTTGGTCCAATTGATGTCTGTGGTTTCGCTATAGCAGTCGGAGGATATAAAGTCCATAACTGCTCTCAGAACAATTTATATCTTTTTGGACCTCTTTAGACATGCTATTTTTTGTTTTCATCTGTTTTGTTACATTATAGTTGGAGGATTTGTGGTATTAATTTTTTGCAAATTTGGTATGAAACCCTAACCTCTCCTCATTTTGACACTTATTCATTCAAGCAATACAAGTGCCTCTGCTTATTCATTAAAACAATGACTTCAGAATGTAATGTTTTTGATGGAGCGAGAGAGAGAGAGAGGGAGAGAGAGAGAGAGATCGACAGAGAGACGGAGACATGCAGAGACAGAGACTGAGACAGAAGTAAGTGAGTGAGTGAGTGAGTGAGTGAGTGACTCATTTTGACACTTATTCATTCAAGCAACACAAGTGTCTTTGCTTAATTATTAAAGTAAAGACTATAGAATTTAATGTTTTTGATGGAGAAAGAGAGAGAGAGAGAGAGGGAGAGAGAGAGAGAGATCGACAGAGAGACAGAGACATGCAGAGACAGAGAATGAGACAGAAGTGAGTAAGTGAGTGAGTGAGTGAGTGAGTGACTCATTTTGACACTTATTCATTCAAGCAACACAAGTGCCTTTGCTTAATTATTAAAGTAAAGACTACAGAATTTAATGTTTTTGATGGAGAAAGAGAGAGAGAGATCGACAGAGAGACAGAGAGAGATCGGCAGAGAGACAGAGACATGCAGAGACAGAGACAGAAGTGAGTAAGTGAGTAAGTGAGTGAGTGAGTGAGTGACTGACTGACTGACTGAGGGAGTGAGTGAGTAAGTGAGTGAGTGAGTGAGTGAGTGAGTGACTGACTGACTGACTGACTGAGGGAGTGAGTTAGTGAGTGAGTGAGTGACTGAGGGAGTGAGTGAGTGAGTGACTGAATGACGTAGGGAGTGAGTGAGTGAGTGAGTGACTGACTGACTGACTGACTGAGGGAGTGAGTGAGTGAGTGAGTAAGTGAGTGAGTGAGTGACTGACTGACTGACTGAGGGAGTGAGTGAGTGAGTGAGTAAGTGAGTGATTGAGTGATTGAGTGACTGACTGAGGGAGTGAGTTAGTGAGTGAGTGAGTGAGTGAGTGACTGACTGAGGGAGTGAGTGAGTGACTGACTGACTGACAGAGGGAGTGACTGAGGGAGTGAGTGACTGACTGACTGACTGACTGAGGGAGTGAGTTAGTGAGTGAGTGAGTGAGAGGGGGATAGCGTGTGAGTACTTGTTTTTTATTTCTATTTTGTTTATACTTTCAACAGAAAGCTTCAAGACTCCCTTCAGCTGACAAACAACATAATCACACAGACTGAGCTCACAGACAGGATTGTATTTAATCTCTACCAACAGATGGAGTATTTCAGATTCCAAGTAAGAGCGTCAAATATTCCATAATCCCTATTTCATTATTGAAGCTCAGTCTGTACTCCCAGTGCATGCATTGAAATTAATTTGAGTCACTTTAAAATCAAAGAATTGTTCATATTGTAAAACATGTAATATATACAAACTTGTATCAAGATATCAAGCCGGAGTTCGAACCCACGACCACCCGGTTGTGAGGCGGACGCTCTACTCACTGAGCCAACAGTTATGCTGTTTTGTCATGGAAGGGCAGAATTGCCTTAAAAGAATTTCCGACATTGATGAGTATATAGACTTGTAAGAAATCTAAGATTTGGTTACATACTAAGTAAATAGATAACCGAGACATTATTATTATTTTGGTTTTTAACTCACTCACTCACTCTCTCACTCTCTCTCTGCCTCTGCCTCTGTCTGTCTGTATATCTACCTCTCTAGGTTCTTGGCCTAGCGACATTCCAGAAGCTCTTCACGTACGGGCGTTCCTTCCCATCATACCTTGGTCACCTGCTCGCCCTCTCTCAAACGACCTTCATTGAAGTGCCTCATCCCGTCACCTTAGCCTCTCTTCAAGTCTTACTGCATTCCACTGGCAAGGGCACATCTACGGTCCCACTATACAAGGTGACTTTGGAATAAGCGGTTATTTTTCGTGACGGTTTTATTTTTTGCAAATTTCGCGAATCGCATTTTATCGTGAATTTATTAACACGCACAAAATATTGCCACCTCATCAGCATGAAAAAATCAGCATAATATTATGTGCTTTGCGCCCTCTCCAATCTTGATTTGCCTAGCTAGCTAATTGCCTTAACGATGTTCTTAATTCTGTGGCCTCCCGCCCTGTGCGTACATTGCCCAGATTACACGAATCTGATTGAATGAATATGAGTTTAAGAATGTACAGAAGTAATATAATAATATAATGATACAGTAATATGATAATGTTATAATAATATTAGTAATAATAATAATAGTAATGATAATGATAATGATAATGAAAACAAAATGATAACAATATGTCTCCTTTATCCATTTACTTGGCTTGTTGCAAAGCAAGGGCCGGGCTGTTGAAACTCATTTGTGAATCAGCATTTTCTTACAAGTATTTCTTGTCTTTTCTCCATGTTTGTTTGATGTGCATGTACAGGGATTCTTGAGTGCATCTTTAGAAGAAGCTGGTATCTTAGACTACAGCATTACGGTAATCAACAAAGTCTACCTCCAAAACCATGCTAGACTAGTCAGAGTCGACATTCATGCTTTTTATAGACAGGTAACAATTACTTTTTTTTTTCTAAACAGAAGAGAGGTTTTCCCACCCAAGACAGGGTTATATTATTTGCAACATTTGTTTAATTCTGACAAAATTGTTTAACCAGAATGCTCCTTTTTGCTCAGTGCAAGGATTTTTTTTCTGAAAGGGGAATCAGAGGCGAGCAGATCTTGCCAAGATGAGGATGATAATGATAATGGTGATGATGATAATGGTGATGATTATTATGGTGATGATGATGGTGATGATGATTATGACGATGATGATAATGGTGAAGATGATAATGGTGATGATGATAATAATGGTGATGATGAAGATGATTATGATGGAAGTTGATAGTGATTATGACGATGATGATAATGATGAAGATGATATTGGGATGATGATGACGTTTATTATGTTGAAGATGAAGATGTTGATGATGATGTTAAAGATTGTGATGATTATATTGATCATGATGATGATGAGAGATGTTGATGATGACAGTCATAATGATGATAGGTGATGGCAATTATGGTGAGGATGATGATTTTGTCACTAGTCCATATCTTGATACGTATTTCATAGGAGCTTTTAAAAACCATTTGTCTTATCAATGCAAAGCAATGCATCTGGGGGTGTCTCATAAAGCTGTGCGTAAAGTTATGAATGACTTTACAAATGATTTCAATATGAAGAGCCAAATGGGATGCCTAAAGTATTTCCTGACATTTTAACAAAGTGTGACTGTATTTCCCATAATCTCAATTTGCATTAAAATGTTTTGTTAATAATGATGACGTTAACATACATGTACATCTGCATATTTCAACTTTAGCTTATGCAATTAAAAGGATTTTAGAATCCCATTTAGCTCTTCATATTCAAGTCATTTGTAAAGTCATGCGTAACTTTACGCACAGCTTTATGAAACGCCCCCCTGAAACCACGCCCTTTATGAAACGCCCCCCTGAAACCACGCCCTTTATGAAACGCCCCCCTGAACCACGCCCTTTATGAAACGCCCCCCTGAAACCAAGCCCTTTATGAAACGCCCCCCTGAACCACGCCCCCCTGAAACCACGCCCTTTATGAAACGCCCCCCTGAAACCACGCCCACCAAACAATCTCTTCATCTCATTCTCTGTCCACCAGGTGACGATGGATTGCAGTGGATTTGCCGCATGGTTCAAACAAGATGCCTCTAAACC
Organism: Strongylocentrotus droebachiensis; assembly: GCA_035222895.1. NCBI lineage: Eukaryota > Metazoa > Echinodermata > Echinoidea > Camarodonta > Strongylocentrotidae > Strongylocentrotus > Strongylocentrotus droebachiensis. The sequence goes on along the minus strand of JAVYIG010003164.1, from coordinate 13,290 downwards.
AATCAGCTTAGCTCCACTCGGATCAGCTGCTGCAGGGGATTTCCCCATTCAGAAAGTGGGCGGGGCCATCAGACTCCAGTCACTGTTGTCTCTTGGACTCCACCCTAATGAAAGGTAATAGTGTGGACTTGCTCAGAGTAGGTGTACACAAGATATTGTGACGGGTAGGGATAAAGGGTGTGTTTTTTTTTGGGGGGGGGGATGTTCTCATCGTTGATCCACTGTCTAAGATTTACATTTAGCTGCTGGAAAGAATGTGAGTTTGGTGTCTGTAGTATGATCCTTGGGAGTGTTGAATTGAATTGAATTGAAATGAATTTATTCACCACTTTCATAAAACATATAAAGGCAAAGAATACAATAAAATATTTCTTGCAAATTAACATACATAAACAAATAAAATGGAAAATACACTAAAGGAAATTACGAAGTGGTTGGATCATAAAAAAAGTTACAGAAACTTATAGGTACATGTAGATGATCCTTGGGAGTGTTGATGTCGGTGTTGTTGATTCTTTTTTAGGAAGCTACTGTAATACTCATCACATCATCCCAAGAAACATGAGATGGATTTCAAAGGGAGTTTACATATATTTATATTTCCCGGCCATGAGCATATTACTAAGATCTAAACCCATTACCAACCGCTATCCTGTGGTCCATGTATTAAGCCTATGAGCATCAGAGAAATTGAGAAGTGAGCGGGTTAACTCATTGCCTAGTGCCCACAAAGGAACTAGGAGACCCTGGTATTTCTTGTGGGAATAAGATAATCTAGTCATTATCATATTAGGGATTGAGATGATGGAACCTCTTCAGATTTTAGTTCCCTTTAGAAAACAACATTCATGTTCAAATCACTGTAAAACATGCAGAATTGAATTCCATTGATAGTTAATAAATGATTTATTATGTTATCATTTGATTCTTCTTCTTCCAGAAAACTCTTATTTCGAGAGTACCTGAAGTTGGCTGTTCACAGTAACATGTGTCCCATAACCATCCTATGGCAGAGAGGTAGACTCCTGTACAGCCCCATCATCGATAGCACCATAAAAAATCCAGAGCAGCATATACCTTGTGCTGATGATGGGAGGGCCCTCGTGGAAACCATGATGAAACAGCTGGATATGAGACCATTCTCTTTCATGGAATATGGGACAGGACAAGGTGACAAATATTTTTTTTTTTTTTTTTAATTTATTTATTTTGGTTTAAAAAGACATATAAATATACATGATTCAAAGGTCCAAGGACCCAAACAGATGTTTACAAGTAATACAATAAAGTTATAAACACAGTAAAAATACAATAGTGAGCCAAAAAGGTGCATGTTTGACAAGTACAAGATGGTAATAATTTTGGATGACTCTCGTTTAGAGGAAAGGTCAAGAAAGAAAGAGAGATAAAATGAAAGAAAGGGTTCTGTGCAAACAATATACCTGAATTTTTGTGCAGGAAGGAATTTTAGTGTATTTTGATATTCTCTTTGCCCTTTGTATTTGTTTAAGTAGTTTGTGTTTTATGTTTATGATGACTAATTAAGGCTTGATACATGTATATTGTAGTTATGTACACACTATGATATATCTATTTACAGGTAATTTGTTCAACATGTACATGTTGTCAGTTATTTCAGTAGAAATATTTATATTATTTGAAACTTAAAGGTAAAGACCAGTATTGGCAACGCCCCAATTTCAAAAAATGAAATGGAAGCTCTCATTACCAATCATGTGAAAGAATATGTTTTGACTAATACATGATGATAACAAATTTGCCGGGAAACCGCCTACTAATTCATATATTTGGTTTATTTATTTTTCTCATGGTCTGGTGAGAGAGATAGGGTAGTCCCATATACATCTTTCTGTGTATAGTGCTTGTAACTTTACGAAGAATGAGCCAAATTTCTTATCATTTTGATGATTCCAGAACCTTGCAGATGCTAGATGCTAGATGATCGACCTTTTCTGATCGATTCCACAACGTTTCTTTCACAATGCAATCGCATGACCATTACTGGTCTTTACCTTTAAAGTAATAGTTTAATAATTAATTATTAGGTCAGTCAGTTTATCAAAAAGGGACAGTCCGCAAAAGCCTGATTCCTGAGATGTTTTTGTTGCTCTCTACTTTCTGATTTACCACATGGTAAAGGTGTTGTGGTCTAGTGGATAAGTCACCTGACTGTAGATCACAAGGTACAGGGTTCAAATCCCAGTCAAGCACTAACGTCCTTTGGCAAGTCTACATTTGCCATCCTCCACCCAGGTGTTAAATGGGTACCTGGTAGTATGGGAACTTTAATGCAGTTTGCTAAGCATTGTGAGCGTATGTCAAATGACGCCTGGCTGGAATGCTCCTCAGGGAGTGGAGAATGTACATAACATTGTGGGGGGCATGACGTCTCCGCGAGCCTTTGTATTCTATTTTTTTTTAATGAGATTGCCGACCAAAGTTGGTGCAGCTATCTCCTCCTGAACCCTCCCCTCGAGGTACCGGTGCCCGGTGCCATCGTTCGCGGGAGAGTCTACTCTGTGGAATTGGCTATACTCCGCCCGAGGTCCTCCTCCGAGTCGACGTCCAGGGCGAAAACACACGCGATATGCATAATGCATGATATGCGTGACGACAGAGATACCTCATGCATATTCAACATTACATCCGTATCAAAGAGACACACGACAGATGACGATCAACTCACATTATGTTGCGTATCAAATGCAAAATGCAAAGGGTCGGGATTACCCAGAGTAAAGCATCTTTCTATAGGATGTGCTTTGTAGTAGCTGCACAAGCCAGAGAGATGCACGGGTCTTCCCGTCGACGTCCAAACTTAGAGATCTATTTCCATCATGATTGCCGCGATTTTTATATAGTTTTCGTGAATGGAGGTATGAAATCAAAGCTTATTTTGTGAATATTACGGCCATGTTTACTTAGAGATCTATTTCCATCATGATTGCCGCAATTTTTATATAGTTTTTGTGAATGGAGGTATGAAATCAAAGCTTATTTTGTGATTATTACGGCCATGTTATGATTGCAGGGCCTTCAGGGAGAACAGTATGAATACTGATGAGGCTACCCTGGTTAAACAAGACATATTATTATTATTATTATGTTTACTGAATTTTGATTATCATATTCTAAAGGAAAGTTTTCACAAGAAAATCATTGGACTGACAGTTCAGTCGCAAGCTGCCTTCAGTCAACACACGTACAGTACACACAGTGCAGTGCATGCTGCTGCTGTCGCGCGGCCTGGACTTTGACTGAGAATAGAGTCGAAAAGTATGGGGGCAGGCCAATATTCATACAACTATACAACTACACATACGTCTATCCATCCATCGAAGAACCCGTCAACACAACAGCGTGCGGGCCGAAGTGCCATAATTTTGTCCACCTATACAGCTATAAAACTATACAACTCTTCGTCTACTCAGCCATCGGAGACTATTATTGTCTTATATCTACAGTAAATTACAAGAAAGCATTAAATAAGGTTATGAATTGTACATTTACATATTAATAGTTCAATATCAACCAGACAGAAGTATGTGACCTCATGCATTGCAAAACAGTCAGTTGCGTAATGAGTAAAATCGTTGGGGGGGGGGGGGGGGAGGGGGGGTGCAGAAAGAAAATCTGCATCACCATGAACCATTCTTGCATGTTACATGCAGGCTCCAAGAAACGTTCTTCAAAGTGGGGGGGGGGGGGGGAGAGATCGGATCACAGCAAGTTGAGTGTGTATATATAATTTAGGCGTGGGGTCCACGGGTTTCAAGGGGCCATCAACCCCTGAAAGCTTGGGGGTTTTAGGTATTTAATTAGGGTCAGATGAGCATATTTTTATTACTTTATTTGTGACACTGGCAGGTCACTAATTGGCGTGGGGTCAATACGCAGAGTTGCGTAGTGACGCGTACCAACTACGCTGGCCTACGTTACTATATGCTGAGGGACGGAAAGGTGTACGCAAGATGAACAAAAACAATTCAACATGTTTAATTTTTTTCGCGTACTTTCGGCGTAGAAACTTGACGCAGAAAGTACGCCTATTTACGCAACACTACGCTACATGCCTACGCAACAGTACGCTACCCTATGCCAGATCGACAAAGCAGTAAAAGCTTTCCACACAGTAAGCAACCATAAGCAAACCTGTACGCCATGCAGCCTACGCATAACCTACGCAGGGACTATTTTCCCATTAATATGCAGCCAAATTTCTGCGTAGTCGGTACGCCACACTACGAAACTCTACGCAGTTCCAGTGGCTTAAAGAATAACTACCGGTACAGTTGGATCGTTTAAAAAAAATATATAAATGTCAAATAAAGTTCTTGGTGGTTCTAATTTAGAGACTCTCTATATATCTATTTACACCCCCGCCCCCCTCTAGAATCCCGCGGATTTCCGAGGGTCCTGCTAGTATACGCTTAGAGAGATCATTGATGTATTGAGCGGAGCGCTATATAAATGTGGAATGTTATTATTATGGCCTGCTAGGACACATTGATCTGAGTAGCTATCAATCTTTGTTCTCGAGGTGTCGCGGTCGAGTGGATACATTGCCGTACTGTCGATCACAAGGGCGGCGGTTCGAGTCCCGCCGCGGCACTAATGTCCTTTGGTAAGACATTGATCTACATTTGCCACACTCAACCCAGAAGATTTAAATGGGTACCTGGCAGGAATTAATTCCTTGAAATGCTGGAGTGCTGTATAAATGGCAGCTAGGCTAAAGCCGGGGTGATAATAATGCGCCTGTGAATAGAATTATCTAGATAGACGGAGCTATAGAAATGCCTATTATTATTATTATGCATGTTCTTACTGAAAAATTGCTGGTCTTTTCTTCACTTCCAGATGGACTGAGCGTAACCTTAGCAACCAAGTATCCCAATAGTACTTTCATCCTGGTAACAGGGTCACAGAGAGAGGCTGAGAGACGACAAGATGATCTGGATGCGAGGAACATCAGTAACGCTGTCGTCACCAGGATGGGTGTCGAGATGTCCTTTACCAGTAATCTGGTATCAAGTCCGGATTTCATGCGCTATCAGTATATTGGTAAGCCTCTTTAAAAATGATAATAATATTTTCCCTTTCCTCTATATATCCATCCCCTTTTTCTGACTTGTTCACTTCTCTCCCCACTTTGTTCTATTTTTCTTCTTCCTCTATTACAGGAATTGGCAGACTGAACTAAGCCGCAAATATTCCAATCACCAGTGGTTGTCGTTTTTGGATGTGATAAAAGAACTCTAAAATCATTATTACAACCATCCTGATGAACTCTTTCATAATATTGTACCAGTTACAAGAAATCTTTGCTTTGCAAATTGAGGTTTTATACATGTATTTCACCTATTCACCTATTTTCACCTACTACGTGTGTAGTATTCAATTGCCCATTTTATGTAAGAACAAAATAACTGCTCTGCTCATATGAATGTGAACTTTTATGAATTTTGTTTGCATGCAGGTGTGGATCAGCTGTTTACACTAATGACTATGAACAAGCAGTCTGTACTCAAACTCATGTTTGGTGATATCGTATCAACTGGAGTTACGACCTTCTTCCAGATGCCTTCTGCTCAGGTGTGTCATTGTGGTTTGTCCCTCTTTCTTACAGGCATGTTAAATCTAAGATGCATGGCCCTACGTGTTATCATTGTCTATTACATTGTATAATATTGAAGCCCTAAAAAAGTTGCGCTTCAAAATGATCATGAAGTGCCTCAAAAGAGTAAAAATCTTTGAGTGACTGGTTTTACCATACTCATTTCCCCCAATAGACTGTAGTGTTGTAAAAACCGTTAGGAAAACGAATTCTGAAATTTCTAATTTTAATATTAGATATCTTGATAATCAGACAGGCGATTGGCTTGTAAAAGTCATTATGTATGACCTAAAGTTTTACCTAAAGGTTTATAATTATGATTGCAGCATGAGCTAAATCCGGGATTCTTTTTAAAGAATATGAGGCAAAGTTACCCAATCCCTTTAAGTACCAGAGGCAGAGGTGTTAACATTTCTATCTTTGAAAACTGTGCAATGGATAGCCACATAATTTACCAGTTATTATGTAAAATGTACTTCATTTGATCACCAACCCACTATCACCATAATCACTATGGGTATGGGCTCTTCAAATTGGCTGAATCGGTAATGTCTCTGTGATGTAGTGGCGGACAACTTCCCCATTGTTCCAACAAACAAAATTACTAAAATTACAATTTGTAAAAAATGTATGACTCAGGATGGTCTTTTCTTTTTAGAGGACCTGTAATAATATGATCTCCGTGATATATGTTGAGTTATGCCTGAAGGTGAAGTCACTTTGGAGAAAAATTGAAATTAATGATATTATTTTAAACGGGAGAGTAAACTGTCTCTAAAGTCACATTCCACTGACAACATTGCCAATTTAAGATTCAGATAGCTGTAACGATCTCATATTTCAAACATTCATAACATTCTTGTTATTGGTCCCATGAAACTTTCGCCATTATATGTGTCTTATATTTCTGATTTCATAAAAATGATTGAACTTATTATAATGGTTGGATTGTCCTTTAATGTTTCCTTTTATTCCTATTTGCACAGATGTTCTCCTTGGCGATATCTACCCTCTACCCAGAGATCCTCTGTGATATCAAGGAAACTGGAAGTATGGTTAGTACATTGTTGCATTACATAATCCATAGTTCTTACTTCATATACATGTATGCTGTAATATTGATGACTCTTTGAAGAATACTGGTGCACTTGGGATACATCAGGTTTAAAGTGACTCTGTAACATTGTTGAAGGTTGATGAAAAACTTGAAACTGTCTCATTTGTGTAAGAAATTTTACTTATTATATTCCTTCTACTGTATAAACCCTCTAACATACAAACAATTCCTGAAAAAATTCTCAAACCACAAAGATATTTATGGTTTTCTCCCAACCATTTTTGAATTTTCCCCACCGTTTTTCCATGAAAATAAGACATAAGACAGCCTTTTAAAAATCTTTCAACACTTAAATGTCTAGAGAGGTATATAATTCCGGGATCAACCCCTGAAGAGGGTGGATTTTTGTTGAAAGTTGAATAAAAACGGTATATATAATAATCAAAAAATTGTTTTGTTACTTTTATAATGTCCAATTATCTAAGGGTCACACATTTCAATGATTACTGTGGTGAAACTGCTTGTAGCTATAGGTACACTTGTAGTATTGCAATTTATCCAAAATTGGATTCAATTTGATAAGTGGCCTCTACACATATATTTTGTAACCATTTAAAACTTTTTATGATTCTCAGGATTGAGTGGAATTATGTCACAAATGTCGGCTAACTTGAAATTCTGTGTTTTACATGATCTTTTTCAAAAATTCTGAAAGGCTTCTAGGCTATGATTAGTTAAGGGTAACGCTTAGCCACCTGACATGAGCGTGTTCTGTTGTTAAGACTAATTACTGGCAACTTACAACATTCTACCCCAGAGTATGCAGTATTAAGGTTTAACAAAAAATCAACAAAACAACGCCCCGACCCTCTTCACACTTATGCGATTGTTTTGCCAGGGGGCTCCTTCCTTAATATCATTCAGTAGGTCCTTAGAGAGCCCTGTACCAAAAAGGCTGTCATATAACCACAAACCAATGTGATCTTTCATGATTTCTAACACGGGGGCTCTGGTACGACGCCCCCGCCCCCAAATCACACCTATATAAATGTTTTGTTGGGGGCTCCAACCCTAACATCGTTTAGTAGGTCCTAAAAAAGCCCTATACCAGAAATTGCATTCGTGCAAGAAAAAAAATCATTGTTGTTTTACCTTATATATTATTTGGGGGGCTCCGGGATGACGCCCCCACCCCAACACCCTTATATGAAATTGTTGCCAGGGGGTCCTACCCTACTATCTTACAGTAGGTCCTTAGGAAGCCCTGTACATAAACAGGCTTTCGTATAACCATAAACCAATGTGAAATATATAATATGGGGGCTCCGGTACGACGCCCAGTCCCCAAATTACACCTATATATTTTTTTTTTTTTTTTTTTGGGGGGGGGGGGGGGGGGCTTCAACCCTAACATCGTTTAGAAGGTCCTAAAAAAGCCCTGTACCAAAAATTACATTCGTACAACAACACTGTTATTTTAACTTATATTTTATTTAGGGGCTCCGGAATGACGCCCCGCCCCCTCACCTTTAAATTAATTTTTTGCCGAGGGCTCCTAGGCAAATATCGTTCAGTAGGTCAAAAGGAAGGCCTGTACCAAAAATGGCGCTTTTATCCGCCGTGTCACGATAATTTCGCTAAGCCACCTGACTAATATAGAGCCAATTCATTGCTTTGTGACAATTTACATTCACCTTAAATGTAATCAAATGGTTCTTAAATTTGCGATGCCCGAAATTCAGCCCATTCAAAACTCGCATGCTTATATTTTCGCGAGTTCTGAATTAGTGCTTGCCAATCTAAGGGCGAAGTAGTTGATATGTTGATGTGAATGTACACTGTAACATAGTTGGTAAGATCACATTTACGGTTATGAGTTATATCTTTTGTTTCTCTCTTTCTTTCTGTGATTAATACAGGACAGTTTCCAAGCCAGCAGCCATCCCCTACCTGTATTCAAAAATTTTGAGCTCAGGCTTTTGAAAGAGGTAATTAAATAAAGTTTATATATCATTGGTTGAAATTAATTGAAGGTATTTGAATGTAATTAAATGTAATTTAATGTATTTGAATATAATTGAATGTAACTGAATTTGAATGTAACTTTCATGCCAAATGTTATTAAGATTCTTCTGTGTACAACTAGTGTACCACATTCCACAATGAGCATTATTCTGATGTTGGGGCTTCTTTTGAGAGCAAAGTCAAGTTGCAAATGTTTTCATGCAATGGAATACCCACGTATACGCGCTACAATAATTCAATTTGGAGGCGACAGTTGGTACCGCCACATGTTATGATAGACAAGTGACTTCACTAAGAGTGAGGGGCAATGGCTCGGTGCTAGAGCGGTGGTCTCATAACCAGGAGGTCCTGGGTTTAAAACCAATTTGATGCGCTAGTGCCTTTTGTTTGGTAAGGCCTTCATCCTCATTACCAAGTCCCTCGGAGAGGATTTAAAGCAGCCGGTCCCCTGGTTTTTTACTTACAAGCATACATATGCCATATGGGTACAAATCAACCAACCAACCAACTTTCAGTACTTTTGCCTGTGATATGTGTAGCAAGATTACTGCACAATATACTGTTCCTCCAATTGTAGAATTGTATCATTATGCCTGAAAACTGTAAAAAGGATAATAGACCTGTTTGTATAGTGCTATCTACTATGTTTCTACGTGCTTTACATTTGTTATTATTATTACCCTTACATTGTACATGGGCATGTACAAAAGTAATTTCATGAAGCGATAGGCTCATTCAGTGAAACCAGTCTATAAAGACCACTCAAGGGAGACAAGAAAAGTGGTCTTATAGGCAGGTGGTCTTTATGTAAAGGTTTCAATAAGAAAAAATATTCAAGGGAAACAGAAATTTGATCTTTATAGACAGATGGTCTTTCGATACAGGTGGTCCCTAAATCAGGTCTGACTGTACCACCTTTATGTGATCTTTAATTTCTATAGAATATTGAAATGCAAGCCGGGCAGGTGGATTTATCAGCTAGTGTGATCCACCCTCAACCCAACCCAGATGGATCTCAGCGAGGATGGAGTATGGTTCGGATGGACGTCAGACAGCTTAATATCATGGTAAGAGACTAGACTTAACCCCCCTCGCCCACTCCAGCTCCCCCAGCTCCCCCACCCCCACCGACTCCCCCATCCCCACTCCTTGACCATTACCTAATGAACAATCACGCAGCCCCAGGAAGCTAAGAAATTGAGCCACCCATTTAGTTTTACTTACCATAAATCTCTGTGTATGAGACACACTTTTGGGGTGCGTTTTTTTGTTTAAGTGTTGATTTATCCCCCTCCACCTGTACTGTGCCTGGCCAATGTCTCCAAGCTCAGTCATACAAGGTGTGTTGACTCACCACTCGGAAACTAGAACAACACTACTTGTACGTACAGGCGGACTTCTGTTTTGACTTAGAGGAAAATTTGTCTGTCATTTTCAGTTTAAAAACGACATTGTTTCTATTATTTGTGACAAGTTCACAAGCACAAATCAGCGACTTCTACTGCACCCCGCAGTAAAATAAAGGTCCTTCCTTGCGTGTTTTTTTTTTTATCGGCCCCAAAAATAGGGGTGCGTCTTATACATGTACACAGAGATTTACGGTATTCAGTTATTCCCTTTCTCCTCTTTGTTAAGTTATAACAGGTGGTAAAGCAGGCCCTTGTGTTTTAGTCACACAAAAGGGTGTTTATTATACAACAATGCAAAAACATGTGCCTAGCTATCACAGAGAAAACCTGAGGAGGCGCGATAGCTCATTCGGTAGAGCAGTGGTCTCGTAATCCGGTGACCCCGGTTCGAAACCAAGACGATGCGCTAGTGCCCTTTGGTAAGGCATTAATCCTCATTACCAGGTGCCTAAAGAGGACCTAAAGAGGACCTAAAGCCGTCGACCGTCTGGCTGCTTACCTACAAACATTTATGCTTTCTTAGCAGTCAGGTAAAATAACCACCACCATTCCATTCCATATTTGTTTGATCTTTGAATTAAATATCGTTGAGTAATGTATATATTTGAGGTTTTAATATTCAAAATAACTCTTGGTTTGTTAATCTGTATTTTCATGATAAATGTTATTTGAAGGTGGATTATCATTTCATTGAGGAACAAAACTATATTTTGCATTAATTTTTTTTCTTCATATTCAAAGTGGCTATTGGCTTGATAATCTGTGTTTTCATGATAAATGTTTGGTGTTGTCATTGAAGGTGGATCATCATTTTATGTACGTTTTGGATGGACACAAGCGCAAGTACTCCCTTCATTGTGAATCCAATGCTACACACTATGAGGTCTATCTTGTCAGAGCTCACGATGGTTTCAAGATTCCTTATCAAGAGGTCGAAGGTGAGTTCCTTTCATTCAAATCCATTCATTGTAATCCACTGTACATGTATGTGTGTGTCGTAGTGGTTTAAGCACTTGACTTGAAATTCAAAGGTCCTAGTTAGATCCCCGATACGGCACTAATGTCCTTTGGCACGGCATCAATCTTCATTTGCCACACACATCCCAGGTGAAGTAAATGGGTACCTGCATGGCAGGAATTAATTCCTTGAAATGCTGGAGCCCTGTGATGATAGGCTAGAGCCAGGGTAATAATTAATGCGCCTCAGAATAGAATGTCTAGATAGACGGCGCTATAGAAATGCCTGTAATAATTATTACTATTATTATATTCTGGGTCAATGTAACTTATAACATTGTATAACCTAAACCATTTTTCTGAACATTTCATAGCTTTATTTTGTGACAATCATTTACTCCTTGGTACTGGAGCTTCCAGTTCTACTGGTAAGTTGAGGTTAATTTGAGCTTACCTACCAGTGTAACAAACAATTTGATGTTCCACTCCATTATTGAGTATATTTGCTAAATGTTTATATTATGAAACATGTAAAAAGAAAATTGTTATCAATGTTTTTAATATACAGATAAATATACTCTGTTTGTATCTAAGTGTTTGGTAATTAGGCACAAATGTAATATGGAACCTTTTTATTATGAAATGTCTTTGTATCTGTATTACAGGTAGGCTTGCAGTTGCACCATGTGAGAGAGGGAGGATAACCAACAGTCCTTTTCAGGACTACACACCCTCAAGAAAGATTACCGAGTCAGAGTCCTTTTCAGGACCCCTCAACCCTCCCTCTCTCACATGGTGCAATCGCAAGCCTACTGTATATCTACATCACCAAGCAAGCCGATACTTACAAGCAGCGTCTTTGTATCTGTATTACAGGTATCTCTTTGATAGCTCTGTTGCGGATGGGGCTACTCCCACAAATCAAAGAAAACTTCTACAATCAGTTCTTGAGACTACCACTATACAGTGATATGGCTCCATGGAACATATGTAAGTTTCTTTTTTTTTTCATTGCTGATCTTTCAAATTTTGTTTTAGAGCAAGTCCAAGCTATATAGCCCCCACATGAATATTAATCATAATAATAATGGTGGCTTCTTATACATGTATAGCGCACATGTCCGCCACGTCGTGATGCTCCTGGCGCTGACCAGTTCCTAGATTTCAGTATATCTGAAGACTGTCTTGAGCTGATAGCTATGACCTATTAGAACTTCAAACCGAAGAGACATGTGATAGAAAATTGGTTACATGTCAAGTTACATGGATGTTCAAAGTTTTGTAATACAATTCAGTAATATTTGGTCAGTACGCATGGGAAATACGTTGGACTTGCAAATGAATTTATACTGTGATTTGTGGGATCTGTTTTCATTACTATAGTAGGACATGATTCAGATTGGGTATCTTTGCCTCAGATTCTAAACAAAATCTTGGATTTAGCTCATGCTGCAATCAGAATTATAAACCTTTAGGTCAGTCAGGAATCCCATGACTTTTACAAGGCGATTGCCTGTCTGATTATCAAGATGTTTATGATTGGAAATCGAAATGTCAAAAACTGTTTTCCTAACGATTGTTATAACACTACAGTCTATTTGGGAGCGCAATTTTTGTAGGGCTTCAATATTACACCAAAACACTGATATTACGTAGGGCCATGCATTTCAGACTTAACATTGTTAACGATGCCTTTGATAGACGTAATGTAATCAATTTTAATGCACAAATATTTGTTAAGTGTCTTGTTACAAATTATTAAATTCACCTGTTATGTATAATTTTATTTCAATAGTCATTATAGGACAAGCCATAATGCTTGTCCTCCCTAGCAACAATCAATGTATGCAATTTTCATCTCTCCCTCTCTCCCTCTATCTCTCCCTCTCTCCTTCTATCTCTGTCTCTACTCTATCTCTCTCTCTCTGTCTCTATCTCTGTCTCTCTCTCACCCTCTTTCTCTCCCTCTCTCTCTCTCTCTACTATATCTCTCTCTTTCTATCACTCCCTCTCTCTATCTCTCCCCCTCTCTCTCTCCCTCCCTCCCTCCCTCCCTCCCTCTCTATCTCTCTCTCTCTCTCTCTCTCTCTCTCTCTCTCTCTCTATTATGGTCTGTAGTATTTGCAGGAGGACAGTTGGAGTATATTGATTATGACACTAAACAGATGACTCTTGATAAAGTAGCTCCTGCAGCCTATCAGGTA
>JAVYIG010003163.1:117500-208462 GCA_035222895.1 Strongylocentrotus droebachiensis | reverse complement strand
CTATATCCACCTCTCTATCTCTCTCTCTCCCTCTCTCCCTATGTCTCATCATTCACCTCTCTTTAAAAAGCGAACAACAAAAACATTATAAGAAGAAGTGCCGGAGTCGCTACAAACTCACTGAAGCACCCACCCTGTATATACTCCACCGTGTCAACAGAACCCCCATACACACGCTGTGTACACGGCACATAAACCGGCGATAGCGAACAAACAGAATTACGGTACCGGTTTCTCGCTCAACGAGCGCAAATTTACTCAGGCCAACCCCGCCGCGCATCAATCATGCTCATTTGCCGTTTACGAACGGCGACGCCGAAGGAAGAGGGCGGAAAAAACTTTATTCATTCGTTTTTTTAATTTCTTTTTCATCCCTGACAAACTTGTCAAGGATTTGTATTTATTTAGGAGAGCCTGGGGAACAGTCCTGGAGATGATATGAGGCGTAAATCTGAAGGTGTCAGGCGATTGTGGGGAGATGTAAACAGAACGAGGAAGATCTTTTCGTCCGATCTTGGACTAATATTTAGGATTCGTGGAGTAAATTGGCCAAGAATACATAAATTATTGGGAGCTCTTCCAATAAATTATTGGGGTTGTCCTAAACAGAGAGGTGACAAGTCTATAACAATGACTAATTTATGAATGATCAAAAAGACTGCAAATTTGTCTAAGAAGAGGAACTGGACGTTTTTCCTCTTCTTTTTTAGTTTACATAAGAGTGTTATTATTCTGAATCTCACATCTGCTCATGAATTTTAATAATTGCAATATATGCAGACATATATATTTTTAATGAAAGAGAACAATCAAATAATGAAGTACATGTATATCATCTGTTTGGAGCCAGAAGGGCATTAAATCATATAATATTTAATGAATTTGAGAAATTCAAGACTGGTCATCAGTATTTCCTAAATAGAGCATAATCTACTTTTCTCAAATTCATCTACCGGTAGTGCAGTCACGGACTTGCCATTCTCCCAGACTAAATCATGGGCACAGTGGCTAGTCTTTATTTTGTTAAGTGCAACTTGAAATCACTTAAAATGTAATCATTGTAATCAATCATTATCAATCAATCAAATAGCTGATCAAATCAGTATGATTCAAACTTTTGTTTTGCCAAACTTGAGGGAGAATGACAAAATACTGGAGGTCCCTGACTAGTGCTACCTAGAAAAGAACTATAAGAACTTTTATCAACAGATTTCAATACAAATATAGTCCTCTGATATCCCCCCCCCCCCCTCGATCAAGAATGCCTGTATGAACCATCTATCATAATACAGGGATACATTCAATGCCGACGACTGTATCATCTTCACGGCCATAATCCAATCTTGGGTTACGGGCTTCGTCCAACATCACCGCATCAAATTAATTATGCTTCTCATCTTCCCCTCTCCGCTGCATCATCCCCGCCGGCAACGGGATGCGGACAACCTCCAGGCCGTCCAATGTCGCCCTCTGACTGCAATATTCATAGCGAATGCCCGGCAGTGAATTATGGTGCTCTCCCTGGCACGTATGACTCATGGGGAAGGATTGGAGGGCTGGGGGAAGGAGGTGCTAGAAATGGGGAGGAGCGGGGGGGGGGGGGGGGGGGGGGGGGGGGGGGAGAGATGCAGGATAGATGATGGGTTAGGGAGGGGTTAGGGAGGGGTTAGGGAGGGGTTGTTCCGCAGGATGAAGATACCACATGGGAGGTGGTAGAGAATGGGAATATTAATTCTCAGTGGAGATTTGGGAGAAAGTTTGGGAGGGTCAGGAAATAAACGTATAAGACGGGAGGATTGGGGAGGTTGGAGAGGGAGGGGGTAAGAAGGGGAGGGAGCGGGTAAAATGGGGGAGGGGGAGGCAGATAAAAGAGTAATTCTAGAAGATGGGACGACCATGTGAGGCATATATGGAACATCACAAATACATTGATTTTTAATTGAGAGGGGCGAGGGATAGAGTTAGGAGAGGGGTTATGGAAGGATCAGAGACGGGCGGGGCTCAGGAGAGGGGGATGGGGAGGGGAAGGGAGAGACAGATACTGCCAGACAGGGAATGGATGATGCATTTTTGGAGGGATGAGGACTGATTCCGGATGATGGGAATTCCACACGGGGGCTTTGGTAAAGAATGGAGACATTAATTTTCGAGGCCTGGTGTCAGTCGAGAGGAGCACGAGGTCTGGCGGATAATGTTACAAGGTTCGGTAATTGAAATGACGGCCGATTAAACACATGAATACGGGAGCAGAAATCATCACCGTTCAAGGACCTTAACTGTTCATCTCACAAACGATCATACTCCCAAATTTACACATTTTTAATTAGAGAGATGGGGAGGAAAAGGTAAGTAGAGAAAGAGGTAGCTCATTATGGTCTTTGCCGATTGGTCTACACCCAGTTTTTCTACTACCCAATTGGTCTATTCGCATATGATCTAAACCCAGCCCGTCTACTATCTACATGGTCTAATAATAATCATTTTGTCTACTTATCATTTAGTCTCATGACCATTTAGGCTAATAGTCATTTGGTCTTACTTCCATTTGGTCTAATCTCCAATAAGCCTACTACCCATCTGGTTTAAAGCAATATAGGGTTCCCCGTTTGAACTTTATATATTAACTACCGGTAGGTGCCAGTGACACTCTAAATTGGTTGGTGTTCTTTCAATGTTTCCAACTCTGCACATACATGTGTCTGTCAATTACGGATGACTCATGTTCTAAAGTAGACATGATTATGATGATTGCATCATCAGCCCGAGGACATACATTTATGAATGAAACTCAGAATGCACTCCGCTTCCCCACTTCAAAATCTGCACATCGTCTTGTGATAGCCAGAAGGGTGTTGTAAGATGAGAGAGAGAGAGAGAGAGATGGTGGAGGAAGAGAGAGGGAAAGATGAAAGATGAGAGAAATAGAGAGACAGAGAGAGAGAAGAAGAAGAAGAAAGGGGATGGAGAGAGAGAGAGAGAGAGAGAGAGAGAGAGAGAGAGATGAAATATGAGAGAATTAGAGAGAGAGGGAGAGAGAGAGATGGTGGAGAGAGAGAGAGGGAAAGATGAAAGATGAGAGAAATAGAGAGACAGAGAGAGAGAAGAAGAAGAAGAAAGGGGATGGAGAGAGAGAGAGAGAGATGAAATATGAGAGAATTAGAGAGAGAGGGAGAGAGAGAGATGGTGGAGAGAGAGAGAGGGAAAGATGAAAGATGAGAGAAATAGAGAGAGAGAGAACAAGAAGAAGAAAGGTGAGGGAGAGAGGGAGAGAGAGAGAGAAAGATGAGAGAAAGAGAGAAAGAGAGAGAAAAGAAAGGGGAGGGAGAGAAAAAGGATATGAGTTAATGCCCTTCTGGTTCTCAACAGAGGATAAGTGTACAACTGTATATCATTACACAAATGGATAATTGGCCAGGAGCAGTAGCAATATGCTCGCTGTCTCATCTTCATGAAATTCAAAATAACTTTGCTGGGCTTGTAAATGTCACTCAACCATGAGGGAAATGAAGTATTTAAATAAGGGAAAGTTTTGATAAACCAAGAAGTTGCTTACCCCAAGCAACTTCTGACATGTGACAACCCATAACTCTATTTTGACACACCTTAAGAAAATATTGCATACATGTACAAGGGATGGTTATGGGCAAGATTTCTCAGCCATTATGCAAAGTTCATGCATATTATTTATAAGTCTTAAATATGGTACAGTACGGTAACTATCAGGGTAAACTATGAGGTAACAAACTTGGATTTCTTCTTCTAGTGTGCCTTTTTCGAGTTTTCCACTGCTAAATAACGGATCATTCCCAGGTACATGTATATTAATGCCGCAAAAAGGAATCTCTCCCAAGATATGCTATTACTCATAGACAAACAGTTAACTGGGGCTTAGGGAAGAAGAAATGTTTGCAAACAAAAAATAATTTAACAAACCCAGGTCATAAGTACAAGCATAAACTTGCTGGCTTAGCCCCAGCAGATCGACGCACAAACAAAAGTCTGGAAGAGATCGAGAGCCCCAGCATTCCTGAGCATGTAACTTTCACTTAAGCATGTAAATAAGGGAAACTGGTAGACCCCAAACAAGCATCAACACCCTTTAGAACTCCACCGCTCTCAGAGAACAATGGGAAGAAGGACAAGTATATGGTCTGGCGGAGAAAAGAGAAGATGGTCTAGCGGTAGTCTTGTCTTAGAACAAAAGCAGACACCTTGTAATGCTTGTATTTCAGCAATGCTTTGCACAATGTTTCACACCAATTTTATTTGTGCTAGGTTGGGATGTGTTGTTTATAGTTTGGCTAATTAATCAAATGACAAGGTATTGTCTGGAGAAGAAAAGAGGAGATGGTCTAGCGGTAGTCTCGTCTTGGAAGAGACGCAGACCCCCTGTAATGTTATCCAAAATGCTTGTATTTCAGCAATGCTTCACACAATGTTTCACACCAATTTTATTCGAACTTGGTTGGGAAATATTTTTTACAGTTTGGGTAATGAATAAAGATTCAATCAAATGACTTGATTATTTTGGGGCTCCATTCTTTATTTTTCATGTTCCTTTGGGGAGGGGGTGGATGTGTTGATGGACAGTGTTTTAGAATTTGAAATCTTGGTTGAAAAATAGGCAATTCCAATTTCAGTCTTTTGTATTGAATATTGAAAAGTCTTGTAATGCAAATTGTTACTAGAATTGATATAATTTATTTCCTTTATTTTATGTTCTAGTGAGGGTTTTTTTCAAAAGAAAGGAAAATTGCTCTAGGATTGGTAACAACTGCCACAGATCTGCTCTCAGCCAATCAAATATAATGAGTTCAGTTATTTAGTAGCTCATGACGTTTATCATATCTTGTCATTGATAACAAATGTTACAAAAAAAGGGCCCTGGTCTGGGAAAACAGGCTGACAACGAGAGCTGGCGTGCATTGGTCCACGTCAAATACTGGTCCAGGATCTACGGGGTCTACGTACTAGACTAGGACCAAAGACAGAGGACCATTCTCACCCCTGTATCAAAAGGACCGGGAAGGGGGCTTTAGTTCCAAGTGGGAAGGGTTCATCAATTATGCATAGCCCTGCCACTTGGTCCCCCATTATACCAGCATGTTTGCATACAGTAACAGACTGTTACATTCTGATACACCGGAGCCAAACCTTTGTTGAGGGGGTAAAGAAAATGGGGGAAGGGGAGGGAAAAGGGGTACATTAAAGAGTCAGGCTTTTGTGTGAGGGGTAAAGGAGAAAAGGTGAGGGGTGAAAGGTGTGTCAGATGGGCCACTGGGGAAATGGAAGTGTGGGAAATCAACGCAAAGGGTGGAGACGGAATGGTGTCTGAGGCACGGTCGGGAGGGGGCGAGTATCGACATGAATGTTTTTGTTTGGGTTTTGTTTTTGTCTCGTTTCGATAGCGTTCAAAGTCACCTCATTGTTGAAGTCAATGACCTAAGACATCAGCCAAAGCCGTAAATGCCTCCAGGCTTTCGGTTCGAACAAATCGTTGGCTCAGAGCCTCAGAAGCAGAAGGGCTGTTACTCATACCATTTAACACACAGTTAATGACTTCCTTGCTCTCAGCGGACAAAAGGGGGACAATATCTTAGAACACCTCTCTTCACCATAATGTCTTGCAAAAGGCCCTATTCTTTATCTACTAATTAAATGAAATCATATTATTTATCTCTTTTTTTCTTTTTTTTGGACTTGTGTATGGTTTAGGGATGACAGTGTATGGTAATGGATATGAGCATCTTCAATTAATCTACTGTACCAACAACATAATAGATTAATGACCAGTACTATATAATAAATATTTAGAGTTGATAGTTTAATGACTCTCAACACATGATATCATATATTTACAATCGATCTATTATTATATGTGTCCGTTCATATAACACTGCTGTAAATGAATGAACCCAAGATATAAATGTGTGAAAGTTTATACACAAATTATGTAAATGATAACTAAAGCGCAATTCATCAACCGTACAAGAACATTTTTATCTCAGTTAACGCCCACCCTGAGCCCCTTGATCCAGGGATAACAATTTTATTTTATACACTTTATGTGGCGTCACAGCTCCTAATCGGTGGAATAATTTACGAGCCATCGTCCACAAAATTCTGTGGCTTGTCACGTCTCCGCACATCTTGATAGTTAAGTGCGCCAACGACGACAATAAGCGTTGGTATATTACCGGGATATCACTTTCATGTCTAGTGTTATAAAGTTGGTTTTATGATTGGCGGTGTCGGTATGTTTCTTGTTTTAGCATAGGCAAGCCACTCAGCACCCTCTTAAACCTGGTTCCTTATTGAGGAGGAGAGAGAGACAGATGGGAGGGGTTGTCATGACGATGGCATGTAGCATTCAGCATCTTTCCTCCACAAATGAGGGGTAAATGGACGGGTTAAGTGATAGCCGTTTCGTAGACACCTTTTTTTTCAAATTTGGCTTGCCTTTCATTTTCTTTAATCCCATATTTAAGAACCAACTTTTGTCTCTACATGAGGTTGTCAATTGTGAACTTAAACATTTAAACAGTTTCTTGAATTATAAACTTACAGCTCTTGCTCTCTTTCTCTCAAGTTCTCTTCTATTTTATACTATAAAATCAATTTTGAAAGTCACTTACCTAATTAAATGAACCAATGGAAGAACAGCACATGGAAGGAAAAGGAGAAAAACAAATGGTTAGAAAAAGGGTTAAACAATGTTCAGTACGAATAATAAAGTATTATAATGATTTCATATACATCACACATAAACTCTACGAACTATCATAATTAGGTATTCTGTCAACAAGGACAGATTACCGGTACCTCTTAATTTCATCTGATTTTTGTTTAACTTCCATTACACTTTCCATTTCTTTGTGAGGAATTATATTATAATATGTTTACAAGAAGTATCTGAATAAAAATTCATGACTTCTCTTGGTAGACTTTACAAATTGTATTATTTCTATTGTTCCGTTTTTTAATAAGTGGAACAAAAATTGAACTCTTGACTACACTAGAAAACTTCTGGCAAAGGAATTCCATTACACATTGAGACATTTACACAAACACATGCAGAGCCAATGTAGAACCGAGCCAGCCAGTCGTGGCCACCGCAAACGACGACATCGTCAAAAGAAATAGAGCGCTATAAACGGAGGAGGCGAGGAAAGTTGCGAGATAGCCTCTTGAGTGAGATGCTTTAATGGTAATGACATCAAAGACAGGAAACGAGGAGTAAGACGGGTGATGGGAGGTGTGAAGGGGGTCAAGACGCGGACAGATGGACACATGTAATAGATAGGTGTGTTCATACTGCAGATCATTTATTGGGTGAAACGATGGAAGAAGGTACTGGATCGTATAAAAAGTACTAAAGATAGGCAATTTATAAGAAGGTGTAAACGGTGTCAAGATGTAGATAGATGGACACATGTAATAGATAGGTGTGTTCATACTGCAGATTATACGTAGAGTGAAACGATGGATGAAGGTACTGGATTAAAAAAAAGTATTAAAGATAGGTGGAAGTAAATACAACTGGAATCAAGAAGTGAATAGATGGACACATATAATAGATAGGCGTGTTCATACTGTAGATCATGCATTGAGTGAAACGATGGAAGAAGGTACCGGATTAATGAAAAAGTATTAAATAAAGGCGGGAGGAAATTTCAAACGAGGTCAAGATGCAGACAGATTGACATATATAATGAGGCCCCAGATAGGTGTGTCAACATTTTTTTAAATCTCTCTCTCTGACTCTCTCTCTCTCTTTCTCCCTCTTTCTCTATCCCACAACTACATCGTCTTTCCCAATGGGGTGTATATCCCTCCGTTATTGAATTTTTGTTGTACAATATTCCTTTCACCTTTCTCCTTCAGTCATTCTCTCTGTCTCTCCATTCATGCCTTCTCCTTTTCTCCATCTCTTTCGCTAAGTCCATCCATCCTTCTATCTCCATCACACACACTCTCTCTCTCCCTCTTTCTCTCTCTCTCTCTTTCACCCTGTTTCTCTGTCTTTATTTCTTTCTTATTTTCTGTTTCATTCTCTCTCTCCCTTCCTCAATCTCTCTCTCTCTCTCCCTTCCTCCTCTATCTCCATCTCTCTCCCTCCACCAAACGTTCAGTGCCCTCCTGTGTTATTATCCTTGCATACTCTCAACGTGTTAAACTCATCACCTATCTCTGCGTCATACTCTTATTCTATTTCCAGACAGCTCAATAAACACTTCAGTGAACTTCATAACCTCCAACCAGATACATGAAAATAAGACATCATATTGGCCAGGTTCACACGATACCTTCGCAGTGTTTAAGCACCTCTAATATCAATGATTTTCCTAGCTGTGAAGGTTCATATTCGTTCAAGTACCTGGTAATTAGTACCTGGTAATATGTTCAGGTCTTTAAAAATGCTTGCTTCTTCCTTCCATAAAACAAGAAACTTTCAAATCTTTGATTTTCACAAGTGGATGAAATTGGTGAAAGTGTCATGCCATGAAATAATTTAATCACATTTTCACTTATTCTGTGATTATTCAATTTAAAAACAAATTCTTACTTTTGCTTGAAATGCACAATCTTTTGTCTGTAAGATTCTGTCAAGATATCGATTATGATCCAAAATTGTGGATGTTCTATTTCACTAAATTGATTTAACTTGATTAGATTTGATCTGCTCTAATTTCCAATGTTTTGCCTATAACACTAGAAAGTCTCTACAAAGTTGCAATAGCACCTTTAAGCGGTAGTTTTAATCAAGTGATCCTGATGCGGCCTGAGCTAGACATCATAGCGTCTTATGAGCTTTTTGCTCCTTAAGAAAAAATTGCACGAAATTAGCATTAATTATGCAAGCTCCAACAAAGGTTTAGTGCCATCATAGACATCAGCCTCAGGCACCTAATGAGTGACAATAAATAAAAGATCGACATGATCTTGACATTCTAAGAAAGTACATCAATTTTACTGACTTGTTATTGCTCGGGAGAGAGGGAAGAAGACAATTTAACCTTCTTTTCTTGCCCTTTACCGGTATGTAAAAGCACTCAGATCGTTACATGGAAAGCTTTCAATGCATAAAGAGAAGATGTTTTTTTGATGTCAAGAAGAAGAAAAATCTGAATCAAGTGATATCAAATGATTTAAATTTGTAAATATAATCTCCTATATATATGACAAGCTTGCATCGCCCACATAGTAAAAGCAAAAATGTTTATCTGCATAGGCTGCGGCTGCTTCGAAGGCTAACTATAATGTCTTCAAACATTTCAAGCATTACAACCTATTGCCACAGAATGGTTATTTTCCTTTACACCATGACAGAGGCACATTGTCCTGTCATATAGCTATCCATCTCTTTCCACAATGATTATTGTCCTCCCCCGAACAATCTGATTAACACCATATGCACCCCCCCCCCTCTCCTCCTTTCTCCTACATCAGTCTCTACCCTTCCATTGCTTTCTTGAACCTCATCATATTCATTTGGAATGGAATACTCATCACATTGATCTCCTCTTCCAGGACCAACCCATCACTACTCCATCCTCTAACTAAATCTTAATCCACCCCAATGCTCCCTGGAATCCCCATCTCCTGCTCTCCCCTGCACCCCACTACCCCTCCACTCCCCATCACCACACATCCATTTTCAAACTTAATCTTAATCCTCCCCTATGCTCTCTTAAAGCGTATCTGCCATAGTTTACAGGAGGGATTAGACTGCCCTGCAAGGTCACTGGACAGGTGGTTATCTCATCAACTCAGCTCTCAGTTAACATAAGAAAAAGAGGATCATGGGGGACCAATGGTCACCGATTAGGCATGGTTTGTTATATAGAGGGCGCAAGCAGCTACAAGTAGTGCAGTGGGCCTTTAAACCCCCATCCCTACACCATCCCCCTCTCCCGCCCTCTCTGCACCCCCATTAGTACCCCTCTCCCAAGTAAATCTTAATCCTCCCCTATGCTCTTTGGAATCCCCATCTCTTTAACATCCCCTACTCCCGCCCTCCCCTGCACCCGCATTACCCCTCTTCTAAGTAAATCTTAATCCACATCTGCGCTCCCTGGATCCCCCATCTCTACAGCATCCCAACTCCTGCCCTCCCATGCACCCCCATCACCCCTCTCCCAAGTAAATCTTAATCCTCCCCTATGCCCTCTTGATCCCCTGCACATACATTCAACATGGAATGCTCATCAAAATGATTCTCTCCTCCTACTCCTATCCTCTCCATCTCCCTAGACATCTTTATAAACAAACATCCACAGACTACGATCATTAGTGCATGGCATATGACTATGTATGATTGGATAGTATGGGACTATGGGTCTATAGTTCTGCAAAAGGCAGGTCGATAGGAGTACCAAGTGCATTTTTTGATTTGGCACATGACCTAAAAGTATGGGTCTATAATCTGTAAACTTAGGACTTATCAAAAGTATGTGGTCTTAAACTTAATTCTATGTTATGACAAATATGTTTCCTACATTTTAGCTACCTATCACCACAATGACACTTTCTGCCAATTCTGCCAGTGATCATTTCTGCCAATTTCTGTACATATTTATATTCGCACTTCTAAGCAATATGTTGTCACATGTTCTCGCAAGTACCAATCATTCACAAAAATGACAATTTCCGGTAATAGCACACTTCATATTCAAAATAGTAGTACATTCCATGTTCTACCAAGTATGCTATTCTTGTTATGTATACTGGTAATAATATTTCAGTATTCTTGCAACTCCACACAATTTCCAAGCTGTCATTCAAATCAAATTTGCTGGATGAATCGAGCATAATTACGTCCCTCAAACTCAACCATTTGAACTACTCACAACAATTCCTTTACCAATGCTCTTCAACGCTAGACCCTGTATTACATTACTACACTTCCATCTAAATTGTTCACACTTTTATCCAAAAATAAACCCTCCATACAAATCCACGAGCCTTCCAGGCATGAACTTCAAAATGAATTAAATCCAGGGAAAAAGAAGGAGGTAAATGCAAACATTTTTCTACCCCTTCGTAAGAAGGTTATGTGTTATTGGATTTCTATAGCTATGTTCACATTGGACGAATCGTAGTCGTAGGTTTAAACGTGAAGCAACGTGAAGTTTCGGAACCTTGAAGTTTTAGACAATGATCCACTATTACAACAACGACGAGGGTTTACAAGTGACTGAAGCAATGAGTAATGAAAGTTTCAAACTTAAAGGTACATGTAGCGTAACATCCAAGATAATTGTGGACCTTCACAGCACATATATTGAAGTGACAAACCCTCAACAGCTTGTAGGTAATGTGATAATCGTAAGATCACTCAAACCTAAAAGCTTCCAAGTAAATTTCAAAATCGATGTTCACAAGTGTGTCTCCATCTCCACATCCTGTAACGACATGTACAAGGTAACCTCAAAGTTTAAAATCACAACCTAAACTTCAAGTTTACATACTTTTTTATGAACCAATTACAAATGCTAGCTACTACACTTGCTGGAAAGGCTGCATTCAAGCTGCCGCTAGCACATAACGGTGCAGTTGTAAAGTTTCTCAATGGATGCATAGCTAGAGGCATTGAATTTTGGGGAACACTCTCACTGTCACCATATACTAGTGCCTCTCACAAACACTCAGCACACAACCTCTTCAAATTCACAGCGCAACACACAAATGCCAATTGAAAGATCGCGCAATGTTTACACTGAGCAGATTGCTTATTTTGTGGCTATGGTTGTAGGAAAACTTGTGGGCCAGTCTGAAAGGGCCTTTCCAATGGGGGTAATTTGTGGGACAAATGTTTGCTAAATGCACGGAAGGCCGACATTGAGTTTTACCAAGCATCTAAATGATATTAGGCTCGAGTACAGCGCTCCATCCATGTAGGCCTTACATGTCTTGCCTGCGCAGCAAGCAATAGGGCTGCATTTACTTTTCCAACTTTACATTGACATAATTGTAGTCAATAAGATATTATGCAATTTTTAATATGCTGTTTGTTATTATGCAATAACCTGTATTCGGTTAAGTGGTTGAGGGAAAGAGTGAGAGGCAAATCATCAAATTTTTATAAAGAATTGAGGATCATTAAATGTTTATAAACTACATTTTGATATCAATTAGTTTATCTGCTTTTTCAGGTAATTGCAATTATAATTTTAATGATCATTTCCCTTCCAGGGGATTCTATATTTACAAAAACAAACCATCAATTTCATTCATATACATTACAAACAATTGGGACCATGAAATACAACAAGCAAACAATTAAATACCCCTCTGTTTCCCACCAGACAATATAATGTTATGGTATCTTTATACAACTGTATTTAAAAGGAGTTCTGAGCATTATAGATTAAGGAATTGTCCTTAAAGAGTAAATAATGAAATCCTTCTTAGTGTACAGATCTTTGCTTGTTCAGTTGTTCTTATATTTGAACACCACAAAGATCTGAAAGCATTTACAAGATGGGGCAGTCAAAATTGAAGTGGTCATACAATCAATGTAGAATTAATGGATTAAAGTGGGATGCAAGGACTAGCCCAGCTCCTCTAAAAGTCCTGTACCTATTTATCTAGACCAACTTATGGTCAATGTTATGGATTGGTACAAAAGGACCGTTTTTCTCCCACTTGGATTAGTGGTAAGCTATACTAACAACTTGTGGTTGACTGTGCATAATGACATGTAGTAACAGTTAGTAGCTGGATCACTGCTTCAAATACCATCTTGTAATTTACATTGGCTTCCCCTGGGGTAATTAACATGAGTGGTTAATTACATTTCTCGGATGCCTTGTTGTAAATTTCATAGCTAAGAGCTTTAGTCCATACAGGGCAGAGATAGAAGGGTTTTAGGCATGGTATATGTATAGCATACATGCAGCTATACCTATCTATAAAGACCACCAAATGGAACAGATAAGTGGCCATTGTAGACAGGT
This sequence comes from Strongylocentrotus droebachiensis, assembly GCA_035222895.1. Lineage (NCBI taxonomy): Eukaryota > Metazoa > Echinodermata > Echinoidea > Camarodonta > Strongylocentrotidae > Strongylocentrotus > Strongylocentrotus droebachiensis. The sequence goes on along the minus strand of JAVYIG010003163.1, from coordinate 195,503 downwards.
TGCCTTTCTAGACAGGTTCTACTGACACATATTTGTCTATAGAGTGCAGAAGTAGAAGAGCACTTGCCAAACACAGTATAGCACACCTGCATACAATTTACAAAGAAACAGCCTTGTACCACATAACATCTCATCATAGAAGCAATGCACTTTATTATGAGTCATTCCATAATGTTGGGCCTGCATGTTTTGTCAGAAGGGCATTAACTCATATAGTTTATCACAGTACTTACATCCTTCTTGGTGACAAAAGACAAAGTGTTTAAAGTCTTTACAGGGGCAATTTCAGTAATGTGTAAATTGATGCAGTAAGATACATCAATCACGTTTTCTTTCTCTCTCTCTCTCTCTCTTTCTCTCCATCTTTCACTCCAGATTATCCTAAATATTTCATTGGCCACTTTATTCATTACAAGATTAACTGCACCCAATCTGCACAAGGTTTCTGCATGCAGGTACATCATGTGGTAGTTCTACCGCTACAAAAAAGCAACATGGTTAACGGTTCACCCCACCATGAGTGCATGGCACACTCTACCAAGGGGTGCGAGTCTGCACCCCTTCAGTAGCACATTCACCCCTCCTTAGTCCCATTGTTACCCCTGTGTAAGCCAAAACTCTTAATTCCCATCGGGGTCCTGACCCAGTTGCTAAACCCGTTTCGTAAAGCGAAAAAAGAGAAAAATAAAAAAGTTGCAAGCCCCTTTTGTCAATAAAGCCACTCTCGCTCAAAATAAAACTTTTTAATATCCTCTCTCTTGCAACCAAGCTCACTCCGGCTCTCATTTTGTGGAGTCCCCATCCCAAATCCTGGTCCGTTTTATTGGAACTTGATAGCCTGAAAGTAGAATAAACTGCCCTTTTTCGAGAGACGGGAACAATGGCGAAACTGGGCCAATTATTTTGTTGGGTAGAGAGAAAGAAAGGTTTTGAACTCGATGGCGAGCCAAATAAAAGAGTACAGCTAGAAATGGCGACAAGTGAGTGTAAGAATTGTCCTTCTTTGCAACGACCAGACTTTACCATTATTTGTCACAGCGAGCTGACGACTCCATTATGCATTCAAGATCCAGTAAACAAGCTTAAGAACAAGTATTTTGTTTACAAAGTTACCATCTATTTTCTATTATTTGTGATATATGCCATTCCTGCATGTATTGTAAACTGTCTCTGACCGCATGTATTGTGAAATAGACCTTGTCGATTGTAACAGTGATTTATTGAACTACCGGTACCTTGTTGGAACAGAGAGGCTTGTCTCAAAAATGTATTCAACCAGCTCTATTGCTGATTTGTTATAAAGACTATTTCTTCCTTCCCTTTTTGATCTGAGGCATTTTGTTGAAACGTGTTAATTTTAGTGCTGTAACCAAACGTTTAACCGTCCGGTATCCGACCGCCGATGGCGGATTCCGTTTTCAATTGGACGGTTTCGGTTAAACGAAAAAAAAAAAAAATCTTTTTTTTTTTTTTTTTTTTTTTTTTTAAAGTTTCGATTTATGCCCCTCCACCTGGCAATGTCTCCCAGCTCAGTAATCTGTTTTTTGACTCACCACTCCGAAACTAAAACAACACTCCAATTTGTCTGTCATCTTCAATATGTACTTTATAATAAAAATTCATCCAACTTTTACACATGGCATACCACAAGGTTCTATCCTAGGTCCTCTACTGTTTTTTTATTTACATTAATGATCTTACACATTCTTCTAAAAACGACATTGTTACTATTATTTGTGACAAGTTCACAAGCACAAATCAGCGCCTTCAAATGCACCTCGCAGTTAAATGAAAGTCCTGGCTTGCTGCCGACAAAAATAAAAAAAAAAAAAAATCTTTTTTTTTTTTTTTTTTTTTAAATTAAATTTTTTATTCTTTTAACCGAAAACCGTCCGGTTTTGACTGGCGGTTAAACGGAATTGGAGATATCCGTGATATTACAGCACTAGTTAATTTCCCCCTGACCTCCTCTTAGTAATCTTCTTTTCTATTTCCCTTCTTCTTCCACCAGCTTCTCTTCCTTCTCCTTGCCCCCCCCCCCTCCCTCCTTCATTCTCACCATCCTTCACCCCCTCCTCTTCCCTCTTCTTTCAATTCTCCTTTCTTTTCTTCTTTTTCATCTCCTTCAATGCCCCTGTATCTTTCATCTCCCCCTTCTTGAACTTCCTCCACAAGCATGCCCCCCCCCCCCCTAATTCTCACCATCCATCTCTTCCTCTTCCCTCTTCTCTCAATTTTTCCCCTTCTTCTTCATCATCTCCTTCAATATCCTACATCTTTCATCTCCCCCTTCTCAAACTTCTTTCCTTCCTCCGTTCCTTATCAATCAAAAGAGCTAGACAAATTGACTTACATCAATCAGATAATCTAACCAAGTCAGTCCATGATCTAACACCTTATTAAACTGTCATTACACAATCTTTTCAATCTTAATTTAAAATGTCAACATGCATGTGTTTATTCATGTAGGTCATAGAATAAACAGAATACATGTAATCTACTTGAGTTAGTCATCTTATTATAGTCTTTGTAAATTATTGTCTAGCCATATGACTAAAAGGGTTTGACTAAAGACATACATGTGGGTCCATGAGACATGGGGCACACCCCTACCCCCTTCCTCCCACTTACTGTATACCATAATACTTGATCTGCCAGATACCAAAGTAGTCATTATGTAAGCAGACAAGTCCAATCAATTTTATTGACAGATGAATCAGCATTAGCCATGTTAGTAGAATGTAAAATTCTTCTTTACAATTTTTTTTTATTTTTACAAATGGCCCTTTTGAAATTAAGATCATCATCACACAAAGCCAGACATTCAAAAAGGTTCAAACATTTTGACTGGACAAATAGCAGTTACAGGTTTAAAAATAATGATACTCGCTTCATCCTATAATTCTTTATCTTCTGAATTAAACTCAAAAGGGACTTCTCTCATAAGCCCCTATCTCTCTCTCTCTCTCTATCCATCTCTCTCTCTCTCTCTCTCTCTCTACACATCTTCCTCTCTCTATATATCCATCTATCTCTCTCTCTACATTTAATTTACAATATAAAACCAAAATTACATCTTCCTTGGCTCAAGTCCCAGCACATATTAGACTAACTCTGAAGTAGGCACGCTAAAAAAATTCCATAAATCTTGAAGACATCTCATCGTCTTGCCGCAAGAAAACTGAAACACAATAATCAAATCCTCTCTAAATTCAAGCACTTCTGTTCCGCAACCAAACAATAAATAATTTTCTCTTTGAAAATAAAAACTCTTAGTCAATCAGGCTTTCCCCACTAAGCATGTTTCCATTGAACTTTTATGATAAATCTCTCTCTAGGTGCACATCTCTTGCCAAATTGGTTTCATTATTTTGAATGGTGAAAATATCAAAAGTGTGTATGAGATACTGTACAGATGTCAATGAGTGAAGGGGTTGCGCACAACATGAAACGCTTAAAAAAATGGGCGACATTGGGAATGAGTGGGAATGCCTCTCGCATGTTGAGTGCCTGAGTAGCAAGGCAAATAGCATGGACAGGTTCTTAGGAGCTCTTGCTCCGTCTTTAAATAGAGGAAACTAGAAACCCCAATATTTGGCGGCACAGATTCCACAAATACACATCGGGATGAAATAAACTGCACAATCCGATTACTTAACGCCAGAGAAAACGTAGATGAAGACGTTGATGTGGGTGCATGTCATAGTTGCTTTCACACAAGTTATCTTTTTAAAGCGTATTAAGCTGACTACTTGTGATGAGCTTGGACGATGCATGATGAAAACGCAGAAGAATATATTTCTATCGGAGCGCCATTGCATACTGCATTAGCATTTATATTATTTATCATGATATATATCACAAAGTTGAATACTGATTAAGAGATGGACATGGGCTGTTACACAGAGAAAACTTAGATGAAGACGTTAATATTTAATATGGATGCATATATATTAAGGTCGCGTTGGAAATCATAGGTGAGGTACAAGCCTGAATGTATATTTTTATAAAATCAATAAAGTTTGGTTCAGTGTAAAATAACTATTGTTGGTCTGTCATTTGTGACACTTTTCAGACCTCCAGAATGATGGATTATTGCTGCTCGATCAATGCTATTAACAGCTAGTAAATGAAACGACCCCCCCCCCCTATTCAGTTTATTCTTTGTTTCATTTTTAAAAGCAAAATTGTCCTCAATCACAAGTTTGAACTTATCCACATTGTGAAATATATCATAAAAATATAATCAGAATTGAAATAGAGTCTTATTTGAAATTTTGTTCCATTGAGAACTAGACATTTTATTTTTCTATGAAGTAAATACTAAATATAAGTACATTGAAGAATATTATATCTTGATTTATACACTGGACATGTATTTAAAATGTTAAAGAGGAGACAGGTGTGAGGCTTTCATTCATACTTTCATACTAGTCATTGCATTACACTATGAGCTTTTGGAACAATCAAAATGAGAAGAAATGGACTCAATCTTGCTTATACAAACTGTAGTCACATGCACAGCACACAGAAAGGGATACATTGGACTACACACACGTGACGTGACTGTTTGGTCCAAACTTTTCTGTCATTTCTCAAATTCTCATCATATATACCGGTAGCTCAAATACCAGAGCATTAAAGAGCAAAATTTTATTTTCAGAAGACATTTCAACTATGAAATTCCTCCAAACTAACATGGGAAAAGTGCTTTATAGTAGATTGAGAAAGCTCTTAAATTATTGTTCATATTTCGCAAGACCTCCACCTTCTCTTTAAAACTAAATCTACATAGATGCGCTCCCTGGAACTAATAGCAGAGCCTAGCTAAGCCTGTATTTAAGGCATGACTCATGTATGTAAGCACACACTCATGTATGCATGTAGAACCCCCTTATCATATTTGCTGATACTATCTCTGTTTATTTTCATCTCTTCCATCCTCAGCCCATCTGACTGGCATGAGATTTATTTGAATATTTTTTGGGAAGGAGAGGAATGTTTATTCAATAACATATTTTGGCAGAGTGTGCATGTTGGAGAAAAGAGGGGGTTGTATTTTCACGTCTGTTTGAATATGGTTTATTAGTTTGCCCACTATACACATTGCTCCATTATAATTATATTTGCTAGATAAGATTTTGATTCAAGAATATATTGTTGATTTCATATCTTTCTCTCAGCCTTCCAAAGTCTTTTCATTCTTTTTCTTCTCCCTCTCGCCCCTGTCTCTTTCCTTCTCCCTTTCCCTCTCTTTCTACCGCTTTATCTGTCTTTATTTCTTCTCTTCTATTTTATTCTATATCTTCTCTCTTGCTTTCTCTCTCTTTCTATCTCTCCCTCCCTCTCTTTCTCTCACTTCACTCCATAACGTTCATGACTCTCATCTCAGTTTAAATGTGCAAGCCGACTTTGTCACTAATACAGTGTACATCCATTTTAAATCACAATTCATTTTCCAGTCTTTATCTTTTACTCTACATGGTTTAATACCAGATGTGCAAGTTCCACTTCAATTCATCTATTACATAATCAACCCTCTTCTCCACACCTAACCCATATCCCCTTACCCTTCACCTATCCCCTTTTCATCTCAGACACAACTACTATTCTTGCCTATTTTTAATCCCCCTGTGAACAATACACTGTATGTACACAGTTTATACACAATACACTAGATACTACAGGTCGCCACATAACAAAACTTTTCATCTACAACAAAAGGCAAGGTCGCGATTGATTTTGTCCCCCTACTCTATTCTAGGTCACGAGCGATTCACCTGTACGAAATCCAATTACGTCAATGTACATGTATGTATGTAGTTCATTACAAAAGAAACCCAAGTGCAGGCAATGTACCTACATGTAACTTACATGTACATCAAGTATGCTAAAAATGGGATGACATTACCAATGTAATCAACCTGTATGAAATCTAATTACCTCATAATATGTAAGTTAATTACACAACATTCTAGTAATGTACAGTACATGTATGTTTGTGTCAGGCAATTTACAACTGCCAGCCTAATGCATGCCCCTAAAAATGGGATTGTAATTTTCACCTGTATATATTATATGGAATGCAATTTTACTTCCATTTAACTGAGTTACCCGGTAATAACAGGTATGTCTAAGATAGTGTTTTATTTACAGTCTTACACCAAATATGCCTGAAATGAACTTATGGTATGTTCATGTACAGTGTACATGTAATTCACCTGTAGGGTGAGGTAATGTGTGCAACTGTACACTAAAGTCTACACTATTCCAGAGATGGTACAGGTGTATATGATATTCAAAACCATCATGGTATCCAAAGGTATTAATTACACCACATGCAGGTGGTAAAGGGTGTAACATACACCAAACAATGTCAAATATGAGATAATGAACTGCATGAAATCCACCTGCACAAAAATCTAATTACCCTCTATCTTAATAACACAACCAGCAGATACTCCAGAGTAATATACAATGTATGACATGCATAAACAACATGAATGCCAGGAATTTGATTATCATGATGATATGCCTGTAATTCACCTGTTAGAAATCCAATTACTCGCATATCTTTGTGTTAATTACAGAGCAGGACCAAGGTGTGATAAAAATGTGATGTGTTTAACATCTGGTGAGAGAGAGAAGGGTGTTACATGTAGCTTGTATGTTACTCAATGGAGCTAACACCCTACTGGCTCTTAACACAATAGATACAAATTATGTCTGGATTCTGGAATGGGAATATGATAACATCATACTCGTAATTAACTTTGCATTCAATGTATGCCGATATGAGCAATTGAGTAAACAGAGGGGACTTAATTAGGCAATATTGGAAGACTCAAAGATTGGTTGTACAGATCGTGTAGCCCTCCCCTCCCAACACCCCCTTCCATTTTTCTTCAACAAAATAAATGTTCATAGAAAAACAATTGGCATGAAATACCGGTATATCACATTTTATCAATTTACCAATAAGGCAATAATGTCATGGATGGAGAAAATATACTGATACAGAGTAACCTGTTAATACAGACCAGTGAAGGGAGACAAGAAAAGTGGTCTTTATGAGCAGGTGGTCTTTATGTACAGGTTCCTTTAATACAGGTTTCAATAGGAAACTCTGCTCAGGAGAGACAATAAGATACAGTCCTTATAAACAGGTGGTCTTCTATACAGGTGGCCTCTGAAGCAGGTTTCACCTTATTCATTAAATGTCTCAAAGGACACCGGTACTTTTATTCCCAAATTACAGAAATATTTTCTCCTTGCGTTTTGTTGCTCATAAAAACATAGCTGGGAGCCATAACCGTACAGATATTTCCCTTCTCCTTTATACCTCCTCCGCAACCAGCCTTCGGCAACTTCCGCCATACCCATCATCTTTACCGAATTAATTAAAGATATCCTCCGTCTCGGCACTCAATTTGGAGCCGCGAGAACTTTCGTGTGCGTGCCTTCAGAACAACATTGCGGACTTGATAGATTGGATGGGGAAAGTATAGAACCCCCTTCCCCCATCATACAATATTAGCATCTAATTCAATTTTTAAAAGCCGCTTCGTCAGCTAATCAAGCACGTTTTGACGGCTGGGGTTGGACTGGTATGTTAAACAATGGATGTGTTCACACGCCCACCTAGACAACTTGGGAGTGATTTGAGAGAGTTTGTGTCGGTGAACGTTAATGCGTTGTTTAATTAATCATCACAGTCGTGCTTTGCTCGATCAGAACGTAGCCAGAAAATACCAGATTTTGCTTAATCATATTTTGATCGACCCCCTAGACAACTTGGGAGTGCTTTGAGAGATTTTTGTGTTGGTAAACGTTAATGCGTTGTTTAATTAATCATCACCGTCGTGCTTTGCTCGATCAGAACGTAGCCAGAAAATGCCAGATTTTGCTTAATCATAATTTGAACGTGACTGCAAGATCATCCCTTATGACAAAGATTCTGATCTAATACATAACTCATAAGCATTATCAAGGATATGAGATGGAGTAAGTTTATGGTATGTTGGTTTGTTTTACCTGACAGCTAAGATTGCATGTGTATGATTTTGAGTACCGGTAAGCAACCAGGGGACTGGCAGCTTTAATTCCTCTCTGAGGGACTTGGTAATAATGAGAATTAATGCCTTACCAAAGGGTACTAAACATGTAGTGCATCAACTTGTTTTCGAACCAAGAGCCTCTTGTTTATGAGAATTTATTACTGACAAGTACTGAGAAATTCTATGAGAGAAATGCTCACCTTTGTTCTTTTGTACAGTATTTATTATACAGTATTATTATGATATATTATTAGAATGCTTTTGTAAACACTGTTTATGGTTAAAGAAAGTGGATGAAACATTGTTTAATAATTTCACCAGAACATCATAATTTCATACAAATATGGAAAGCAACCAGATTTTGAATATTTTAAACATAAAAACCTTTTACATTTTTTAACAAAACGTATTTACAGAACATTGAAAAAAGAAGAAATAAAAACACTAATGTGAACGTCACTGCGACACGAACGCCATGGCCGTGGCCGCCCTACCCCCCTAAAGCAGAACTCACCATCCCGAGGAGGTGTGAGATCTTGATTACCGTTCGGTTCGACCGAGGGGACCGTCAATGTCTCGTTTGTAATTGAGGGGCAGAGAGTTATGAAATATGCAATTTCAGCAAGGCAGCTGCATGGTCGGTTCAACATGCGTGCGTGTATGCTGCGGGCCTGGTTTAATAAGTCAGGCCATGATTGGGAAATCATGTATATACATGTAAGGAGGCGAGGAAAGGGTTGTGATTGAGAAAGAGCGATTTTTTTTTGTGATAATGTATTCAAATTTATGCATGATTCATGATTTTATCATTGAGTAGGATATATTCAATCAGAATTTGTACTTCAATCTCTTGAACAGAGAAATACATAATAATAATAATAAATTAATAATAATAGCTCACATTTATAATGCGCCTCATACTTTGCACATATTATTACCCCAGTCATCGGATTCATGCTTACCCGCACACAAGGTATGCACATTCTCCACTCCCTGGTGAGCATTACCATTACGATTATTATGACAGAATATATACATGTAGCTACGCCAAAAGGATTGTGAGAAAGGCTGAGAAAGAGGTAATGATTATGACACATTCATGTAATTCAAGTATAATACTGAAGCAGAAAAAGGGAGAGCAATCAAGAATACTTCAGGCTTTAATATATTCATATTAATGGAAAGGTCCTATCATGACATGTTTCCTCATATACTTCTCATCAGATGTATCATGGGCGTATGGATGTATGAAGGATTGGAGAGAATATAAATGTCAATGCCACAAGGCCTACTCCAATAAATCATGGACATTATTAAGGTATCATGTGCAAGTACATTATGGGGCTGCATAAGGGTTTATCTGTAGACCATACGCTTTCTTGCTAACATATTTATATCACAATTAAAATAAAGACAAGTACATGATTTATAAAACATGATACTCTAAAGGCTGTAACATTATTTTCTTGGTATTGTACTTAGATTTATACATGTACATAATTCATCTCATGTATTTCACCAAAATGTAAAATAATCATAAATCTCATCTGAGGTATACTGGCAGTACTTGCTGCTGTAAACCTTAGGCAAAGCACACATACAAAGCATGACCTTCACACAAGCAGCCATGTACCTCGCAGCACTATCACATCCATTGAGAGCCAGAAGGTGTTGTTCACTATGTATTAAAGAATATGAGATATAACGCCCTTCTGGCTCCAAACAGACGATCGAGCTGGCACTTTCATCTGCTCCGGGTCAGAAGGACTTTAATGCCATTCAATTAAAGGCCGTCTGTACTAGTTTGTCCAGAGGGGAGTAGACCTCCCTGCAAGGTCATGGACAGGTGGTATCATCAAATCAGCTCTCAATTAACATAAGAAAAAGAGGATCATGGGGGACCAATGGTCATCGATTATAGAGGGAGCAAGTAGCTACAGTACAAGTACAATGTACATGTATAAGAAAAAGAGGATCATGGGGGACCAATGGTCATCGATTATAGAGGGAGCAAGTAGCTACAAGTAGTACAGTGGGGCTTTAACACAGATCTAATGCCCTTCTGTCTCTCAACAGACACTACACATGTCTATAACCTTCATTCATAATCAATGTTATTGAATGCAGAATTACAATAAGCCCAGACAATTCTTGACAAGTACCAAGCTGTTGAGGCAAGTTCATGAACTGCATAGCTGATCGATCACATGCTTCAAGTTCATGTCAGTTATTTATTCATGACCACGGGTCCTCCCTAATCATTTTCCGAGGAATTGCCACATCAAAAATTCAAAAAGGCTGCGTGGCTTGAAAAATAAACGATCAGACTTTAGCGGCTCTGTGGATCTGGTTAGATTTTATTACTGTATTGTGGCAACGAAATGGAGCTATAAATTTGTCTGGAATTTAGTCAAAGAAAACCAAATCTGGTAAAAATGTTTAGATTTTGTTTAAAGCTACTTTCCACTAGAAAATGTTCTTTGAAAAAATTTAGGGGACAAAATAATTTGATTTCCTTTTCAAGTTTTCATCAAGTATTATTGAATCTGTAAAAAATGCATTCAGATCAGAATAAAAGAACCTTATTTATAATTTGCATTTTTGATGTGAAATAAATACAAAATAAAATAACATTTTACAATAATAATTTATTATAAGAAGTACCAGTACCCAAATACACCTGTTGAACATTGCATCTTTTTTAGAGACATGGACATGTACATCCTTGAAATTGTTAAATGTCCATCACTCCATCAGAAAATGAAGAGAGGGAAAATATATGGGGCTGTGGGAAATCCCCCGTTCAAAAAATCAATGCATTTTATTATTGGTTTGTAGTAGATGTACATGTATTACTTTGTAATGACTGATATAAATCACTGAATGCAATTGACGTTTGTAAGATATTTTGTTTTTGTGATTTCATTTTGTAAACTCGATGCGATTCGAGCCTTGGGCTTCCATGTGGATTTTCTTTAATAAATAGCATTTTAATTTAAATTTAAATTTCAAAATCAACCTTTTCCATTAACTTCCACACAGTTCTATTTACGATAAATCACATGACCAGAACTCAACTTAATCTTTAAACCAACCATGGACTTACAAAAGTCCATGAATCAACTATTTGCCCATCTTGGCTAACCACCGCTGAGCTACCACAAATCTTCACCACCCATTTACTTCTGTTACCCAATCCCAGACTCACCGATGTTTACTTCAAAGCACAATATTTGTCTTGAACTTGGCTCCTGTGTTTATTGAGAAGATCCAGAGGGTGTATCTCAGAGGGGCCCTGTGAAGGGGGAAATGCCCCCCCCCCCTTCCCATGGATAGCAAAGATAGAGATAGAGAGAGGAGAGAGAGAGAGGAGGAAGATAGAGAGAGAGAGAGAGAGAGAGAGAGAGAGAGAGAGAGAGAGAAAAGGAGAAGGAAGGGAGGGAGAAGGAGAGGGGGAAGAGGACCCGAATGAAAGATAGGACTCCCTCCTGCCCCTAGACGCAGTTCTAGAAGTATAAGTTTTAGGCGTTTTGAGGGTTCAGGGGGTTCTTGGCCTTCATTTTCCATTGAGAACAATTGGGGGTAGGGCTTGAGGTCCCCAAAGCCCCTCCCCCTAGCCCCTCCACCATCTAGAACTGCTTCTACCCGCAACCTAACCTACCATTATGAAATCGAAAAAATCATGGAAATCCAATATTGCTACGCAAATTATGCACTGTACCTGTACATGTACATGTGTACAGTACATGTACCAGCAGTATAGTCCTACCGGTATATGCAGTCAAGCTTTAAATGCAAACAAATGACCATCTACACAAAGAAATCACCTTTAACATGTTATACATTCACTCGTAAATCATGCCATCCACTCTACATTTCTTCTCTGACATAAGTCTGACACAAAGCTTTCCATTTTCAGAGGTAAACAAACAGAAACTCAAGCAATAAAAAAACCTTTAGAAAACGGCAGGAATTGGTGTAGGCAAATGGCCCTACTACTGTAGATGCATAGAAACCAATATAATGCAGGTGACTCCCTAGACGCTGTGTTACAGGGCTTTTTCCATCACGATCCAAGGCCTTTGGAATTACTCATCTTACCCTCTCCCGCTATCTCTTCTGGGGGGTGTTTCACAAAGATCCTAAGTAGAACTTAACTCTAAGTTGGACTTAAAATTTATGGAAAGCCATTAGCATCTTTGAAAATATTTTGTAAAAGTTATTTTAGAAGGCATAAAATGTTGATTCAAATCATTCATATTTTCTATTATCAAGGAGATTTCATGTTCTGGATGTAGAATTTATAAAAAGTCTAAAATACTTGAATTTCTGCTTTTGAATATATTTCATTTTAAGACTCCAATGGCTGACCATAATTTTTAAGTCCAACTTAGAGTTAAGTTCTACTTAGGATCTTTGTGAAACACTCCCCTGGTCATTTTCTTTTATCGGGGACATGAAAGGCCTGTTTTCATGAGCCCACATTTCCAATTAGATGTTGTTTATACTGTGGAGTGAGGATGCAAATTTGTTATTTTCTGTATCGTAGTAAATTACAGATAGAAACATGATTTGAACAGAAGAAATAGCAAATATGTCATTATTACCTTTTATTTGTTTCACCTTCTTTTTATCTGACCAGGGAGGGGGTTAGCCCAAGAGTAGGTTTCTACAATAGGCCTGGCTTCATCAGCTCCAGTTTGCCAAAAACCCGCTACTTTCAGACTCTGGAAGTTATCCCGAAAGCTCGGTATGCTCATCACAAACTAGCTCGGATGGGTGGGAATTTGATGAAGACGCAACTTAACTGGCTGATTTGCGATCGGGATAGTTAAACTTAAACTAGCAGGTTATTTGGCAAACTTGAGCTGATGATGACAGGCCTTCTTGAGCTCATGCATACTGTACAGACTGTACAAAATTCAATTCGGACCTGCTTACAATAAAGTTAATGTCGAGCTTTCACCTTTGGCTAGTGGTAATGCACCTTCAGGAATGTTGTTGTCTAGCTTACCCAATGGGGAGGTGAAGTGATAATAAGGGGAGATTTATATCTGACCAAGCACCGCAATGCGTCCATTTGGTAGAGTCTGGACTATGTCAAGAAATCCTGCTGAAATGCCATTAAAAAAAATCTTTGATATCGCACTAAGAATGTGACTTTCTGCTGACAAGAGACTGAGATAGTACCCTATAAAATAGTTGTAATAGGTACATGTACATGCAGACTTACTTGTTTTGTATGCAATCTAGGTGAAAGTTTATACCAGTAATATTGAATACCGTATTTATACAGGTGCCGGTACCTCTAAATATTACAAGTATTACTTCATCTACATGTAGGCTACCTGTACTTGCCACTGAAAAAAAAACAGTGTCTTACATGTAGGAGAAGCTTAATATTCTATTCTTGTGATGGGACTTTAAAGAAATGACAAAAATATTGGATGTGCCAATAAATCAAGGAATCTTCATTTATAAAATATAATCTTGAAATGTATCATTAAAAGAATTACCTAGGACTTGACAGTTGACACTATCCAAATGATAGTGTCTGTCTTTTGCCCTTCCCGCTCTCCCACCCCTCCCCCTTGACCTCTCTCTCCCTCCCTATTTCTCTCTTTCCTCTCTATCATTTTTTAACCTTGCTTAACCTAGTTTTATATGATTTTCTTTCCTTTGTCCCTGTTAACTATTCATCAAAATGATTGTGGATATCACCTTGAGCTTATGCGGGTTTTATGTTTAGCATGAATTTCAGTGTCAAGCTCCTCATCAATTATAAACGCAATCTAAGAGAAAACGCATGGAATCGACACGTTTTATGCGGCCACAAACAATGGGAACCTAAATTCAACCTATGGCATATATGTACAATGTCAACCTATTCGAATTGGCTAGCTAGCTATATTTACATACATGTACATACACACCTGTATCTCCCTAAATGGCTAGATTGTTAATTGTTATCAATATCTATATCACCTGCTGAATTAAAGCAAAATAAGGTAAGAGTCAACAACAATATAGACCTACACAGTGAGAAAACAATATTCTAAAAACCTTCAGCTCTTTAAAAATATCAATTTCACACATGACTTTTCATAATTTAAAGTGCAATGTCACAGCATTATTGTTGTCCATGTGTTTCCGTCTAGAGTCAGATGGACATTCAATATAAAAATCATACATTTCAAGAAATTGTATGTGTTTACTTACAATTCTTACAGGACATTGACAGCTATAGGAAAATCCAAGACCATATAGTTTGGAACATTTTAAAACATATTATGTCTTTAAATCAATATACACCTTCTAAACTCTAAAGTGTCGCTTTCCTGACAAAATTCTGGCAGGAATTGGGCATAATACATCACCGTGTAATATCTATGGGAAAATCTGCCTTTTTCAATACTCCCTTTGGGTGATACTGATATCACACACCATAACAAACACATGTTTTTCCTCGCGTTATCAAACATACATCTTCTTCCCAACCCAGCCTCCCAAATTATTCCCAACTTTTTAAAGACGAAAGTCGAAAAAGAGAGGATTACACTGATGCCACATCTGTTGGACAAATGTTGGCGGTGTCGTCGCCCGTCGCTGGGATTTTTTGCGTAAGCGGAGACCCAACGACCGCTAGGACAAGCCGGTGGTAGACTATGTTTAGGTCCTGTCGCTGTCTTGCGTTGAACTTGGCCCGGCGGGTGGCCCATTAGCGGAAACTGTGGTGGAATCTATACAGGTTTCTACGGATGTGGGCCTTATGTACATGTGGGACAACTAGATCTGACTGCATTTAGTGTACTGTATATTTTCACTGTTAACAGGGAAATCAGGCATGTTACGATTATAATTGAAAGCCTCAAACCTATAGGCTTAGAGGCCTGTAAATCTATCAAACTACTGTATCTGCACTGTCTTGATATTAAAAGTTTTGAGAAGACATCTTATCAGAAAGGGGGAACATTCTTATTATAGCTAAGAATAGCAATTTTAAGGAATACAATTTATATTATTCAGAGTTATTTCAATTATTGCATTCAAATGTAACTACATGTACATATTAAAGTTTGAAACAACTATTGTGAGAAACCTATTGATTCATAATCAAACTGGATGTACCTGCAATTCTGTACACTAAAATGAAAGCCTGTATTGCCTATTGCTGCAGAGAGTTTTGTTGTAATTTGGCTTACACGTAGCCTCTGGAGTGCCTAGGCCTACATCAATAGGTAATTTGTCTGTCCTTCAAAATACTGATCGAATTCACACAACAAAGATAACAACAGTCTTAGAAATACAAAGCTAGCATATAGCAAGCATGCACTGAAATTGCGAAAATTATCCCTTTTTTGACAATTTTTCTCTTCCTTCCGTTTCTATTTAATCCACCGCAAGTACAAACATTTTGTCTATAGATGCAATACAATATTGGTAAGATGTCATTCCTTGTGTACATATTACATAACTCATGTAACAACTTTCAAGCTCAACTGAAATGCTGTAAAACATCTATAAAATGATTGACTCACACTTCAATATCAGAAAACTTATAATTTGTTAAACCGTCTGATTTTATGACTTATAGTCCTATACCACAAAGTAGTTTAATGATACTAGATTTCGATCACAATTGAAGTAAGCACATGTACATGTACTTACAGTTACACAGACATCCATTTACATTTTGCGGTGTGTATACAGCAATTTCAATGGTTCTAGACCATTGGACATGGCAATTGGCATGGAGTATTTTCATGTCAATAGATTCAATTGGAGAGAATTACTTCTGTTCATGAAAAAATCTCTGCAGTTTCGCTTTGGATAGTTTACAAATTACTGGTTGAATTGAATTCACCTTGAATTTGGGAATAGAGTTGTTGATTGGGGTTCAATTTTCACCTGTGTAAGATAACCATAACGACAGCGTGTATTTCCAGATTCAAATTCAATTACAATTCATCAGGAAATAACATTGAAATCTAGGATTTTGTGGTCCAGATAGAATATATAAGTCATCAGGTGGTTCTAGTTCAAGGGTAATCTTATACTCCTAACTTTTAGTTATTTGTTTGTAGTACTTTACTATAATATTTTTCAACCACCCCCCTCCCCTCACAGTCTCTCTCTCTCTCTCTCTCTATCTACCTCTCTCTTATTTTCTCTAATTCTTTCTTTGTTTTTCTGTTATAATTGTATCCTTCTTTGTCTCATCCTTTTTTTAATAAATATTTGGTGTGCATTATCTCTTCTCCCTCCCTTTCTTTCTCTCTCTCTCTCTCTTTCCCTCCTTCTCATTTTCTTCTCAAGATTCTCTCCTCTCTAGTATTTCTCTTGGCTGTGCATTGTACATTTACAAAGTACAGTGTACATCAAAGTGGTTGGCGGGCCTATCCATAATATTAAAATTAATGCCCCTTTGACAAGTATTTATAAACACCCTTCCCATCCAAACCATCGCACATAACTTAACCATTTCACAAACCATCTACGGACCACCAACCAACCACTCAAATTGGCAATGCCATTTCCATGCATATTGTGAGGTCGCCAAGGTCACAATTCAACAAATTCCATGACCAATGACTTTCAATAATGCAACCCATCAAAATAGTGATTCTTTTCCAAAACGCAAAACCACGAAATCTGAGCGAATAATGCGAGATCACGCTTTGGGGGTGATTTACAAATTCTGGCTCGGTAGGAAAGGTGTAGGTAATAGGATTCTTGTCTAGACGTGGAAAGAATTATTGTTCTGCCATGTTTTGTTTTTTTGTTTATGAAATTATGAAAATTTGTGCATGCAACTTTGATACTGACAATTACTGATAATTGTAGGGTGATCCTTTTGGGGGTAAATTCACAGCCTTTAATCTCATTCTCTTTAAAAAAAAAACCTACCAATAAAATCCTTCATCTACTTATTATCTTTCCAAATTATAAAAACAATATGAAGTTGGTTTGCAGACTTGGTTGGGATGGAAATATGATAAAAAGTAGGAATATTATTGTATTTGTAGGCCTATATCCCAATAGTTTCAACAAAAACAAAAACAAAAATAATTTTCATTACAGTAATATTTCATATCATAAGCATTAAAGGGCCGAAAAACTCTGATATAAATTTAACACTTGAAAACACAGCCACAAGTAAAAGAAACATTAATTATTGGAATAGTCAGAAAAATAAGGTTCTTAAACATGGAAGAAAAAAATGTATGCCACATTGAGAAATGTTTTGCAGTAATTTGAAAGCTTGATAACCAAAATAACCTCTAAGAGAGGATTTCTGGTAAGAGAATGCAAGCCTGATTGTGTTTTGACGTTATCACGACTATCTCGGGACCTCATTAATTCTGGGGAAATACAACAGACTCGCTGAACAGCCCTCTCCTAGGGTAGAAAGACCTTCATTATTGGTCCAATACCGTAACAATCAGCATTGTTTCCTAGCTCTATTAACATAGTGTCACTCCCAACAGAAGCTGCACTATAATACCCTTTTTCATCGCCTTTTTTATCGAACAAAACAGCCTTTGGAATTGGTTTTTGAGCAGAGAGAAAGTGAGAAGAAAAAAAAATCGAAGCGCATTAGCTGGGTTAGGGCCGTCGGGGTTCGGTCGGGGTCAGCGATGCGAGTAACTCGCTGGCAATTTCAGCGGCTTGTGGGCTAGGCAGCTGTGTCGTGTTTCGACCAGTGCAAAATGGTGCGTTGCGAGCCGTAAGAAAACAGTAATGAACTCTTCATATAAGTCGCTATAATAGGGGCTTTTTCAAGAGGTTTTAGCAGACTATACATGAATTGTAAGTGCAGATTAGTTAGAATAACAATGGGGGATCTAAACTCTTGCATTTCAATGAGTAATATAGCTGTCGACAGAATAAAGAGATGGTGGTCTTGGGCACTAAATCGTCGGCTCCTGACATCACAAATCCGCGGTTTGAGCCATGTGGTCGTAAAAAGATAATGCTTTCGGAAGCAATACAAACATTTGGCATTTCCGATTGTCGTAAAAAGTAAAGAAAAGTAGGGTTTCCGAATCAAAAGTCTCATAAATGAAGACCGTATGCCATCATTTATGGTTTCATAAGTTCTGCAGTCAGTTGGTATGCCGATGATCATGTAGATCTAACAAACTAGTAGTAGTACTAGTAGTACAATAAACATTTTTCCGCAGTCTTATTTTCCCTAAATAATACAGAGCTAAATCACCTAAACTTAGTTTATTATCTAAACCCGATCATGTTGTAATCAAAATTAATTACAAAACAAACAGCATGTGTATAAAATAAGCACATTAAAATGGAAAACTAATCATAGAAAGTCTCAAATAAACCCAAAAATTGACCAACTACAATTCTACTTCTGCAACTTGTGTCGTTTTGACAGCTGGAGATAACTCTTTTACATTTACGTCCGGCATTTACACAACAAAAGTGATAAAAGTGACTGCAATTACTGGATTCGGCGAAAAATATCAAATACACCTGTTACAACAAATCAAAACTAAAAGGGGAAACCGCCTAGAAAATAATATACAACTTCGTTTCATGACCATTGTACAATTTTACACTACAATAATTACAATAAGTATAAAAAATGAAAGTTTTGAGGAGTGAAAAATCGTGAATTTTTACTTACTTTGAGTTGTTTTTGTCCCAAGCAATCGGCTGCAGTGTCTTAGCCAGTGTGACGCTCCAAAGGAGAAGAACAGCGTTCACAAAAAATATGATTCCTGATTTTGCCTTGGGCAAAGCCATCGGACTGGGCCAGAAAAATTTAGTCCTGGAAAGATGAGACATAGTTTTCCTCAAAAGTCGGCAAAGTGATGCGTGATGGAAGCTCCAGGGTCCAAGTGCTCAGGTATAAAAACTCCAAGTCATGCGTGCAATCACGTTCAAGTTGTTCACAGGTGAATTTTCAGAAATTCTACCAAAGCGCGATATCGATGTTGAGCTGTCGTCTGCGCGATTCACTGGTAGCTACGTTGTAAAGATGCGGTATATTGACTACCAGCCCGCCCACAGCGCTGGCGTGGATAACCCCTCAATGGTACTCCAACGCACCAGTCGATTAAACAAGGTGTTTAAATCACCTTTTCTGCTAGAAAATGTATCTCCAAATGCCCAGCTAGGTGGTCCGTGGTTTGAAGACAATGTGCAAAATATCCACAAGGTGTAACTGTGTGAAGATGTGGTATTTCCTTTAAATGATATCAGAAATGAATTTTAAGTCAGCCCGCCGGTTCGTTCAATCCGGCTATATAACATGATGATACTGCTCAAGTGTATGGAGTATATAGGAGGCCGTACATAAGCGTATGAGTAACCAACGGACTATTCCAGGCGATCGGGCCGCTTGCTCAGTCGCCATGCAGCGAGATTTCGTCACGGGCGCGAGAGAGAGCGAGATGGAGCAACTTGTCTCATGAATAATTCATCAGGTTTACGGTTGAGTGGGTTGGGCTTCGAAGAAATTCTCGCATCTTTGATTCGTCACAGTCCCGAAGGTGGGCGGGGTCTAGATACTAAATGTCTTTGGACGCAGAGGGCGCATGACCAAAATAGATGTTGTGGTAAAAACTCAAGTATCCGACAAAATGTTTCGTTCATTGAAGTTTTTTATCAATTCATTACCAAACATTTCAAAAAGGATACATTAACAAAAAACAATTGTATTCGAAATTGTTCACCGTACTTTAAATAGATTGAGAACTGAGAGAATATTACAGTATATCCACCTAACACTCGACTTGATGAAATGAAATGAAATGGTATTGTTCTTAATATATAAAAAGCTAGATTTATTAATGAAAACTTGAATTACTTGAAATAATTTGTGTATCGCCGCTAAGCGCATATTCGAATTCTATACCGTAATTTTTTCATCTCATTTCAGGTATCAGGGGAGTGGTGATAGACCAATTTAAACATGGAACGACGGAATAATCTGAACTACACTTGAAATTTAGATATTTAATGAAATTGAAAATCATTCATTTACATGCAGTTAATAATTTATTTATTCAGGCTTGTATTTTTTATGTTGGGGGGAGGGGGATTCGGCTTGTCTGTATTTCGAGAATAAAACATGGATTGGTTGAATTTAGGGCCTTTACTGAACACTTTAAGATGTAAGCGTTAATATGTCACATCCTCAAGTATCATAAATCGGGAAAAATCATTTTGTTCACATGCTTAAAAACAATAAAAGTTAGAAAGGATATAAATAAACCATTTTCGACAACAAAATAAATTCAAGGGGAATTTAAATACAAATTTGCAATCGAAACGACAATTTCATTTCATACGGAAAAAGGGGGAATGAAAAGGAGTCTTTCTTTTCCAAGAGAGAATATTATATTCTTTAAAATTGCTCCTTGTATAATACTGAATTAGTAAAGAAATTGCTCTCCTCTGCAAACTAGCATTTTGCTATTCCAGAACAGGGGGGTGTTTCACCAAGATCCTAAGTTGGACTTAACAATTATGGAAAGCCGTTAGCATCTTTGAAAATATTTTGTAGAATATATTTTAAAAGGCATATAATGTTGATTCAATTCATTCATATTTTCTGTCATCAAGGCGATTTCATGTTCTTGATGTGGAATCTATGAAAAGTCTGAAATTTTGCTTTTGATTATGATTTATTTAAAGACTACTGAGAGTTAAGTTCGACTTAGGATCTTTGTGAAACATCCCCAGGTCTAAAGATTTTGTCTTCCATCTTGTCGAAAACAAGCCGCTCTTCTTTGGAGATAAATATTGTTTCCCCCAAAATGGAAATAGAAAGAATGCAAAAAAGGGATAGAAAGTTACAGATTTGTCCACATCTTCATAAAAAGAATGACTTATACAATTTTGACGCAGTTCTCAAATTCGTCACTTTGATCACTTTGTTCCCCCACGGGCTACGGGTGCAAACTAGTACTGCATTTCATTTGATGCGTCCGGGTTTTACGCGAGGCATAACATTTGTTGTACAATTATTAACGTTGTATCGTAAAAAGGGGCGAACAGGAGGACAAATCTACCCCCCCCCCCCCCTCCCCCACCGAAAATGTGTTTTTAGTGAAGTATAAGCGATTCTGTTTTTTCATGGCGAGATACTGGTTTTTATACAGGATCATACGCCATGTAATTTCATTGTCGATAGTAGGCGCGTACACAGGGTGTGTTTTGGGGGTTTACCCCCCCCCTCATGTTTGTTTTGCTCAAGAGGGGGGGGGGGGGGGGTGTTGAGTAAAAAAAAAAATTCTCCTTATTTTCTAAATTGAATGAAATCAAATTGAGAAGGAATGATATGAAACGAAATTGAATTCTCGAAGAATCAAAATGAACCATGAAAGTTGAAAGTTGAAAGTTGACGAAAGTCGTTCGAACTTGAACGCCTATTCATGAATTCGAATGCAACTCTGATTAGATTGGGCGGGAAAACGTACAATAAAGAAGAAAAAAATTGTGTTTGTATTTATCACAATTAAGGAGGAAATATATAGAAAACGCATTATTAGTTAACCTTTGTACTCCTATTCACTCTTTCGCAAATTAAAGTGGGAAGTAAAATTGAAGATCACGCCCTGGATCACGCAACCGTCGATAAACGTGCACTAGGGGGTATAAGGCGGGGAAATTTAAACAGGAATTTGATTTTTCTAATAATAATCTTAAAATCTTTTTTGATGCCACCCCCTCCTCTATTTAGACAATTCTAAGTGTTCCCTTCCCAACCTGAGAAAATTTGTCATCATTTATGAAAATGGTGGTATCAGTTTTGTGCTGAAAATTTCCATTGATTTAAAAAGAACCTTTTTCAACCCGGTAAAAATAATATTATACACGACCCTGTATTCAAAACAAAATCAACAAAAGATAACACTTTATGTCAAAATGTTACAAATTTTGTAAAGAGAACAACAACAAGTTAAATGGATAATAGATGATCAATCTTATAAGTTTGCCGACACTTTCACACATTTGTTTTTCTGGCAGAAATGTTGAATAAGTAGGGATCACACCCCCTCATCCCGCTGAACAACGCCCATACTCGCCCCTCTGGTTTCCCCTGATAGCCTACAAAGGCCCAATAACGGATTGTAGGTTTTGAGGACATTCGAAAATGACCGTGACCCTTTTCTTTCAAATGTTCTGACTAAATCGCTCCGATCTTTGTATCCAAAGGGCGCCGTTCACTAGGCCTAATAATTCGTTTTGGAATTGAGGGCGGCTGGCCAAGCCCCCCCCCCCCATCTATTCTATACCGACTGTTATGCCAATAACCTTCGAGCCTGAAAGAAAAAAATCTCTGGATTACCAGGTGCCCCTCGTTTTCGAAGACTAGGGCACGGCCGCAGGGTGAACAGCCTATCAGCCATGTATTACCGCTTTTTACTTTTTCGTTTTACCCTCTATCATCCCATCTCATTTTTTCCCTGCCCTTTTCCTCCCTCTTCTTTCTCTCCCTCTCTATTCTCTTTTCTTTTTCTTCATCGCTTTCGTCCTTCCTCTCATATTCTTATCCTAGCCCCTTTATTTGGTTTTCTTTTTGTTCTCCTTCTACTTGTTCTTCTTTTTCTTTCTTTTTATTACTACCAAATATTTGGCGTCAGCTGTGCCTGAAAAGCGAACAGCAAACTGAATCACTGTAACCCTCGGGTCTCTCTCCCCATCTCTCTTAGAAATATTAATGGTGATGTGAAAATCCCAAACTGGTAGAAAGAGGCAGTGCCTACAGGCTACAGCTGAGCTTTTCTTTCTTTCTTTTCTGCCCCTTCCCTCCCTTCTTTCATTTTTTGTGTAGGGGGGGGGGGGGGTGTATTTTTTGAAGGGCCCCACCCCCGCCTTCCTACTCTGTCCTGTACGCGTTGACCGGCTAGCCTACGGCTTGCAGTCTCAGAACAATTTAGTCCTCGCCCCGTGTTTGTAAACATTTCTGGATGTGCCACAGAATTATACAATCCTGGATCTTATTATCGACCTATTACGAAAGTTTGTCAGTGTGTCGTCCGTGATTTCGGCGTCATCTATCGTAGAGGGCAGTGTGACAATTTTATGGACCCATCGTGATAGGAAACGGGAACTTGTGTTTTCTCCCGAAGAAAACATGATAGAATCATAATCTTATCACCACCATCTACTTATTATTATTCTTCTTCATCATCTCAACAAGCGTTATCACTATCTTCTTCAATTTCTTCTTTATCTTATTCTTTTCATCTTTATTATCATTATCTTGTAACTTGGTCATCTGAACAATCATCATCACCATTTTCTCTTCAATGTCATGCACTTCAGCTATCTTAACAAGCGTCATCACCCTCATCTTTTCTTTCTTCATCTTCGTCATGCACATTGGTCATCTTAAAAATCATCATCACGTACACTCATCACCTCCATCTTCCCCCTTCTTCTTCTTCTTCTTTTTCATCCTCATCAACCAACTGAAGATAATCACTATTAAAGCTAAAGACCAGTTATGATCATGCAATTGCATAGTGAAAGAAACGTTGTGAAATCGATCAGAAAAGTTCGATCATCTAGCATAGATTGTACTGCAAGGTTCTGGAATCATTAAAATTATAAGAAATTTGGCCAAGTCTTCATAAAGTTAGAAGCACTGTACACAGAAAGATGTATATGGGACTACACACACGTGCGCGACACGTGCATTTGTATCTCTCAACAGTATATAGATATACTAATTTACCAAATATATCAATTAGTAGGCGGTTTCCTGCACAATTGTTATTGTCATGTAATATTCAAAACATATTCTTTCACATGATTGGTAATAAGAGCTTCCATTTCATTTTTTGAAATTGGGGCGTTTCCAATACTAGTCTTTACCTTTAATATCATACTTTTCACAAGCATCAACATGCCTATTTCTGTTACCATCATCAGTTTTGCTAAATAAAATGAAATAATAAGAATAAAAGAAAGAAATAAAACATTCATAACTGACTCATAGCTGTTGTTCAAATGCGTCTATTTTCTTCTTTAAATCATCAAAGACAAGGTTCAAGACTTCATACTGCATTACTGCATCGATGACAGCAAAATCACAAATGAAAATATATCATTTTTAAATGACACCCACACTTTGAAATGTTTTAGCGACCATGTGTAAAAGCAGAATAAGTATTTGAAGATCATGTAAAACAGAAGAAAACATTATGGCAAGATCAAGTTATTCAGTCATAAGTTGACCTGGTGGGTCGTAAGGTCGTCCATAACATATTTTAAAAATAGATAACTATAAACAAAAAAATTGTGTCTGATCATACATAACACAACCAGAAATTCAGCTGTATAATGTTATATGTTTCAAGTTTTCTCAAAGATTTATGTCTTTCCAAAATTGGGGGTATGCAGTGCGTCCCCAAAAAAAACGAAACCGAGAATTATCAATGTTTTATCATAACTCAATCACAATTATAATTAATAAATGACACATATTTGGAAAGCTTAGATCCTCCTCTTTTATTTGTTGCAACTCATATGATTCATATCTCACTCATGAGTGATAGTGATTAAAAGCAATTTGAAGAGAGGAAACCAAAAAGTCATTTGGCGGGTGGTATCTGAATTTTAAAAAGAAAATCCCATTTTTAGAAAGATCAATTTCTGCCCTTTCAAATGACACCTCAATCAGGAAAAATGAGCCAGGAATAACAAAGTTCTGTTTGTTTAAAGTAATGCTTGCATTTCCATAATTTGATCAAACGAGTTCGTTTTCACTGGCTACCTGCCGTAGCAACAAACAGAGTTGACAAAAGACTTAACTCCGTTTCGTTGATAATCTGCCATGTATAATAGCAGTATTACAATTGACAGCGGCACAATCCATATATCATCACACAATTTATTCTCTATGTTCTTGTATCACGTCATATTGTCATTTTCTTTCAAATCAAGTTTTTGTTAGGTGGATCTTGAACCATTTCTAACAGCCATAGTGGACCTCGATTTGTGTTATAATAACCAAAGTGGGCCTTGAGATAAAAGGTCGAGAAGGGCTGGTCTAGTTGTTAACTGTAGTTATTACTTCTCTAAATTATTTCTACATCGTTTCATACAAAACAAAAACAAAACCATACATGGCTCTGACAACTTTGTTTTAGCACCCTCCTGCATAGCATATAACAAAATCATGAAACACTTTCAAGAGTCAACTCTTGAGTTTTATCATTGCAAAAATGTTTTAAACGGAATTAAAGAGAATGTTGAGTTCTGGGAAGAGGTGACAAATAAGTTGTAGTGTTTTCATTTTTATTATGCAAGTGTGGAAGAACATCAGATTAAAAATGTTCATTGAAAAGCATGGCTCTTCAAATGCCTTACTACTCTAAATATGGCATGTAAGGGCGTAAAAATCTGGACAGATTTTTATGCCACATGTTCGTGTAGTCCCATATACATATTTCTGTGTACAGTGCTGGTAACTTTACCTAGACTGGGCCAAATTTCTTATAATTTTGACGATTCAAGAACCTTGCAGTACACATCAATACATATATGCTAGATGATCAACCTTTTCTGATCGATTTGACACTGCAATGCAATCACAATGCAATCGCATGACCAGAACTCAACTATATCTTTAACTTAAGATTGCATGTTGAGTACTTGTTCCTGCTTCCTATATATTAGGAAATCACCTATGAAATAGTACTGAAATTCCATTTCCCCTTCCAAGGGAGAAATCTTCTAACCATGGCACACTTGGGGAGGGTGAAGATTTCACCAAAAGATAACAAATAAAAAGTAAATAAACATTGTTTGCAACGATAAAACTAACAATATTTCTAAGATGTCAGATAGAAATTTTCTGGCACGTTGATTACAAATTCAACAGTTCTTGTTTAGGCAAGAAGGCACCATATATGTACAGAGCCTTATAGGCATTAGGGTACATCTATTTAGGTCTGTAGTAACACAATGATAGGCTTTTTTTTATAGCGAGTTAACAAACAAAATTAATTTTCTTCACATATACATGACTCCGAACAAATTATATAGTTGGCAAGAATTCATAAACATTCTTATTTTGTATAAATTTGATTATTTTTCTAAATCTATTTAAATATAAACTCTATAAAGATAACAGAGTTGTGCTTTAGAGGAGGATGTCTTGCACTAAAATGATAATCATACCACATGACATATTTTTCTCTAGCTAGCAGAAATTTCTTTTTGCTATATCCATTCTATTAAAAAACCTTCTCTCCAAAAAAAATAATCAAAGTAGCACCTTAAAACATAGAATACTTGTATGAAATTATTGAATACTTTGGTATCACGGTGGCAAGAAAGTAATGCATTTCTTATGAGGGGATATTGGTAGAGGCCCTAGAGGGTCTTGTTTGTTTTGACTGGCTGCTAAGAAAGCATGTGTATGCTTTTACGTAAGCAACCAGGGGACCAACAGCTTTAAGTCCCATCTACGGGTCTATGTAATGAGGATTAACGCATTACCAAAGGGCACTAGTGCATCAACTTGGTTTCGAACCCGGGACCTCCTGGTTACGAGACCACTGCTCTACCACTGAGCCATCATGTCTCGATTCTCATTTGGTAGGTCCTGGGTTTGATTGTTGCTTGGTGCTTATGTCATTAGGCAAAGTACTTTACCAACATCTCTTCTTCTCGATCCAGGGCCACATAACAGAAACGCAAGTCAGCAATTGAAAATATCATTATTTTCTCAATTCAGAATTTTTCACAGACTACTTGGGGTCAACAAATCTCTTCATACTATGGGCTTGGCCGATTCTAATTTATGTACACTTTGCTTATCCTCTGTTAAAAGTATTTCACACTTGTTTTAGGGACTGCCCTTTTCATTATTCAAGACTTCCAAAGCTCTCTTATGAACAATGAAGTGCACTTGAAAATAAAACATTATATATTCTCAACAAAATATTAAGGAGAATAGTTATGATCAAGTTCTTTCAAGAATATTCTAAAACATTTTTGTCAAGTTGAGCACGTTCTTTGTATTAAAAACAACAAGTTTGTTTTGTCAGTAGAAAATTTGACGCATGTACAACTACTGTAACCATGTTTGTCATTATTTGTTTGAAATAATTGAGTTGCTTTATTTCGTGTTTGATCAAATAAAGTCTTTCATTGAAAGAAAAAGTAAACAAGTTTGGTATTTTGCAATTAACCATGATACACAACCAATGACAAATCAATCAGTTGTATGATCAATTGCTAAGCTTAGTGTTGTTGGCCCATGGGAACCGTTTCACAAAGCCTTTCTTTTATGACAAATGACAAAAATCACAAAAATCAGTGACAAATCTGATGATAACCAATCAGAGGCAAGGATTTCAGTAGCTTATAACAAAAACTGTCATTTGTAACTGATGACAATTTTTGTGAAATGGGGACCTGGGGTATTGAATGGATACTAAGCAATGCTAGGGTAATAATAATTGCAAGACCATCAGATATAGTAAAACTGTATAAATACTGATGAAGCTACTCTGGGTAAATGCAACCATTTTGTTAATATCAGGTTTTTTAACTCTTGGACTACCGCATTGTCTCATAACCATAGGCTTTAATACAGGAGACACAGGGTTCCAGCAGGGAATGGGTTAGTAGTGCATCATGTTTGGGAAGTGGGTGAGGGGTTGGGGCGTGGCTTGACCCTGCCCGACACCAATCAGAGGAGGCGGAATGGTGACATTATGGGGCGTCGGCTGACCGTGCGACGTGATGGGGGATCGACTGGCCGCCTCCCCTGCCAAGGCAGATAGGTGGTGGTAACTCCCTCCTCCCCCGAGGGGACCAATGTTTGGATGCACATAATGCATGGTCATGTTGGCTGCCATTGCCGCGACGGAGCGCTGGAAGAGCGGGGCGGAGCTTGTGGTGGCGGGAAGGGTGCTCGGTTGGGGCGTGGGAGCCGTGGCGAGGTGGATGGAGTACGGGCTGGGGTGCGAGATGAGGGCTTGGTGGTTGGGTTGGTGGGCTTGAGGGGGGCGCATGTTACGGGCGTCGGCCAGGGCTTCCATCATGGCCGCCACAGAGGACGTTGTCTTATCAAGGATGGACATGGAGAGGCGTTCAGTGTCGTGGCTGGTGTCCCCCACGGAGCTGATGATGTTGACCTCATCAGGGAGGATCGGATGATGACCTTGGTGAACATCAGTAGGAGGAACTGAGATGAAAATAAAGAGAAGCATGCTTTAAAGGCATTGTTTAACAATGTTAAATCTGAGATGTATGGCCTTACGTGTTATCAGTGTCTGTGATATGGTGTAATAATTGAAGCCCTAAAATAATTGCTCTTCAAAATGATCATGAAGTGCCTCAAAAAAGTAAAAATCTTTGAATGACCGGTATTACCATACTCATTTTTCCAAATAGACTGTAGTGTTATGAAAACGCATAATTTGATTTCGATTTCAAATTATAAATATCTTGATAATCAGACAGGCGATCGGTTTGTAAAAGACATGGGGTTCCTGACTGACCTCAAGGTTTATAATCATCATTGCAGCATGAGCTAAATCCAGGATTTTGTTTCATAATCTTCGACAAAGTTACCGGATCCCTTTAAACAGTTGACCCCCATCTGGTCGAAAGGCCATTGTTACAATAATCAGCTCACTGAGTCCAATGAAGTTTTAATATGTGTTGATTGTCTACTATATCTATGGTCTGATAATTAGTTTACCTATGCATGTGCATAATAGGGCTTACTTTGAATCATATATTGTTCATGTTTAATGGATGCTCTGAGGAGGTTCAACGATCTGCTTTGAAAAAGAACCACTCAACTATGGTATCACAGATTGTCTGTATTCCAAATTATGCCTAATTATGGCATATTGCAGGTCTCATCAAAATAGTACCATACCTGCCAACATTTGAAAATAAGAATTAGGAATTTCTAAAATCGCGGCACATGATAAAACAAGCTTAATTTGGGTTGAGCACCCAAAAAAACAAAAACATGAAATTTTGCAAAATCAGAATATTCCAGATTATTCAGAACTTTGGAAGGGTTAGAAGGTATGTAGTACATCTAAATCTGAACTACTCTGGTCCTTAAAATGAATCCAAATGGTTTGAAGAAGAAAAAAATTGATTTGAGAATACATTCACATCGTGCTCATAAGTAAACATCCCAGGGATAACACTATAGCAGCAGTAATGTGGACTTGTGAACTGGTGGAAAGATGCCCCAGATAAATATGATGACAACCCCAACCAAAGGAAACCATGGATAGGAACAACAGTCTAAAGACTGAATGATCCTGGATCAAGTGAGTTATAAAATATAAACTTAGAACTCAAAGAACAGTACTCACCTTGCATCAGTTGCTCCTGCTTGAATTCTTGAGTACTGCACATGGCTGCCATATTGAACATGGCCGCTGCCGCCTGGCCCCCTGCCGCAAGGTTCACCTGGGATGCCATCTGGCCAAACTCCACAGCATTCCTGATGTCCTCCACCACGCTCTTCTCCACTCGTTGCTTCTGTTCTTCCGTCATCCCCATCGGGTTCTCCTCCGCCTTGTTCTGGGTCCTGTTTGGGCGGGGCCTGCGAGTCCTGGAGCTGAGCCGCGGGATCCCCGGACCGTGGTGGCGCTTCCTGTGTTTGTAGAGGTTGCTGTTGGTGGAAGTCTCGTAGTCACACAGATTACATTTCTTTGGTTTTTCTCCTGTCAGTGGAAAAAGGTCATGTATATATAATTGCAGAATGGTTTGATTTAAAGATAAAGTTGAGTTCTGGTCATGCGATTGCATTGTAAAAGAAAAGGTGTGGAATGGATCAGAAAAAGTTGATCATGTAGCATGTAAGTATTGTTGTGTACTTATTTCCTTATCTTTATATGCTCATTTCTCAGCCAGTATACATTTTCTACCAAAATGGTTTGGCAAATGAACATTCAGTGTAAGTTTTGTTTGATTCTGTGAAAATTTATTTTCCTTGTTTACCAGAACTCAAGTTTGTCTTTAATTGAAGTTAGGTATACTTCCAGCTGGGTGTTTTACTAAGACTAAGATCAACTTAAAGTTGGACTTAATTATGGCAGGCCATTCATGCCACTGGTTGCTCCCATCATTGGTCTCTCAATTGTGATCTTTAGATAATGTTTTTTCCTTCAATAATGAACTATCAAGACAAGGTAATTTCTGTAGATTTGTGACCATGATTTTTACGTCCCTTGAGAGACCAATGCCAGGAATGGTACCACTCTATTTCTGTAAACTAAATTATTTTGTCATCAAAATAAACTTTATTATATGTAAAAATTATTAATTAGGATACCTCACTGCCTAAAGATGAGCATATTCTTTTTTAAGCACCTCACTGTGTTAATATAAGGGTTATTAGAACACCTTTTGCCAAATAACAGAACTTTAATACTCTACCTCTAATTATATAAAAACAGTATTATTACTATTATTATTCAGGTTTTACCTGTATGTTGTCTCATATGGTCCATGAGGTAGGTATTGAGTCTGGTCTCAAAGCCACAGAAGTGACACTTGTAAGGTTTGATCTCTGGATGTGTCTTCAAGTGAGCCTTGAAGCGGTACTGGAACATGAATACTGCGGGACAGATCGGACAAGCGAAAGGAGTCGGCCGCTGGGTGTGCTTCTTCATCACATGGTTCTTGCACTCCGTCTTGGAGAAGAAGCAATGTCCGCAGTGCTGACAGAGAACAGTCTTCTGCTTCAGGTGCTTCCGTTTCTTGTGGTTCAGCAGAGTGTTCCGGCGGCGGCACTTGTAGTCGCAGGCATCACAGGTGAACATCTTGTCGCTATGGACCTTGCGGTGCATCCTCAGGTTGATAGGACGCTTGAAGGCCATTCCGCAATCCTCGCAGAGGTAATCCCGGTCTTCCTTGTGGATGGGCAAGTGGCAGTTCAGGCTGTTCGCGTCGCGGAAGGCCAAAGGACACTGGTCGCACTTGTAGGGTCGCTCTTCCGAATGGCATCGGAGGTGCCGGCGGAAGTGGGAGTAGCGTCCAACGACGACCTTCCCGCACACGCCACATGTAAACTCACCAGACATCTTTTCAAAGTGGTGAGTGCTCTTCATGTGGCTGTTCAGGAGATGGCTTGAATGGCAGCTGAAGTTACAGATACTGCAGCGATAGACGCGACTGGTGTCCACTTCCTTCTTCAATGTCTTTGCTTTGGGCTCTGTGGTTTTCTGCGTGAGGAGCTGCACCGTGTCGCCATGCAAGCCGTGGATGTGAGTGGCGAGAGTCTTTCGACCTTGGCAAGAGTAGCTGCAATAGTTACATTGGAATTGCTTCAGGCTCGGTGAGCTATCCCTATGCTCCTCTGCTCTGTGACGCTCCATGTCTGCAGGACAGTCTGCAGTAAACGTGTGACAGATATCGCACACATCATCATCATCGCTATCCTCCTCCCTTCCGCTATCAATCGCTTCCCCTTCACTAGAGCTCACATCTCCTGCGTCAGGTTCCCAATCATCATCCACATTCTCTCCATCATCATTTTCTTGTAGCTCTTCCGATTCATCTTCTGCAGGCTTCTTATCCCTGGTGGGTCTTTTATTACATCTGGGAGTACTTTTCCTATTGTCATCTACTCTTTTCAAGAGTCTTCTTGGTTTGGTTGGGCTATCCTCTTGTTCTGTATCACAGGAATCCAAACTCTTTTCTCTTGAAGTTCTTTTGGAGCCCTGTTTGCTCTGAGAGGTTTTGGATTTGTTAATTTCAAAGTGCACTTTCCCAACCCTTGCATCCTTCCTCCTGCTCTTAGTGTGGGCCAGTTTGGTGTGAGCTGTCAAGTCTTTCTTGAGCATACAAGAGAAGCGACACTCTGGGCATCTGTACCTCATCTTCTTTCCATCACCCTTCCCAGGCCTCTCTGAGGGCCCAAAACCTTTTTGTCCACGACGTTTAGAGGGTGGGAGCGTCCTACCCTGTTCGACGATCAGTTTCGTCGGACAGACCGGCTTTCGTCCTCTACGTCTCCCAGAGCTTGCATCCCGAGCAGCGGTTCCCCCATCCTCAAGCACAGGCTTTGATCTCTGTCCACGAGTTCTTGATGCTGTTGTTCCTCCGCTACCCTTGTCGATAGTTACCAAGGCATTGTCAGATGCTGAGGAGTTACGATCTTTGGCTTGTCTAGCAGCAACCTCACTGTGAGAAGGTCTACGTTTTGATGAAGATGAAGGCATCTCGTCATCGGCTGAGGGAGTTTTACTGAATGCTGAACGATGGATGACAAACTTAAAACTTGGTCGAGTTACTTTCTTACCCCTCAACATTTGTGTCTGTCCCGAATTCTTTGAAAAGCTTGTACTTCCAGAACTTTCCGATTGAGGTGAATCTGTCCTAGCTTGTTCTGTTATGTTTGGATGAACTCCACAACTAATCTCACTTTTTTCTTTCCTTTGATCAGGATCAACCCTCCTGTTACTTTCAGGACCTACTTCCCTGGAATGACCAGAATAATCTGCTGAATAAGGCTCAGTTTCTCCACCATTATTCATGCTTCCACTGCCATCAGCTCCAGGATGAACTCTACAGGTAGCTTCGTCATGACTGGGAATACCAATCCCACTCCTGACGCCACCATCTGCACTTTCTCCTATCGCTGCAGACATCATGGTCTGTACTTCTTGACCGCATCCAGCCCGAAACTGACCATCGTGGACGACCCCTCCTCCAACCACGCTGAAGTCAATTCCAGCAGCGTAGATCCCGAGGAGGTCCTCAGCGGCCAGAGCACTGGCCCTTGGCGTGACCATCCTCTCCTTTTTCCTGTCCTGATGTCCAACCTTATAGGCATCACCATTACTATCTGTCCTACCGACCTCTTCTACAGGGCTGTGGTTTGAAGTGGTGCCGGGATCGTGAAGATGGTGGTGGTGCGGGTTGTCGGGTGATGAGAGGAGGAGTCGAGAAGCATCATTTAGGGCAGAGTCCACTAGTGCTTGAAGGGCATGGTCGTCACTTGGTGCATGGTTGCTAATACCTACATAAAGAAAGGACAAAAAAGAAAGAAATTTTCATTGATAATACAATCTCTATGTATTCATCTGATAATATTTCTGTCATGAATACAATAAAATACAATACATTAAAGTCATTTCTATAGCGCTCTTACAAACTAACTGTAGTTTCACAGCGCTTTACATAAACATTTCCTTTTCACATCAAATACTGGAGGAGGATTGAACAGAGATTTTTGGTTTCATTAATCATTTAGGAAGAACATGGAACAGGCAGAGGATAAGTAAATAAGCAGCATATAAAGCTCTTACAGATGAACTTCTCATTCATAACCAAATACAAAAACAGATATGAAACCAAAAAGAGCTTCAAAAGGAACTATTTTGTCTCCATTGTCAGCACACCATAGATCTTACTAATTCTATCTACCAGTTTGTTTTCTATTGGTGCATTTGTGTTTAGTTTCTCATTTGCGATGGGTGGTTACTACTTACTGGTTAACAGCCTATATGTGAATCAGATTTACTTTCACCAACTGAACACACACAAAGCTATCTCTTCTATTGGTTGCTGTTCTTCTTGTTCAGACAGGAAGATCTGAGCATGGCGTTTCATATGTCATTCCCTCAACAGGTTTACCCATTAACTTTTGCCAAGTGAACACACACATTCTTTTACCTATCTCTCCTATTGGTTGCTGGTCTTGGTGTTCAGCTAAGTGCGTCTGAGCATGGTCTCTCATGGCAGACATGCTCTTAGTGCGAAAGTCACAGCGGTCACATGACAGGCTGAAGGGTAGTACGTCCATGTTGCCCTCCATGTCTGCCCTATTCTGGCGAAGATCTATGGGCCAATGAAACAGTTACAGAACAATGGACATCTTGTTGATATATATGCATGAAATTTATTAATTTAATTTTTGCTTTTGAGAAAAAAATTCTTGAATATCTGTGCTCATCTCACATCGTATTTTAAAATCTTATGACCAGTTTATAAGTTTGTCACCAAATTTGGAAACCTGAGGATTTTCTCTTATAAGTTTTGGTTGAATTTTGATTTACCTTTTCAGCAAGTTTGGCCTGACACCACTCTCCTTTTAAACTAGAAATGTCCCTGGAAAATGATGATAAACAATCTGAGGTTTAATTATCAGTGCATTTTACTTTTCCTTGATGGTGAAGAGGCATTTTTGCTCGCTCTCTTAGACCTACAACTATCTGTTTCCATGTGCTACAATACATGATTTATAAAATAGTACTGAAATTTTTAATTAAATAATTAATGATCAAACAAAGATGACATCGAACATTAAAGCCCCAAAAATGTATCTGTATATAGCAGCAAGATGAGTTTATGAAAGTATGTGCAAAGTTTTAGAATCTGTGGTTTTATCTTCAAGTGAAATTCTAAGCCCTCAATTTGTACACAACAAATGGGGTGAATGAAACACTGCTAGTTAATTGCACAAATTCATATTTGAAAAGAAATATGACCGTAAGTTTACCAACATACTTTTAGGAAAGTTTTCAATTATGACTTATTACAACATTTTGGCCCTATTAGAACTTCTAATAGAAGTATTGAGTTTTTCACTGTTCAAATCAATGCAACATCCTTAAAAAATGATTATATGTTATGAGGGAGGGTAGGAATAGTTTAATAGAAGTTAACTCCACCTGTCAGACAAATAAATTATAATCCTCACAATGAACACTTATCAGTCACCCTTGCAGCAAAACACTTATTTTGCCAATAATTTGGAGCGTTTCATCTACTTTAAAAGTTAAAACTCATGCAGGGCCCATAATCCCCGAGATGGGGAGGAGAACAAAGGGGGCAAAAGCCCCCCCCCCCCCCCAGTAAAGTCTAATCTGGCATACCTTCCCTACATATGATGTACCAGTACCAAAAGAAGAAATGTGCCCCTTATCGCCCCTCGCACACAGATATATTTTATTTAAAAAGTCAATCACCCCCAAAATGCTATTTGAAGATAATTCATTAAAAATAAATACATGTATACATTTTATTCTTTGCATATGAGAAAAGTTTATATCTAGTAAAAATACACCTCAAACTGTTGACACTCTCAGATTTGTAACA
This sequence comes from Strongylocentrotus droebachiensis, assembly GCA_035222895.1. Classification (NCBI taxonomy): domain Eukaryota; kingdom Metazoa; phylum Echinodermata; class Echinoidea; order Camarodonta; family Strongylocentrotidae; genus Strongylocentrotus; species Strongylocentrotus droebachiensis. The sequence goes on along the minus strand of JAVYIG010003163.1, from coordinate 160,374 downwards.
CATGTACAGCCCCCCCCCCCCCCCCCCCCCCCTCCGGTCAGACTCAGAGAACCCCCTGGATCGACCACTGAATTGATCTGGGGCCTGAGGGGGAATAAAACATTGCATTGGATGATTACATGAGGAAATACACAAGTGCCATAATAATCAAGTTCCGAAAATAAAAGGTGAAACTGGTTCATAAACAGAGCGATCGAGTTTCACCGTAACTTGCACACACATTAACACACGCGAGAAACCAACGTGTATTTTCAATATGCCACTACCAGGCCTCGCAGTTCCTATTTACACCCACACAAAGGGGACAATAACCACACACGGCCTATGTAAAAACAACGCATGTTAACCGTACGCTGAAAATACAAGGCGGAACTTCGACAACGTCTCGAGATCATAAAACGAGATAAATTATTCAAAATCATCAACACTATCACGACATTTTGAGCTCAAATAAAGAAGTGTAATCTTGAGAACATGCTCTTGTAATGCCGTTTAGAATAACTCACCAGAAGGTGGAAATTATCGGCAAGAATCGGGTCTGTCAACCGTCAGAAATTTCATGTCTTGGTGAAACGGGGATGGAGAACGCGTACAAAATTGTGAATTGCATGGGCCATAGTGGGCGCTAGATCATAGCGGTTTTGAAGGATAATGCAACAAAAAGAAAGTTTGGCTCAATGAAAGAGAAACGGTAGTGCAATGTTTTGTTTTCCGCGTCCATTTCATGAATTGATACTAGGTCTTCAAATTTAGTATTTTGTTGTCAAAGGTACGCTTGAAGCGGCTTTGATAGGCCTATGTACACCAAAACATAGGCCTACTCCTAGATCAGATGTTGTGTGTCCGTACAGGTTTACAGGCAATATCATAAATCCTATAAATAAATAACTTATAAATAATAAATATTTATAATGCGCACTTTTCTAATTACTTACTCAAGGCGCTATAAACAAACAAATTACACAAAATGTTAAAAACATAATATAATTTCATTTGTAACTCTGAGCAAATAAAACCGTTTTAACATGCTCAACTAAATTATAAAGAACAAAATATTTGTGTTGCAAAGCTAGACGTGCTACTTGATGAATATTTTCCGTTAAATCCGAAGGCAAATCTCCAAAAGAGAAGTATTTATGTGTTAAAGTGTCCGGACTCCCAATTTCTGCCCATCATATTAGTAATGTGTACGAAAATGGATGAGGGGTACATGGGCAATTATAAACATTAAAACGGCTATGGGCCTACAGAATGACCTAGAATTAAAATCAACAAATTGTCTATCAAAATAATGTTTTAAGACAAACTCCGCAAATTTGTTGAAGTTATAGGAATTGGAGGGGACGGGGTATATAGGTAGAAGTTTAGAAAGGAAGAAACTTGCATTCTTTTTATACTTACTCGCCTTTCTTTTTTTAATACTATAATCACATTCTTCTTTCTTCCTTTTCATTCTCCATTCATTTTCTTCTCCTGTTTTGTTTATCTCCTACCCGTATCTTTCCCGTTTCCTCGAATGCAACATCATACTCTTTATCAAAACAAGTTACTATTACATTGAAATTATACTTCCTTTCAAATATAGCTAACGTAAGCCAGTCGCATGACCTTTTTCAAAGTGATGTGGTATTGATATTGCTTATATGTATGTATTCATATCTAATTTGTAAATTTCATTTCCCTCCAAACAAAGAAGTTTTCTGCTTTCCGGTGTATATGTGGTTAAACTCTTACCCGTTTATATTTTACTAATGAAAGTAACGTCACAGCAGATAACACGATATCGCCATTATTTCATTTGATTGTAGCACATTATTATTCAAACATTTATGTATCAGACTTGACAGTTTCTTTGACTTTGTGTTCATCATTTTTACAGTTGTTATCTATCTGTTTGGATTTTGTATTTGAAATCCAACCTCAAGTTTTGTTGCAATAAATAAATAATAAAAAATAAACGGATAATTGGAATTATGATCATCACCCCTCCCCCCCCCCCCCCCCCCGGCCCCCCTGCAAGTACGAATGAATGAATTTTCTAACAATCGATCCTATACCCATAGAAAACACAGCAATATTCCCACCATGCATTGCTCTTTTCTTTACAAAAAGCGGAAATGCGCGCTTGGATACGCGCATGATATACTCGATGCGCGCACCCTGGCTCTCAGGCCTATTATGACATCTTCAAACAATGAAGATATGACCCTCTTTGTGACGTCACAATCAGCTAAAACACAACATGAGCAATAATCCCACCATGCATTGCGCTTTTGTTTACAAAATGCGGAAATGCGCGCTTGGATACGCGCTTGATATACTCGAGTACGCGTGCATACGCGCGCAACATGGCTCTCAGGCCTATTATGACGTCATTCAACAATGGAGATATGGCCCTCATTGTGACGTCACAATCAGCCATCGGGTGATACTGATGTAGCAGCTGCTGATAAAGAAGCGAATCCAGGGCCCAGGCAGGCACGTAGCCAGAGTTCGATGTTTGGGGGGGGGGGGGGGGGGGGGGGGGCACATACATGTAATCGATCGTGGTAAAAAAAAAGGGGTCTAACAAATTTCAACCGATCTTGGAAATTTTAGGGGGGCACTTGCCCCCCTCCCCCCTCCCCGTGGCTACGTGCCTGAATCCAGGAGGGAAAACATGTAAAAAGGGCGAGGGATCCCCCTCCCCATGCTTTAGCAACATGATTACAGGAATATTGACGACCCCAGTAAGTCTTGCACAGTTGTGGGTTTGTGTGTGTGTGTGTAAGGTGGGGCGGTTGGGGTGGGGCCATTTTAATTTCCCGAATGTATTTCTTCAGGGAATATTTCTGGGACATATGGATATGGCCTTCCAAGACTCACTCAGAGGAGCGCGAGGGGAGAGGGAGGGAGGGGGGGGGGGGGGGGACCTGAGTGCAAATTGGCCTTATATAGCGCCTGTAAGTAAAGAATTCTTCATTTATTGCTTACTTTATAGGGCAGTGGTTTAAACAATACAAGTGATAGAAACAAGAAGCTGTAAATAAAAAACTAGATGTCGATGCATTTTGTCCTGTATATGAGTGTTGTGTATTCAATGAAAACTTCTAGTGAAATAATTATAAGTGGTCGAGCATTGCAATCGAGTGTAAAAATAGTGACAAACAACATTTCATATGCATTTAATTGATCTCACACCGAGTAGGTTAATACTACAAACGAAGCGAGAATGCATAAAAAGATTAAAGCTATCCTCTTCTAATACAAAATATATATAATTCGGCCTATTTACATGGTGCCGTTTACTACGCTTTGATACATTCGAAGATTAGGTGTAATCAAGGGTAACAACAAATTACATCAACAACATCATTCAATGAAAACACAAACAACCTCTATGTGGCCTCGCTATGCAATAGAGCGAAGGAACCAAAGTTTAGCAAAGTCATTTTCTATTTTTCGATCGCCTGGATTCATGGACATGCAGGTGTACAGGAGTTTAATTAAAACAAGCAAACAAAAATACACCCCCCCCCCCCCCCCGCTTTAAAAAAGGAAAAGAAAGAAAACGATTTTTTAAGAGGCTTTTTATCAATTTTGTATTCCTTGAAACCATTACAAAAAAACTATGATTTTATTTGAATTAAGGATGTTCGTTGTCGGGTATTGGTATTGCTTGATAGTCATAATTACAATTTTATCCTCATAAACATGAAATTTAGAAAGACTAATACTCTAAATATAATCTGAATGTAGATGATGTTCCCGGTGCCATATGAATTTTCTTGTATTTGAATTTTACAGAATAAATGATTACGCACCGTGATATACAAAGAGCGTTTCCCTTTAAATAAGTATGCCAATAACCTAATCAAGGTGATATATGTATATTTATACAAGTTCTACAAGATCAATCCAAATTAAATTTGAATCACGAATAATTTGGTTGTTGAAGCGCACACAAGATTCAATTTTTGCTCTACAATTCCTTTATGGTTATTGTCAAGAGAGGGCGTTTGTAAACCAGGTTCAGTTTTCCGAGCAAATAAAGGTTCTATTCCCCATCAGTTCATTGGAGTGAAAAGGCCCTCAACGATTAACTCCAGGTGAGAGACAGCAATATTTTAATTTACTCTGAAGTATACACCAAACAAGGAGTAGTGGCTTTCACATAAAAAGTCGTGTGAGAAAGTGATACTATTATTATCATATCATCATAATTATAATTCTTATCATATTAAGTAGAAGTAGTAGTAGTTTTGGTGGTAGTAGCTTGTAGAAGTAGTAGTAGTACTACTAGTAGTAGTAGAGTAGAGTAGTGGTAGTAGACGAAATAGTAGTTAATAGTGGTAGTAGACGAAGTAGCAGCCGTAGGATAAGCAGTAACAGTAGTAGTAGAGGCAGTAGCAGTAGTAGTATAGGAGTAGCAGTAATAGTAGTAGTAGTAGTAGTAGTAGTGGTGGAAGTAGTAGTAGTAAAAGTAGAAGTAGAAGTAGAAGTAGTATCAGGAGAAGTTGTAGCAGCGGTATAAAGTAGCGCTAGAAGTAGTGGTAGTAGTAATAATAGTAGTAGTAGTATAGTAAAGTAGTAGTAGTAGTCGTAGTAGTAGTAGTTGTTGTAGTAGTAGCGGTATAGAAGTAGTAGTAGTAGTAGAAGTATTAGTAGTAGTAGTAGTAGTAGTAGTAGCAGCGGCAGCAGCAGCAGCAGTTGTTTCGGTAGTAGTACTTATAAATGCAGGACATAATACTATCATCATCGAAGACATAGATGCTTTGTCAGGAGGGGCGTCAGTCTTAGGGGGGCGGGGCACCCAAGTGCATATTTTTTTTTGTACATTTGTACGTTTCCAGAAAAGCTGTCGCAACATGATTATAATACAACCCCTCCCCCTTCCAACTTGTGAAATATGCACGTATACTTGGTGAAGGATACAAAACAGTGTGTCAAATCTGTAAGAAGAAAGTTTTTTTTAGAATGGCACATCGACAAAATTAAGTCCTGTGTGCCAGTCGCTGGTCGGGGTCAGAAGTCACAATTGTTTGTTGTATTAATCGTGATCACGGGAGTTAGTATTGGAACAATAACTAAATTAAGTGTCGAATCCACGAGGTAAGAACAGAAACCCCCTCATCTCGATTATAAAACACCATCAAAACTTTATCCATTGGTTATTTTATATCGTCAGCTCCTCATTGTTTCTTTCGTACCCAAACCCACCCGTTCACTGCACCCGTTCAATGGGGGCGCGCAAAAGAATCTGCTTAAAATCAATAAGCCTTGTCGTCTGCACAAAGCCGGTATAACAAGTCACCATACTAGACACAATAGACACAAAAGAGATAGCAATGTAGATTCCCTCTATTCGCTTTTGAAGATACTTTTCAGTATGGACTCCAGACGCTTGGTTCTTTTATGTTCATTTGTCTGTTTTACTATCCTTTTTTACTTTAGAGACGGGGGCTTGTAAAACACCCCTGTAAAATGCTAACGATACTACTTAATGGTGCAATATATACCGCTGTAATAGGCCCACGGGTGCTGGCAAGAGGACTTTCTCAGGATGGTTTAGTCATTTTGGTTTGTTAGGGAAGGATTTTCTTGAGGACATATCTTATATACAGGGATGAAAGAAAATCAATGAATGATGTTAATCAGACTTATATATAGTATTTGTTTTCCTTCAAAACGTGAAGTTCCCTCCCCCATCAAAAAGAAACTTATCTCAGTACGCCTTATATTTCGGAAGTGATGTACAAAGAAATAATTGGGCCATCACGGTTTTGATGTTCCATTTTGGATGCAAAATTCTATACCCAGGCGAGGGGGTGGCACATGTTCCCCGAATATGCCCCTGTCTATACATTCTTTATTTATTACACTGTTTCTGGTATGAAAACAAATCTCATGAAAATGGATCATAAGATATTGCGTTATGTAAATTTATTCATAAAAAATTGCGTTACAGCGTTTAATGCTCTTTTAAAAACTATAAGCCGAGGGGCAAAAAATAAAACGGGAAGTTTTCCAGGGGATAAAATAAAAGGTTTCCAAATCTTTTACCGAAAGAGAAGAGAAAACACTACTAAAGAGAATAAAATGATTACGTTTCAGTCTTTCTTGTGGAACTCCAGACATGGGCGCGATACAAGAACAAAATATTCCTCCTCCTCCTCTGCTTATTCTTCCTCTTCCTTCTTTTCTCTTCATGTTAATCTTAATCTTCCACATTTCTGTGAATAGTATCATGGTCACACTTGATCTGTATAATGAATAATGATTGAAACATACATTTGTCATTTGTTTTTTCTTTGTTTTGTTTATCAACCACAACATAAACGGACATGATTTTGCCCTTATCAGATAGGGTATAACGTCTTGACCGTTATTCAGCATAATTTGCATTTTCAAACTTGAAATAGATATGCAATTCGTTTCTATCCTGCCTTTTTACAAATAATTAGAGAGCAATTTTTGATTTGCTAGCTTTTTGATTGACTGAATCGGTTTGTTATGATAGATACATTGAACATGCAGCCCAAGGGTAGGGACTGAAAGTATTCCTTTTACAACATTAAATATACAGAATACATACAAAATAAGATGGAATTCAAGAAGTACCAATTATCAATCCTTATGTCGATTTTTTTTAAATAAAGTACATCAATCATAAACCTTTAGGCCTACACTATATAAATCCACGAATGTTATAATTGACAATTTAAAGTTTAAACTTTATCATACAAACTACAAACAAAACAAAAGTTATGTCATCGGAAGTGAAGAAAAAGAGAAAAAAGGTTTGAAAATAAATAAATGGGAGCGGGGAAATAGAGAAGAGGGAAAGAGGAATAGAGAGCAAGAAAGAAAGAATGGGATACAGATAGAGCAAGTAAGGAAGGGGAAAGAGAGAGGACGGGTTGATGAAACACAGCCTACAATTCAATGTTATCTGATTAGTAGATTTTGTTTGTTTGTTGTTGACGGTAAATGATTTTTGTGAATGGCAATTGTCTCTTTTGCACAGTCAAAGAGATACAAGTAGAGGCCAACATTAATACGATGTACTTTTTATGCACCTGTTAAAAATCAACCAGTATTCGGCCTTCACGATCAAACGGCCTTTTCATTCAACCATTGAAGCCAGAACCACTTGCCGTAACCTTTATTTCAGAAGTCATAGACGGTTAGAGAAGCAAAGGACTCGCCGCCTCCCTAAACAAACAATTAGTAAGAACATTCTTTTGAGAGATATCCGAATGGATATATAAAAGCAAGAAACGATAATGAAAGCAGAGTGTCGAAATGCCATTCACTAGATTCGGTGAGTAAAGTTTAGCTAGCCTTACGCCAGATTCTCTATTGATAATTAGGTCTTTTAAGTTAATTGGCCAATCATATCGCACGGTTCGCTTCACGTGACCCCGGATCGACCTCGCAAAGGAAACGTCGATTCCAATCGAAGGGACATCCACACTTCTCTGCCTATAACAGGGACAATGTTATTTGATAAATCCATCTCAACTTAGACATACTCCAAAGGAGTAGTTAGAATTTACGTAAGAGTGTCATTAACTAAGATTCATTAATACAGTTTGTTTTGAGATAGAGAGTAGAGATAACGAACAAATATCCGTTAAATCTCTCCAGGTCGAGGATAGCGTCACCCCTATTTGTTTTGTCAATGGATTCTCCCAAAGCTGAAACCTAGAGGGGGAAAATGGCGCCCACCTTTGCAAGCGGTAAAGTCAGTTTCAAACAGTGATTTCGACACCTTTTGGACGTATACGCTTAAAACTCAAGGTTCGTACTCAATTTTCATTCTATGATTTCGCCTCATATATCCGTATCTTGGAATTCGGTGATATTTACGGTAATTACAGGCTCCGATTTATTGGCATGTCAGTCCAGTTCAAGATTGAATTGTGTATGGGGATTGATCTGCAGTTTGTTTATGCATAAGCTATATAGCACGGCGTATAAACTGCATTGTGAGGGGATTACTGCATAGCGAACCCTCCGTGCGGTCCAGCGTACGCTAGCTGATGCCTGTAACGCGAACTCGCGATTGTGTGAGGATAAACTGTTGAAATACGGATTTTCATCTCGATTTTATTGTTCCACGACAGGAGATTCCTGTGAGTTTTTAACTGGATTTCTCTGGTATTTAAGTGGATATATTTGTAGGAGGGCTAACAGGCATCCTAAACTGGAATACCCCCGACCGCTAGGAGGAATTTTAAAGGTAAATTTGTAATGTGTCAAGTTGTCGACTGTGAATTGCTGAGCTCAATTCTCTGCAATGTGAAAAAAAATGGCATAGCTGGGACTAAGGGATTTTTACACAGTGTAATGCATAGTGCAATATTTCGTATGTGAGTGTATATTGTGTGTCTGTGTTTGCTCATCTCATAACATGTCATAGTGTTAAGCTTTCTAAAAAAGTGAATAGGCCTAGTTGAATTTTGTTTGTTGAAATACGTAGACTGCTGTAGACTATCTCTTTTGTACCAGGCAGTAATGGCGCTATTTCGCTATTCGATTCCAGGCTTTGACTGGTGACTTCGGCTACGATTAGGCCTACCCACACATAGGAGCATCACTATCCTGACTGTGTAGTAAAACAGGCAACACTGGCACCAGCACATTAACGCGACACACTTGAAAGCCTGCGGTATGACACTTTCAAATGTCCTACTAATTAATTAAATGGGATATAACCCATCACAAATAAATAAAGAATGGAACTTACAAGTTTCGTTGGTGTAAATTTCCTTGGTTTCCAGACATCTGGCCTACTTGTTTGCTTATAGCCCATCCGCAATTCAGCTAACGTGCGCCATTTTCGGATTTTATGAACTTTGTTTTTAAAGACCGTTCGCGACCGCTTACGTCCGAATATATGCATGTTGATATGGACGCGATCGGTTGTGTACACAGCTCAGCGGTAGGCTATTGCGTACGAGCGTTTTTAGAGTTTGGTATTATATTAAATACATTTTACATTTCAGCCCAACAGAGGTGGCGAGTATAATATGAAATTTAGCAATTTTGGGGTCTTAATAATAATAATATTAATAATGATACTAATAATAAGCATTTCGAAAGTCTATCTAGAAATTTGTACGGAATAAGAGGCCTAGGTGCTTTAAACCTGCGATAAAGCAATAAATGAAAACGTCTGCGAGATAAGAAAACTACCCGTCAGATGTTGCGCAAGAGCCACGGGTCACGAGTCACGTATGTTTTCACCGGGGCCTAGACAACTCGCCACAAAAACAACCCGCCCCAAGACAGCTCGACACAATACCCTGGACATCTCGCAACAATACCCTGCACAATTTGCTACGGTCGAGTTGTCTAGGGTATTGTGGCGAGATATCCAGGGAGGGTATTGTGTCGAGTTGTTCAGGGGCGAGCTGTCTTTGTGGCGAATTGTAGCGCATGTAGAAGTCAGTGTATGGTGTGCGTAAAGTGCGCAGTTTTGATGTCATCGCAATCGAGGAGGGAATCATGCTGCCGTCTCTGTAAAAGAAGGAGGAAAAAGGGCTTTAAAAGTTAGTTTTGAATTCTTTTTTTCTATTATAAAAATAATTTAATAATCTTAAATACTGTAAAATGTAAGACAAATATAACTAGGCCTGAGTCATGTCGGGATTTTCATAAACCGGGTCCCGACGGCCTTGCACCGATCGGGACCCGGTGTCCCGAAATCAGCTCGCAGGATTTGTCACTTGCCTCTATAAAAAGCGCATATCATCAGTATGTCCCTTAAAAGTAACCTTTTTTATCAGTCAAATAAATCAACACATGCATACCTCGGCACAGATTGGTATATTCTTCCATTTGACATTATTTTTTATCCATGATTGGCGATGTTTAGTGCCATTATCGTGCCTCTAAAAGTAAAAAAAACTGGAGCAAAAATAGAAAGACAACGATCGAGCCGCCATTTTGATTCATGCAGGTTGAATAAATCGGGTCAAAAAACGTTAATGTTTGAATAATAAAACGGCTTTCTAAAAAGTACTCCTTTACAACATATCGATCGAATAATTTTTAAAAACAAAATAGATATTTTTTCTTTGATTTTGAACACCACATGCTTCTTTTAAAAGCCGAAAATTACTTGGTAATCACAAGAAGTTTCGATACGGATAGCTGTTGCAAGGCAAGTTCAGACTAGTCTCGGAAAAATGCGCAGTGCTCCTTGTTAGCTGTAATGCGTGCCAGAACGATCCCAAACAAAGACGTGATCGTAACGAGAAAAAAATCATTAAAAACTACGAGAGCACAATTGGAAAGACAACTACTGCTCAAAATTACGATAATCAGATAAATAACTTGGACAAAGAATTCAATAATCGCCCAAGAAATGCCAAAGAAATTGTGATAATCGAGGAGTAACTGGGTGCATTTTTATCGCAAGGGGCTTGCTGCTAATACTCGAATCCTTTGTTATACTGCTTTTTACCGTAGAGGGCGTTATTTGGTTTCTAGCCTCGTGTTTGAACACGAGGCTAGAAACCAAATAACGTGTAATTCGGACATATCAGCAGGCCCATTCCGATAATGATTGTACCTATAGTGACTCCTTAAATATTGCTGTGGCTTTTCTTGGACAACTATTGTATTATTCCTCCAAGTTATGTATCTGCTTACGATAATTTTGAGTAGTTGTCTTTCTAATTGTGCTCTCGTAGTTTTTAATGATTTTTTCTTGTTACGATCACGTCTTTGTTTGGGTTTGTTCTGGCACGGATTACAGCTAACTACGAGGAGCACTGCGCATTTTTCCGAGACTAGTCTGAACTTGCCTTGCAACAGCTATCCGTATCGAAACTTCTTGTGATTACCAAGTAATTTTCAGCTTTTAAAAGAAGCATGCGGTGTTCAAAATCAAAGAAATAATATCCATTTTGTCTTTTAAAAATTATTCGATCGGTATGTTGTAAAGAAGTACTTTTTAGAAAGCCGTTTTATTATTCAAACATTAATGTTTCTTTCAACCTGATTTATTAATCCTGCCGAGAGACCCGGCCAGTACAGTTGCTAGCTAGCAGCTGGCAACAACAACCCCATGGGGCGAACTGCTTTGCAACCCATATTTATATCAGCAGTTCGGATTGATTCAGGATGAGCTAGAATATGATTGGTAACAATTAAATACTTAAGTTTCAAGGTGGAATGAATTTAGTGGTGTGCAAAACTGCAATTTCTTACATATTTCATTATTTTTTTCGGAGCGTCGGTTCTCAAAAAACGAAACCGGGACCCGACGGCAACGGTCGGGTCCCGGTGTGATCGACCGTACCGACTCAAGCCTAAATATAACATAACCTATGTTATGTTGTATTTGTCTTACATTTTATGATCTTAATACTAAAAGAAATCCACCCCGTGCATACCACATACATGCAGTGCTAGAGGTCCATACGCATTAGCATGGACTCTCTATGCTTTGCTGGAGTGGGCCTACCTACAATAAGTTATAACATACCAAAGATCAACTAAATCTTTAACAATTGTTCAAATAATGTTCATGAATTAAAAGTTGTTATCTTTCATAGTTTTTTTGTGTTGATTTTCTTATCTTTTTTGGAGTATATTTCCAAAAAACGATGAAATTACAATGTACACTTTCTCACAGGTTTCACTGCAAACTGCTGCACAATAAAATTGCATACTGTACCGACAGTTGGGTGCGAAACACGCAGGTGTTTGAAATTAGCGACTGTAATCTCAGATCCTCATTAAATTCATGTTAGTAATTCACGTTATGATGATGATTGTCATCATCGTTATGGTTGGTATCTTAACACACACGTGCGCCCGCACCGAAACGTCCGTCCGGTATGAGTTATGATATTGAATGCTATTTGCTTCTGTGAAGTTACTGCTACAATGATCTGTATGCATTCTTGAGTAAAGATTAGAAAAGAAAAGAGGACAGACCAGCATGCTGTAGAGGGCAGTATGCAGCAGAGAGAGGAAAAAAGCGCGGGCCTGAGATCACGTGATATTCACGTGCCTATTACGTGATTTTTTTTTCCCTCTCTGCGATGCGAGCTGCCGTATTCTGTCTATAGCTAGCCTACTGCGCTGCATGCATGACAACTACGTCTCATTTCAAAATGATGGCTAGCTGAACTCGATATCGAGTACGTAGCTCATGAAATATCATTATTTCTGTAAGATATTATGAATATCTATAGTATTATTTGTCAAAGCAAATAACTATATTACGGTAATTTTGTTGAATTGGAGTCCCTCAAAGTCTTACGTGATGTTTTTTAATTGGTTCAATGCTTATTGTTCCGATCAGGTCGAATGACGGTGCAGGGATGTAAACATGCATATCAAGCTTGACTCGTAACTTCTGATTGCCGTTATACACGCATTTTTAGAACGAACGAAAGGCACTTCGATATTATTTCAAGAGCTTTAATTTATTTTCCTTCATCAAACTATCAAGGGTAAACCATTATATTGTGGATATATTTTGACAATTAAATTAATGCCTTTAGTATTACGATTTAATTGCAATAGTCTGATCAACATTTTAGTCTTCTGTGTGGCATTTTCTTGCTCTGTCTTCAGTGGGTCATACAGTAGATCTATTTCCACTTCCGTTTCTGAACGCACTCGATCGGTACCACGAAGCGTGATTCCTTTCTTGCAGCCTCAATTTAAGAGCGATAAAAACACCTACCGTCAACTGAAACAATATCCATTTATTTCTTAAGCATATTTATTTGATTATATTGAAATATAAGTTTGTGAATTGCATATTTTTAGTTCTATATTTCAAAATATCAGTGTGAAATTTAATTGTGAAATTTAATTGTGAAAAACCCGAAACCCGAAAACCAAAAACCGGGTTTCAGCTCGACGGTCGGGGCCCGGGCGGGGACCCGTTTCGACTCAGGCCTAGAGTTTAATGCATTGACCTTTGATCACATACTGTACGTGTGTGCATGTCGCAACTATCTCTCTCAATATGTTCATAGGCATGGACATTCTGCCACAGCACTACCAATTGCTGGTTGATTTTGAAGTAAGTGATTTTCCTCATCCTACCAATAAGAAAGAAAATGGTGGTATATTACTAAGTATTGTATTTTCTTACTAACTATTCAATGAAAAGTATTAACACTGTTCTTCTTGAGGTTCTTGCAATCTTATTGTTACCCGATTTAGCAACGCTACCCGATTTAGCTGTAATGTATGCACTCTATTGTAATCTGAACCATATCGGAAGCTTGTTGATAAAACAACTTTTATGATTAATATTTCATAAGTAAATTCATTAAGTTGAGATTGAATAAATCAACCTGTTGCCATTTTCAAAAACTGTACAGTCAAAGGTTACATGTTTAAATCCCTATGGACTTGGGTATCAATACAGTTACAGTTAGAAGCAATAATTACCAAATTCATTGCTGCTTCTTCTTCTTCTTCTTCTGTAAATGTCGACAGACTTGTTAGTCCATATAAAGACACGGAAACGAAGCATGTGGTCATGGAATAGAGCAATCTTTTAGGAATTGTAGCGCATGGGACCTAAAGGAATCAATTGATCCTGTGTTGATAACGCTATCAGGTAACTTATTCCAGTCCTTGCACGTACGAGGGAAATAGGAGAACTTGAAGAAGTCTGTCCTGCAGTATGTCTGTTTCAAATGATGGCTATTGCTGGTTGAGGAACGACGGGATCTAGTAACAGCAAGATGTGTTAGGGTCTTCGGGATGGCAGATTGTCCGCTCTGGATCTGTTTCATGAGGGCAAGTCTTGCAACTTCTCGCCGATGTTCCAGTGAGTCCCAATTCAGATCCCTCAACATGTCCGTGACACTAGCACGTTGGTTGTAGTTGTTGTTGACAAATCTTGCAGCACGACGTTGGACCATTTCCAGCTGCTTGATGTACTTGGTTTCATAGGGGTCGTAGACACTAGCTGCATATTCTAAATGAGGTCTTACTAGCACAAGATAAGCAGTGCTCTTGATGGTTCTCGAACAACCTCTAAGATTACGCCTTAACATTCCGAGAACCCTGCTAGCCTTCTTGGTAATGTGAGCATACTGGAAATCCCACTTGTATTTGTGGGTTAGGAAGACTCCAAGGTATTGGTGATGTTGAACTGGATCCAGGATTTGAGCATGAAGAGTACATGTATATTGGAAACTCAACTTCTTCCTCTTGTTGGTCATATTCATGACGAAGCATTTCTTAGCATTAAATTTCATCTGCCACTCGTCCCCCCATTTTTCAAGTTTATGAATGTCCCTCTGTAGGTTCTCACAATCGGATAGGTTTTTAACAACCTTGTATAAAATACAATCATCAGCAAATAGACGTATTTCAGACTGTAGATTTTCGGTGATGTCATTTATGTAAAGTAAGAACAGCAAGGGACCGAGGACTGTCCCCTGTGGTACGCCTGACTTCACGTCCTGCCAATCGGAGCTTGTACCATTAATGACGACTCTCTGTCTTCGTTTAGTGAGGAAGTTGATAATCCAGTTAAGTAATTTCCCACGAATTCCATACATATGTAGTTTGGCCGCCAGCCTTTCATGAGGAACAGTGTCGAATGCTTTAGAGAAGTCGAAGATTGCTATGTCCACCTGGTGACCAGAGTCGATTGCCTTAGCCCAATCATGGGAGGCAAGTATCAACTGGGAGGTGCACGAATGATGCTTTCTGAAGCCATGTTGCTTGGGAGTAAGGATGTTGTGACGTTCCAAATGCCTACTTATATGAGAATGGACTATATGCTCAAGAAGTTTACTGCATGTCGCTGTCAAGGATATCGGTCTATAATTTGATGGTACATGTAGGGCTTTATCACCTTTCTTGAACAGCGCAGTGATATTGGCTAAAAGCCAATCCTCAGGTAGATCTCCACTGTCTAAGGATTGTTGAAATACGTCGCGCAGTACTGGTGCTATTTCATTTGCAGTTTCCTTTAGCATCCTGGGACATATTCCATCAGGACCAGTAGCTTTGTTAATGTTGACTGTCTTAAGCAACTTCTAACTGTAACTGTATTGATTTCCAAGTCCATAGGGATTTAAACATGTAACCTTTGACTGTACAGTTTTCGAAAATGGCAACAATTACTCATGTACACGCTTTAGTTTTTTTCATGTACATGTAGGTACATATATTTCACAGATTCAGGGCTGTCGTTTAAAGCCGGTAACCGGTAAAACTTGCCGCCTATTCACTCGTTTTTTACCGGCTATAATTCCTATAATAAACCTTGCAAAAATCACAGAAAGTAGATCTAAATCAATGCTAATCCAAAATTTTCCTTAATTTCGTCCAAGATATAATTAGTGCCGCACATACACGGCCGCAGTCGACGAAATCCCTTACGATCACGAACCTGACATCGTCCGTACTTACCTAGACCTATCTATCTAACGTTACATCGCAGTTCTCCCCCCACAGCGCGGCGGCCAAGCCCGCCCGTCCCTACCCCATTGCGTCCCCGATGTGCACGCGAGAAGACGATGCACTGCACAAAATATATACACACTGATCATAACAAAACTGAAGCTAGCTCGCTGTAACCAAACTATCCGTTGCCGATTTGATATTTGAAGATCACGGAAACCGGGGCCTATACACGTGCGTGCAATGTCTAGAGACAACGTACTGAGATTCTGAGATGCGCAAATCGGCAACAGAGTTTTGAACTCGGCACAGATTGGGGCATGGCGCGTGTTAAACCTATGGGAAGTATGTTCTTTCCCTTCTGAATAGTGTCTGCACATACGTGAGACTAGTCATGTTCGCTAGCGCATTAGCGCTGTGAAGAAGTTTGTATATCCATCGCGAACTATGTGTTAAGATAACATTCCTCTTCGTTTAAGTTAGTTAAGTTTTATTGACTAATTATTGTGATGTTCTCCTTATTGACGTGCTGCCTCCTCTTCAGATTTCCAATTTGTTTTTAATTGTTGATGTACTGATTTTACATCCGGTAGTGGATTACATGTAACACTTTTAAAAACAGACCTCTACTACTTTACTGTCTAGTACGCACACGACCAGTATTAGTCTGTAAATCAAGACCCCTTTAAAAAAAAAAGCCCCAATCTGTGCCGCATAAAAAAATAACGCTCCCCGGCGGACCCCCGCAGCTAGCTCGCATGATATATGCAGGCTCGCGCTCCGCGAATATTCAAAACTAACTTCCGATCGCAATCGATCTCGAGGCCTTCTTTGTCAGGAAAAACAGTGATATAACATTATAAAATGAACAGGAACTGAAGTAAATTCTTAAATGTATTCAATAATTTCATGTCAAAAAAAAATAATTAAATGAGAATTCATATGGGGAGCCAAATAAAAGTCACAAGTAAAAAAAAAATCAAAATCTAGCCTCTGCTGCCCATTATTTAAATACTGTACATGTATTCAACAAATCATGATGTAGAAAGATTGAGTATGGTGCATCATCTCAGTTTAATTCAAAATTACAAAGTAATGGTACAAAGTGATAAATAATTATCAACTTAATAACTTTTCTTATGAGTTATGATTGTTCATGTAATATTAAACATGAACAATATGTGTGTTTATTACAATATATGTGTAATACAAGGTAGGAAAGATAACTACAAATTTTCTTCTTAGGTATGCACCAGATTGCAAGATTTCAAGTGGAAAATCCCAAAAGGTCCCTACCGTGGGAGGGGGGGACACCCCCCTCCCACACCCTCACCCCCTTGGTCGCTTCGCTCCCTCGCAGTGATGGTACCTCCTATCAAATTACCTCCTTCAAAAATAATTAACAAGACCCCTGCAGATTTTCATTGAAAATAAGAAAATTTATTCAGTATATTTTTTTCTTGATTTCTAATGTATGCATTTATTTGTTACATGTATGGTTGAAGAAATGATAGTATTATTAATAATTACCAAAAAAATTGCTGGTACATAAAGTTAACAAAGAAGACAAACATAAATTTATGTAAACGTTCAAACATCAAAGCAGGAAGCATTATGTGTTTTCATAAAGTGAGGCTCATTTTTGATTTTGAGGAAAGGGAAAATCACCTGCATACATATCCTCATATACACCTTTATTTGTGTCACTCTTTTGGAAACATTTCCTTCCTCAAGTTCCTGTGTTATTTTATCCTGTTATAAATAGAGTGGGGGCAATGGGCCAGTATATTGTCTTCATTATCAATACGTACGTTGTATACAGATTTTAATTTTTTTTTTTTTTGGGGGGGGGGGGGGATAGGGAAAAGATAGCGTATTGGCTTCGTTGCCCCTATGGAGATCTAAAACGATAATTATCGGCAAGACTTTGTTGCCCGACGGAGATCTAAAAACAATAATTATCAGCAAGACTTTGCTGCCCCGACGGAGATCTAAAAACAATAATTATCGGCAAGACTTTGCTGCCCCGACGGAGATCTAAAAACAATAATTATGGGCAAGATTTTGTTGCCCGTACGCCCTACGGAGATCTAAAAACAATAATTATCGGCAAGACTTTGCTGCCCCGACGGAGATCTAAAAACAATAATTATGGGCAAGATTTTGTTGCCCGTACGCCCTACGGAGATCTAAAAACAATAATAATCGGCAAGATTTGGCTGCCCGTACAGAGATCTAAAAACAATATGTCTTCATCGAAATGAGTGAATGCTATAGAATGTACATGTACAGGTATGTAAAAATACGTGTATTTTAAAACGGTTGAACGAAACCGCCCGTATACATTTAACAGTTAAACGTTTAGCACAAAAACCGTAGTGACTCAGGCTTACTCATTATTGGTCCGATTTATTTCAAACTTTCGCCATTATATTAATCTGGTTTTCCTCCGTCATTCAAATCAACTAATTATAAGGGTTCGATTGTCTTTTAAGCCAGTAACTTCTATTAATCTTTTCAAAACTAGGGTTTGAATTTTATTTAACCGGTAGTAATTTATAGAAGTTCTTTGCAGCGCATAGAGAAACTTTTGTTTATTATGTGCTTTATAAATATTATTATTATTAATTCATTGAAGTTAATTGCAAGATTATGACAAAAGTAACAAAACCTAGCCTAGCTGACGTTAGTTTTTGTCTTCACGTGCATAATTCAATGAGATTTATACATGGCGGTGAATAGCAATTCCATCATCTTTTGGCACATAATTAGGGAAGGAATGATTAATTAATGAGGTGTCGTCGATCTATAGGCTTGGGTGGTAGCCGCGGCGCCGGGGTGCGTGCAAGACGCACTGTGTGATTAAAAGCGCTGCTAGGGCTATTCACACTTGGCCGGCTTGTTTCATTGATTTAATTGAGGTAGAGAGAAAGAGAGAGTGTATTTGTAGATACACATGTATGTATAGATACACATGTATGTATTAATTTGAGTTAAACACATACTAGATAGAGAGGAGAGAGAGAGATAGAGAAAGAGAGAGAGAGATAGAGAGAGAGAGAGTTATAAAGAGGGGGAATAGGGATTGTAGAGATATAAATTTATTTTTAGCATTATTAGTGGAAGGGGGTGCTCTATTCACGACTATTTTGGCACGTGTTTACATTTTTGTGTGCAATAGTACATGTACATAATTTACATTAGTACACCTGGGGTTGTTTCACATAGATCCTTTTTTTCACAAAGATCCTAAGTCGAACTTATCTCTATGTTGGACTTAAAAGTTATGGAGAGCCATTTGTAGCCTTAAAATAAAATATATTAAAAAGCGAAAAACCAAGTATTTTAGACTTTTTATAAATTCCACATCAAGAACATGAAATCTCCTTGATATTAGAAAATATGAATGATTTGAACCAACATTTTATGCCTATTAAAATAACTTTTACAAAATATTTTCAAAGATGATAACGGCTTTCCATAAGTGTTAACTCCAACTTTATAGAGAGATCAGTTCAACTTTAATAAGATCTTTGTGAAACACCCCCCAATACATACACGTACTGTACTGTATGTACATGTGTGTGAGAGTACTCTGTGGCTGTGGATAGTTGCACCTTTGAAATACTGTAAATGCTTCCTGGCCATGTTCATCCATGTGAAAAATGTGTCAAATTCTCACCTGTTTCCCTCCGCAATGATCGGTATGCACACTACATGTAGTTCTAGTACATGTATGCAGAGACAGCAGGCGGTTAGGCGTATCCACACTGGCACTTCGTGAAATTGAATCTCGTGAAGTTAAATCTTGTGAAGATAAATCTTGCGAAGATAAATTTTCATTTTGTAAATTTTCACAACGATAGATTTCTTAAAGGACATGTACAGTATGCATGTCAAATTCTCACCTGATTCTCTCAATAATTATCAGTATGTCGACAGCATGCGTATCCATGCTGGAACTTCATGAAGTTAAATCTCTTGAAGTTTATTCTCATAAAGTTTAAAGCTGTACATGTACATGAGTCTACTAAAGTTTGCAGGTGAACAATTTCAGGATGCACATGATGTACTGTAGGTGTATGCACATTTGCACAATGTAAATGAGCAAAGTTATTTCATGGGAGGTGTCGTAGTCATGTGGTTTAAGCGCTTGACTTGAATTCAAGGGTTGTGGGTTTGATCCCCGATGCGACCCTAATGTCCCTTTGGCAAGGCATTAATCTACATTTGCCACTCGATACCCAGGAGAAAAATGAGGACCTGGTAAGATGATGAAAACCGTTGTGTTAGTAATTGCCATATGCCCTCACAGTGATTATACAGTAAGAATACTCCCCAGGGAGTGGAGATGGTGTACATTGTGCATGAATGAATCTTATGACCGGTGTAATAATATCTGCAGAGCACTTAGAGACGATATTACGTATTGAGCGCTATTTATATCCAGATTACTGTTATTATTATCATTCAAAGAATGGCTGTCTAATGCTCACCCGCACCCGTCAACCTCTGAAATGATCAGTATGTGGTCCTGCATAGTGGGGCGTACAGTGAAGGTGTATCCAGAGTATAACTTGGTGAAGTTAGATTTCCTGAAGTTCGCTTTCAAAGTATGTGTGTCAAATTGTCACCTGTTTCTCTGTGAAATGATCAGTATGTAGTACAATATCCATCAAAATAAACTATACGATAGTAACGCAATAAATCGTTGCTATCGCACGCACGCCGCTATCGCACCTCGAGTGCACTAAAACAGTTACTGCAGTTACTGCAGTAGAGGTGCAGTATAGGTGCGCTCACTTTATCTCAGCCCTATCGCAGCTGGATCAAAGACCGAGCGCAGCTCCCGGGCGCAGCTATATTATCTAGTCTATATCTAGCCCTGTTGGTTACAGTCTTGTCTCGGCATATCAACTCATTCGCAACGATGGTTCTCAAAATATGACCGCGCACGACGCTCTTCGAAGAGGCAATCCAGCTGTTAAAGCCAGGAATACAACATTCACTGGTGGGGAAATGTATTTCACGAGGGACAATTGTTTTGCTAAATGTCTGTGATTTACATCAATAAATGAAATCTAAATATTCATGAACCATTCTTCACTGATTTTTGGCTGTCTCAACGTGTGATAATGCATATATTTATTCAGAACTATCCCCTTTTCATGCATTGAATGTATAGGGACGGAAATGCCCTTCGTGGTAGTGGATAATTAGGCCACACTCCTAGACATTGGGCTTTAGGCTCGTCGATTACCGGTAGGCAAAAGGGGTGTTTATATACCCCAAAAATAAGGGATGGAGTTAGGCTAAGTCATGTATTGAAATATGTGATTATTTTTCCTTGTATTGATAAAATATAACATCGCTTTTTTGACCAAAATTGCGGTACTCAAATTTTCTGCTAGTCTTCTATCTATCTTCGAGTTCAAAATCTCCGCCTGTCTCAAAATGAAATGTATACATGTACGCACGAGACGATCCTATCGATATTGCTGGTCTTAGCGTGGGAAAAACCGTTGAGTATTGCTAGCATTAGGCTTGCCAACCAGGCATTGTTTGTAATGAGAAAATAAAAAGTTTGGGTAGGATTTCACAAAACCATCATTATTTCAGAAATAATCTTTGAATATCTGAATCACGAAGAGCCTTTATATCAAGATGTAAAAGCAGCTACAAACACATTGAACATTATAATGGTCTGGTAAACTTAAACTATCACAGCGTGTTGCCTAGTAACCGAAGACAAATGAATGTTCATTCAGCGATACGCGAAGCCCGCAAGTTTGATAAATACATTGGACAATGTGGACATAGAACAAATTTTGCTAAGTTGTTTATAAAATATTGCCTTTCCGCTTTGCTCATTCTAGTTTGAAAATACAAACGACCCTACTGGGCATGAACACGAAGCATGCACGTTTTTAGCTACATATTGATCAATTATTACATACTTACCTGATTCTATGATGTGATCCCACTTTTAAAATATCCATGTTTAAATCCGAAAGATCGTCTAGTTTTGGACACAAGACTTCCAATTTTAAAACTACTACAACAACGATTCGTACGATCTCGTTCTTTCTCTAAATGGTGATTTTCAGATGTCTAGTTTTGGACACAAGACTTCCAATTTTAAAACCACTACAACAACGATTCGTACGATCTCGTTCTTTCTCTGAATGGTGATTTTCAGATGAAAAGTTAACTCTTCTCATTGGCAAAATAATGCGTTGCCACCTTATGTTTCGAAAGCAAATACTTGCAAATAATTACACTCCTGATTAATTCTAAGTGGTATAAAGTCTGAAAAGTCTGAATTGGCAGACTATACAAGCCGTTTCAGTTTCAGATGGCTGGGGCGTGTCATATAACTTAGATAAGAACTGTCAAAACATGTCTGGGAAATGTTAGTCACATGGAGGAGGGAGGGAGAGAGAGAGAGAGAGAGAGGGGGGAGAAGGAAGGCGGGCTGAGTAGAGGTCAGTAACCCAGCTGAGGGAATAAAAATGTCTCCAGAATACTTGTTTATATTTTCACTCCTGTTTTTTAAGTCCAGACTTAGCATTTATTAGGATGACATGTACCGTTTATGAATTTCCTCCGCACATAATGATAAATCGTCGATTATACCTGTAAGAATTATTCAAAAGGAAAAATGGAGCTTACCAGAGCCTACCCCCCCCCCCCCCCCCCCCTCTCTCTCTCGATCGATCGACAAACAAGGTCAGTTCATTGGCAGAATTGGCGGGCAACAATAGCTCTATGAATATTCATATTTATTTTATTACATTTTCATTGATGACAAACTTTTATTTTTGCCAACGCAAAACGCTCTTTCACATCATTTTATAGATTAACAGCCCTCCCTTTTTCTTCAAACGTTCTAAAATCACCATAGTCCCCGGTATTAAAAAAAAAGTAGCAGTTTAAGGACAATTAAAAAATACCTCGATCTATTATTTTTCTATTTATTTGTGTATCGTTTCACCAATCGTATTTTGTTTTTTGGATACCAAACAAGCTGATCATTCCGTCGAACAAGCCATTTTTATAGTTTTAAAATATTATTAAATTTTGCACAATATTACGAATAATTAAAATTTACAAGTGAAGTCAACCTTCGTAAATGAACCCTCCCCCCCCCCCCCACCCCTGTTCGATTTCGTATGGGTTGTGTTTTTGGTCGATCTTTTATCTGGCTCTAAAGCAACTCCACTCCAGACCATGGTTTCAATTTCCTTAAACTTTTGCAATACGTATATAATCCCTATTGAAAGGCAAAGGAAAAAGGGGACGCTTAAAGGGCGGTGATTTAGAAGAAGTGTTGGCATACCCGGGAGTTAATCATTCATGTACTTTATCATATCTTTTTCACTCAGTTCACTCTCTCCTCCCCCAGTCTTTTCCTCACTCTTCATAATATCCCTTCTTGTATTACTCTGTATTTCAAACTCTACTCCCTTTTATTCCATATTCCGTTTTCTCACATATTTTACATTTTATTGTTGATAGTTCTTATTAACCAATTCTTATCATTTATTCATATACACCAGTTCGCAGATATTAAGGGGAACAAAGTATGTACAATTCATTTTAGTTCAATTTAATCATCAGTATATATATTATGTCAACACCACCTCTGACAAAAGAAGCTTCGGACAGAGGCAGCCTAGAGAGCTATATCTCACGGTCATTTACACCAAAACAAATCTATTCAACCAACCCCAAGCATTAGTAAAACTTCAATTAAAACATTTAATTACCGACAGGATATGGTTTCTTGCACGTTTCATTATGGGCTGAGCCTATTGAAAACATAACAATACAGAGTCATTGTCATGAATTTTGCGATCGATGCCTCATACCATGGACCTACTTTGTAGTAAGTCCATGCTCATACAGTCCGGTCTGCGAGAGGCCTGGTGAGTGGGCAGCCCGCTTAGCTGTATGTTATTATTCGTGCTCGTTCATTTTTATTTCTTTAAACAAAACTTGATATCACGGACAAGTCCAAAGAAATATATAAATACGCCACGAGAGAGAAGGTATTGCTAGAAGAGAAACTTGAGCCTAGTGTAAATTGGTAACAGATTCAAGCCACTTTTACAGATACATATTTCAATGAATCACAATAATAGGCCTACCCCCAACTTTTCTACTCTCCCACTAACTCCCTCCATTTGCTCTTTGACATTTTTCCTGCATCTTGTCCATCCAATCGTCTCTAACTCTTTGTGTATTTCCCTTATCATTTACGTCTCGATCTCCCAGTCTCTCTCTCTCTCTTCTTTTCCATCTCTCCTTCTCTTATTTTCTATCTCTGTTCCGCCACCCCCTTGTCTCACTTTAAATCATTCTTCCTGCCTACCCCCCCCCTCTCTCTCTCTCTCTCTCTCTATCTTTGTGTCCATCTTTTACTAAAATAAAATATTTCGTTCAGATATTGTTTTCCCTCATATCACTTTTAATATCCAGATATAACGTTTTATAGTTGAAATGTACACGTTCTCAAGTCATAACTAATATTTTCGATATCCTTGTGATTATCATGTCCTGGTACAACAGGAATATTTTGTTTGCATCTTTAATGATTATTATTCATAAAAGTAACTCTCAGTCTTTCATGAATGTTGTATGTTTTTTAATGATGTTCAATGATGCTGCCTTATGAACGTTTGCATGTATCTAGTATATTTATCCTTTTATATGTAATTTACATTAGTGTTTACATGTATTATGCTGTATTTCAACAATAAAATATTATTATGTATTTTTCCTTGTACATGTAAATGCACGCGCTTAGTTTTTTCTCTCTCTCTCTCTTTCTCGAAGGTTCAATCATCACTACTAAGATCACGTGATCGTACTGCGCAAACATAATCTGTTTATAAATAACTTCGAAGATAACCACATTGTTGCCAGACACCCTGACTCCATACAAAATATGAAATGTACGCCAACTCTTGTCATTTAAACATCGATTCATTGGCGAAAAGAAAAAAAGGAATTTCCATTAGATGAAGTTCCTGCTGGTATACTCCATTATCATTTTAGATTTTCTTTTCCATTTTCTTCTCCTTCCTTTTGCCCCCCCCCCCCCAGCTTCTTCATCTCCTCCCTCCTTTTCTTCTCCACCACCCCCCCCCTGCTTCTTCATCTCTCCTTCTTTCTCTTTTTTCCATCTCATTCCTCAAAAAAAAAAAGATGACATCCCTTTTTTTTTAAAGGGATGACATCCCTTTTTTTTTAAAGGGGATAAAGAAAGAGGCACGCGTTTTTCAAGTAACTTTACTATCATATGCCCGTTCTCTGATTCCTTCTTCTTTTCTTCTCCTTCCTTCCCCCCCCCTGCTTCCTCATCTTCCCCTTCTTTACCTTCTCACTCCCTGCCTCTTCATCTCCCTCTCCTTTCTTTTCTTCTCTCCCCCCCCCCCCTCTGCTTCTACATCTCTCCTTCTTCTTCTTTCTATTTTTTCCATCTCATTCCTCATCCTTTTTTTTTTTTTAAGGGGATAAAGAGGCACGTGTTTTTCAAGTAATTGTACTATTATATGCCCGCTCTCTTGTCAAATGAAACATTCAATTCATCGGCGAAAAGCCAAATTGATTAAGTTTTCTGCTTGTTTCGTATGTCTTATGTTATTTAATTTTTTAGATTCCTTCTTCTTTTCTTCTCCTTCCTTTTCTCCCCCCCCCCTCTGCTTCTTCATCTTTTCCTTCTTTGCCTTGTTCTTACATTTATTCTCACCCCCTGCCTCTTCATCTCCCTCTCCTTCTTTTTCTTCTCCTTCCTTTTCTTCTCCCCCCCCCCCTCTGCTTCTACATCTTCCGCTGCTTTTTCTTCTCCTTCCTGTTCTTCTCCCTTTCCCCGTCTGCCTCTTCATCTCACTCTCTTCTTTTTGTTCTTTTTCTTCTCCCCCCCCCACCTCTGCTTTTTCATCTCCCCCTTCCTTCCCTAGCTTCTCCCCCTCTGCTTCTTCATCTCTCCTTCTTCTTTCCCCCTTTCGATCTTATTTTCAAGTAATTTGTAAAAGGCAACTGGTTTAGGTGTTACGCAACAGAAATAAAATATTCATTATCACACTTGTTTTGATCCATCCCGATTGTTTCGTCCATCACCCGGCTTAAATCCTAGTAAATCAACATTAAACACATGTACATTCCTAGAGTTCACATAATACTATCATCATCAACGTTATTTATTATTCTTTGCTTGTCAAATTGTTGAAGAACTAGGGCATCCCCCCCCCCCCCCCCGATCGCACAAAAATGGAGTTGACTTGTTCAATGGACTACGGGAATGGGTATGTGTGTTTGCAACTCAGTGATACAGAGTTGATATGTATTATAATAGATTTTCACAGTATTGCCAACCACATGATAAAATAAGAATGAATTGAAAAATAGCGTATTAGTCCAAATAACCCCTGACCCGTCGTCAGTGAGGAGATAGCTGTAGCGAAGTCGAGCCCGGACCCTCGTAATGTGACGCAGAACGATGCGAAAGACGTCATCGGACCGCCCACAATTGGAGTATTGTGAGTTCCAGACCCCAGTACAGAATGAACTCATTTGCATACAGCCAATCAGAGCAATGCGCTGTCTGTGTGTGAAGAGCTTCGCATGCCGTTCGCATCAAGAACAATAGGTTTCTTTAGAAAATTTCTCGACCGTAAAATCTTTAGAATCCCTATGTACAGTGCGTCCCAGTAACAACGAAGTAACAACACATACATGTAGAAGACGAAAGCGTTCATGCATGGCTGATCGTCAACGAAACGGAGTTAACTCTTTCGTCAATTCTGTTTGTTGCTACGCTGGGCAGCAAGTGAGAACGATTTCGTTTAATAACATTATGGAAATGCAAACATTTAATTAAACAAACATAACTTTTTTTTATTCCTGGCTCATTTTTCCTGATTAAGGTTTCATATAAAGAGGCAGAAAATGAAATTTCTAGAAATGTGATTTTCTCTTTGAAATTCAGATACAGTTCGCCAAATGATTTTTTTTTGGTAACCTTTCTTCAAATGGTTTTAAAGCGCTCGTGTGTTAAATTTGCAACATGTGAATCAAATGAAAGAAGGGGATCTCAGCTTTACAAATATGTGTCATTTATTAATTATAATTGAGATTAAGATATGATAAAACATCGACAATTCAGAGTTTCGTTTCTTCTCGAACGCACTGTATTTGTAAAGGTTGAGAACTGTTGAGAACTGATTTTTCTATAAACAATTGTTCGTGATGCGAAACGGTTACCATGCGAAACGGTGCGAAGCTCTACACACAGACAGCGCATTGTTCTGATTGGCTGTATGCAAATGAGTGCATACTGTACTGGGATCTGGGACTCTCGATCGTGGACCTGGGAAAACAAATTACTGTAGTTGTAGTTTGATAATTCCAATCAGAATAGTGAGACGTATAAATAGTCCTCTCCCACATTCACCTAAAATTACGTTCGCTTCAAATCTAAATCGGTCCTGGTGAATTAATATTAGTACTCAAGGACAAGAAGACGGTACTTCAACGGGGGAATGAAATTCAAAATCATCATTCCGTTCACGATTTCATTTGATATTTCTTCCTTTTATTAATGCCGTACCATAAATTCTGCCGTTTCGTTTCCCCTTCGTTCTTTCTATACAACAGTGCAGTTCGAGGGGCAAGGCAGGTGCGCTAGTAGGTTAGTAGACCCTATCGAAGCTAGCGCAGAGGTGCAACAAGAGGGCCGGCAATAAGCCCTATCGGACCCAGGCGCAGGTGCGATAAGTGCAATAAGCCCTATCGGACCCAGGCGCAGCTATCGCACCTGTGCGATAAGTGCGATAATGGGCCTTTTAACGCGCACCTGCGTTTACTGCGTTAAACGTTACAGCGAACGTATAGTTTATTTTGATGGATATTGTATGTAGATGGTACAATGTAGGTGTATCCACACCGTCTTTAGCTATGTTCATGTGGCATGATCTTCATTCTTCATACTAACAGATTTCTTATTTAGTAGCAAAACATCCACGTTTTTAAACAACGACCCACTTCTAGTGCCAAAGCAAACATGTGTTGGAAGTTTTTAAGCTACAGCTACATTACATGTACTTTTACAAGCCATTCAAGCAGTAGTTGTACTTGTAACTAAAAGTTGGCAAAATGTTGAAGTCACTTGTGCCTGATAGCTGCAAATGAAAAACTACCCGCTGATCGCAGTTATCATATGATCACTCCTTTAAAACTGTTTGTATTTTTCAAGAACCATTGCTGCGTTTGAATGGTCTTTAATAGTACTTGATAAAAGCAATGTCTAACACCACAAGTTTAACTCTGTGTTTACATCCTGTTGTCTGAACTTAGGATGTAGGAAATTAAAATCTTGTAAAGTCAAGTATCTTCAAGTATATGTGTCCAATTCCCACCTGTTTTCTTCAGTACCGGTATACTTTTTTCTCTTCGAATATCCCTCTCACTATGGGCAATGTAGTCTGAACTGCAATTGCCTCCAAAAAGTTTTTTTAAAACTTTTGTTGAAATCTGAAATACCACCTCCAACAAAGGCATTTCTTTAAAAAAATGTGTAACAGAGATTAGTTCTTCCCTTGGATTAGACTGTAGTCTGAACTGCAATTGCCTCCAAAAAGTTTTTTTAAAACTTTTGTTGAAATCTGAAATACCACCTCCAACAAAGGCATTTCTTTAAAAAAATGTGTAACAGAGATTAGTTCTTCCCTTGGATTAGACCTTTCTTGAAGTTGGTTTCTTTTAAAAAGTTATGTGCAGTGTGAAGGGCACTATGTAGTCAGGTTAATAGTAGAGGTATGCTGACAATGTCTCTCCCCATGCGCTCCTTTTCTCTTCAATCGTGACTGTCTTTCTTCCTGTTCTTCTTTCTTTAACCTCAGTCTCTTTTCTTCTATCTGTCAATCTGTCTCTCTCTCACTCTATTAGATAGACCCTCACCCCATCACACGTCCTTCCCTTTGCTCACTTTTTTCTTTACTTAGAATGTTAAAAAAAAACAGAATATAGATTTGAACAGCCCCCTCTCTACAATTCATTTCCCATGAATGTATCAGATAGGCCTAGATAGTCCCATCAAGCCCTTTTAGTTTAAACAATTAGTCTGGCTTATCAAAGATATTGATGTTTATGATGATGATGATGATGATGATGCTCGCGCCTTTGAATGTTTTTTTAAATAGATAAATGGCGCCATACAAATGCTGTGAATCATCATCATCATCATTATGATTATGATTCACAGCATTTATATTAAAGGTAATACAAAGTTTTGGGAAATTTTGAAAATTGGGTGGATAGTGATTCATACAATTTTGATATATTTGGATGCTCCTGTGGATGTATTAAAAGCACAAAAAATAATTATCCCCTACAACACTTCTGCTTTCGAGAAAAATTGAATATAAAAATTTACCGGTGCTCCCGGTAAATTCTGATAAATTTCAAATAGCGCCTGCGGCCGTACAATGGTAGCTGTGACCATGAAAATTTCAGAATATGTAGTTGTGATATATAATTTCCAAACGGGAATAGCTAATCGGTCGATTTTAGTCGAGAAACATCGTTTCATAGCTTAATTAATATCTTGACCTTGAGAGGTAGCTATACAACATAAAGAGTTATTATTTATAATTTTATAACTTTAGACTCGATTTCAACCGCGACAACGATCAGTGAATATTGTAGAATCGCATATGCTTCCAATATCTTCATTTGAACCAAATTCATGACCCCATACCAAAACTTTGTATTACCTTTAAATACAGGTTCCCATGATTAATTTTGAGCAAAGTTTTTGAATGACCACCTTTTGATATGACCCGATACAAGTTTCTGGGCGTCCGTACATATGTAGGTGCAACTAAAATTTGTTTAAAATTAAAAGGCGCAGGTTCCTCCAATAAAGTCAGTATTTTCACTGAATAAGTGAGTTTTGAGGCATTATTTGATTTGAAATGTTCTAAGCTGCCAATCTCATAACAAGGAGTCATGGATGAGAAGGTACAATTAATAGAAAGAGCTATGATATAATGATGAGGCGCGATAGCTCAGTTGTTAGAGCGGTGGTCTTGTAATCCGGCGACCCGGGTTTGAAACCGAGTCCATGCGCTAGTGCCCTTTGGTAAGGCATTAATCCTCATTACCAGGTCCCTCGGAGAGGACCTAAAGCCGTCGGCCGTCTGGTTGCTTACTAACAAGCATTTATCCTTTCTTAGTAGTCAGGTAAAATAACCACCACCACTACTACTTCTACATGTAAGTTACAGTGTATCTGTTATATAACAAGGTGATTTTGATGGTCCTAGCTCTTTACATGTATATTCTCATGTTTTTTAACCGTGATATAACAAGGTAATTTCCTCGGTCTCAAGGACCTTGATTTAAACTTTAACAAGTTTCCACCGTATAGCAACGTTCTGATTCAGATGTTTGCATTTTAACAGTATCCCTGCCCGTTAGGCGTTACGAAACTAGCACATATTTTCACTTCTTCAAATCATTTCAGTGACTGTATCCCCCAGTCTATACCCTCAGAAATGACTCAGGCCTACCACTGAGGGGTTACAAGAGAGGCAGGGTGCACTGACCCACTTTATCTGACCTCGGGTGTCACCTTATGTCAAAGGTCACAGAGAGGTCAATGTGGTGACAGGAAGATTGCATGTTATTTGCTCAGTGGTAGAGTGCAAGTATGATTGCTGTATGGTATTGGATTGTTTGCAGCTCTCCTCTGTTCTGTAGTGATACACAACAAATCAAGGAGAGTCTCTACTTTCCATGATTTTGTAATAGTTTTCTGTCTCATGTTGTCTCTGTGTCTATCTTTATGATACCTAAATTGGAGTTTTGGCATGTTTTGCAACTTAAGCCTCCATTTATAGGCTTATAAGTTTAGCTAGCTGATGTTGTAATGTATTATTGCTGTATGGGATTGTTTGCAGCTCTCCTCTATTCTGGAGTGATACACAACAAATCAAAATTCAAGGAGAGTCTTTTTTTTCTGTTGATTTTGTAATCGTTTTCTGTCTCACATTGTCTCTGTGTCTGTCTTCATGATTCCTAAATTGGAGTTTTGGCATGTTTCGCAACTAAAGCCTCTAATTATAGGCTTATAGCTCACTGATGTGTTGTAATGATGCGTTTAATACAAAGCAAGGAGCCCTTTCTTTTGTAGGACTTGTACAATGTATGTGTTTGTGCATCTCTGTCTGTCTTTTTATGCTCTAGTCTCTCATGCTGTTCAGCCATTCCTCGTTCATTATCTTTCACTTGTCTGTACGTCTGTCTCTTTCGTTTTGTATTTACTTTCTGTCTGTCTGTCTGTCATTCTAACTCTTTCATTCGTGTACATACAGTGTATGTACTTCTTCTTTTCTTAGTTTCTGTCTGCATTCTTGTTCTGTATTTCTGTACCTTATGTCTGTCTGTCTGTTTTCTAGGCCTTTTATTTCTGTCAGTCTGACTACACAGGGTATTTAGTATATTTCTCCTTACTGTATGTTTGTATTGCAGTCTGTTTGGATGTCTGTATCAATACAAAAGAATACACAAGTGTGATAAGCAATTTAGAGTTCTAGTGAAAACAATTGCAGCCTAGGACAAGAATTTATTATTTCCAATTGATACCAATTCTCAAAACAGCTTTCTTCATGAAAAATAGGTTTCTCTGCTCAAGTCTCAACTTCAGAATATAAGACTTTGTCATTGCTGTGATAAGAAACTTATTGAACAAAGGATAAATGGAATTGCCACACTTTTCCGCGAAACATCACATTGAGAAGAAGGAATACATTTACACGTCATGTAATGAAACTTACTCGATGGGCATGTGAACGTGGCTGCCATGTCTCACACAATGAAGCACAACCCTGACCAAAGAAATAGAAATGTACTAATTAAAGGAAATGTGAACACATTGAGGGACAACGTCACATTCATTCGTAAGCCCAATTCCTTGTAATAAAATATATCGCTCAATTCATGTGTGAACTTGGCGTATTCCCAGCTCTTACCACAAGAAACCTCAAATTCTTGATATCAATTAGTAAACCCAGTTCCTTGTAATAAAACGTATCGCTCAATTCATGTGTGAACTTGGCATATATTCCGAGCTCTTACCACAATAAGCCTCTAATTCTTAATATCAATTAGTAAGCCCAGTTCCTTGTAATGAAATGTATCTTTCAATTTGAATATGAACGTGGTTAGCATATTCCCACCATTGACTAACAGCCCGAGAATGAAAGTGAGCGCTATTGCTTGTAATAAAAACGTAATTTGTATCGCAAAGGAGATGACCTACATTTGGCTAAGTGGTATCGTAGTATATTGATAAGATTTTAACAAGCAATCGGGGCCCGAGCCTTGTTAGTGTACTACCGACAATGTAATGCACCCTTGACTGTACACTGTTATACACAGGCCAAGTAAAATAGATTTCAGTTTGTTTTTTTTCTTCCAAAATTGTCCAAAATCTAGGAAGGGGATCCATGATATTTCATATTTTGTCTTTACATAGAAATGCTATTGGATCAGTTTAAAAACATATTTGTTTAAATTCAAATTTTATTCTTTACAGAGGCTAAATACAAAGGGAAATTCCATTGATATTTCATGATTTTTTTTCATACTTGGATATCATGAAATGTGCCCTTTACTGTTGAAGTCCTACACGGGCCAAGTAAAATAGATTTCTATTTTTTCCCAATTTTTTTACACTAACTGATTGATATCAATCACAACTTTGTACTTAAGAGATAGGAGACTGCAGACTTGCGATTGATTGGAGGACCTGCGATTGATCGGAGGACTTGCGATTGATCAACTGCAACTCTTTATAAGACGGGCTCAGTTCTTTAATAATATTGGATATAATAAGTTAACTTTAATAGTCCATTGTCCTTTTGCAACTAAAATGAAGCGGGAATCTGCAAGACGTCATAGTAACATTCCACCGTGGTTTTCAGTCATTGTGATTGGTATATTTGCACATACCTGTGGTGTGGCAAGCCCCTTGTAGTAGTTGTACATGTACCAATATATTGCTTGCCAGAAAGAGGCTCCCTTTGTCTGTTAGAAGATGAGAAAATTGAAATTTGTGAGTTAAAAGCAAACTCTTCAGGATGCACATTAAACATATATCACATTATATGTGAAACTCAAGAAATTTGGTATGGACAAATGCATTTTTGGTGCTACACATGCAGAGATTACAAATGTATATTTCAAAATTGAAAACTTCTGCATTTTTCAACATAATAATAAGTAATATACAAACTAGGTACAAATATGTTATTAACAAATGTCAAAATATATACATGTAAATGTCAGTTGACCTCTTTGGAAAAACATTCAAGTTATCATTATGTTATTGGTCAAATCAGGAAAGTCCTCAACCAATTAACAGGTCAATTTGATACAATGAAGTACAGGTGTAATTTACTTAAACGAATGTTCATGTACAGTGTACATACTGATATGTTAATGTCAGTAGACCACTTTGGCAAGACTTTCAAGTTATCATTATCGTTATACCTGTACATGTACATTTGGGTCAAATCAGGAAGGTCATCAACCAATTAACAGGTGAATTTGATACATTGAAGTACAGGTGTAATTTAATACATTAAAGAATGTAAAACTACACCTGTAACAGACAATGTGTGAATTACATACAATATTCATGTACAGTGTACATACTGATATGTTAATGTCAGTAGACAACTTTGGCAAAACTTCATTATCATTATCGTTATACATGTACATTTGGGTCAAATCAGGACTGTTGTCAACCAATTAACAGGTGAATTTGATTGAAGTACAGGTGTAATAAAAAGTACAGGTGTAATTTACATCAGAGAATGTGCAACTACACCTGTAACAGACAATGTGTCAATTACATGAGTGCACTACAATCACTTAATCAAGTGACCTTGCTCACACATTTGTAAGTGCACAATGTCTCTCTATACCTTGGTATGTGAGTCTTAATTTGGAGTGCATCTTGCTGGTACATTGTGTGCATTGCTAATGTTTGTTTTATTCTCACTTTAGAGGACATGTTAAGAACTCTCTAGTCTTCTATCTTCAGACTCTTGCTTATGGCAGATGAGATTCTTCACAATTTAAAGATCATCCCCTACCCCTCACAGTCATGCAAATAACTCAAGAAAATTAAAATATCATGAAAAATTACACGAGGTGTACCATGCTGGTTGCTTTGATACTGATTTTCCCATTCAACTTTCGTGGGGTTAATGACAAATTAGCCTATAATTTGTAAATTTGTGACACCCTACACAAGAAAGTGGGCATTTTCATTGAGTTAATTATTATGCCTGTCAGATTTTGATTCCCCTGCATGATAATTGTATGTATTGATAATGAAACTTACACTTTTATAGGGCCCTAATTAATAATTTACACATGTACAATAGATGCAAAGTTCTGTTATGAAATTCAGATTTTAGATATTAATTTTTTAATCACAATCATAATCCCTGTGTGAACCAAAAATCTCAATTATTAGGTTTTTTTGCACTTTATTGAAAGAAGAGTCTTAAAAAGCAGAATATTCATGATTATTTGCTGTCACTTTTGTCAGCTTTTGGGGTGCATGAAGGCCAATGATATCGATGTATACAGATGTAAGCCTATTGTGAGGAATACTCCCCAGGGAGTGGAGCATGTACACTATCATTAAAGCTGAGTAGCAGTTGAATCCAATGACCGGGGTAATCATAATGGCAATGTTACAATGTAAAGCGCTTAGAAACAAAGCATTAAGCGGTACATGTATACAAGTGTGACCATTATGATTATTATTCATATAAACCGATGGAAAAACATTGATTGATTAAGTCTGCCGTTGGAAGACTACCTGTATGTCTTATCAAGTGAGTCATTATGAATTTGGCCAGTGAGTTGCGGAGCAGTATTTCTTGGTACACGACACACCAAAAATTAGGTCACCTCAGGCCCTTTGTCAAAAAATTTATGACAAATTTTTTCTAATCAATAATTGTTGCTGAAGTGCAGGCAACTATAGAATGGTGAAGTGCATGCATGTGTTTCACAGCTTAAAGGGGATAGTCACAAAAGTATACCGGTAGACTAGAATCCAATACAACTTACACCAAATTATGATAACGTGGTTCGGACAAAAAAATGTGTCATTGATGAGTAATTAGTATAAAAACAAATGAGACATTCAATGATATATTTGGTGTTTCCTGATTACGTTGGTTATCAATATCAACCTGTCAGGTAATACATTGGTCTTGGGATCTTGCATTTGCTCCAGTGGCAAATCGCTGCGGGCTTTAATTTGTAAAAACTGTAGGGTTAGGGTTAAGAGAGCGGTTCGGTAATACATGTATGTTACTTTAACAGTTAGAGATAGTGTTTAAAGGATTGTTTTTACCTGACTGCTCTAAAGGGGAAGTCCACCCTGATATTGAATTGGTTTTAATAGAAGCAGAACAATTTAAGAAAGAATTCAGTGAAAGTTTGAGGACAACAAATTAAACAAATCTATAACTTTCTGATTGATTGTCTGATTTTTCTCAAACCTTCACTGATATGTTCGTCTCATTTTACTCCTTATATTAAAACAACTTGTTATCAGGGTGGACGTCCCCTTTAAACAACAACTGTACGCTTATACATGTAAGTAAGCAACCAGGGGACTGACAGCTTTATTTTCTCTCAAAGGGATATGGTGATGAGGATTATGTCTTATCAAAGGGCAATAGGGCATCGACTTGGTTTTGAACCATGAACCTTGCGGTTACACGACCACTGCTCTACCACTGAGCCATTGCATCTTTTGGTCAACACTTGAAGTTGGAAATTTGGTTTAAGTAGAAAATAGACTGTGGAGCAAGCAACTGTTGCTTTAGCATGCGTCATTTAACCATTGTCCCATGTGTACATATCCACGTTGGTGATTTTCAAGGCATTATTCTGTTCATAAATGGTATGGTACAGTGTAAACTTATGAATTTGGGATAGCGATTCACAGTGATTTCTCCTGAAATGAAAAGTTTCACTGCAAGTTGTCTACTTTCTCTGTGAATGTGTAGACTTACAAGCTTTGTAATCTACAAGCATGTAATCTGTTTGCTTTTCCTTTGCCATCTATGAATTCTTTTGTGCCTGTCAAAGAGGTCCCCACTCCCACACACTCAGTGTCAAAGAGGTCCTCACTCCCACACACTCAGTCAGATTTTATCCAATCCCATTGAACTCTCATCCAAGTCTTTTGAGAAACCTTTAATACACTGGAACCAGAGCTTCTTATACCATTCATATAGGTGCAGTGGGCAGTCTGTCTTAATAATAGGGACTTTTAGATTTGCACACAGACAATGTGGATTGCTACGATCGACGTCCTTTTAATGCACTGCCTTGAACGGACGTCACACGTATCAGTCCACGCAAATCTAAAAGTCCCTATTACTACAGATTACTGATACTGGATTATTGTTGGTGCAAAGAATTGATTCTTTGTATTGTAAAGTAGATTAATGCATGTACATGAAGTAATGCTACCGGTAATACAGTCAAACCTGCCCAGGGATAAAAATATTTAAATCATTTTGGGGGCAACTTTTCAAGCTTGCTTGCATGAAACTAACACTCTTTAATTTGTTTTGCATTGAAATCTATGCAAATTGAAGGGGGCTCTTTTGGGCATTTCGGGGGCTAATTCGTCCCGAGCCCCCGTGAATTTTTTCCCTGAACCTGCCTTAGTGACCACCTGTCTACAAAGACCACATCTTTTGTTTCCCTTGTTAATGATTCTCATTGAATCATGTACTATATGCACCGGTACATAAAGACCACCTGCCTATAAAGACCACTTTTCTTGTCTCCCTTGGTTGTCTTTGTAGACAGGTTTCACTGTACATGTACATAGGGATTACTTTGCAGGCGTACACCCTTGTCAGTCTTCATGTGTGACAGTGTCTGAACTACAAGACTATAATAGGCTCTCTACATTGTACTTCAGCAGCTCCTGACAAGACACTAGTCTGCAAGCACAAACCCTAGTTAGTCGTAAAAGAGAGTCTGCACTGTAAGACTACCATAGGCCATGTACTATAGCTGCTCCTGATTGACAAAACCAATAGGTAGCTGGGTTAGGCTTCTCTCAAGGCACAATGATTTGTTGATAAAGTGTCAAATTAGGGTCTGTGCTTGCAGACTAAGCAGCCCCTGACAAGACACAGTCAGAAACTGACAAATCTAGGCTCTGCTCAAGACTTTAGGAATTGTGGTGAATTGTCAAATTAGACTCTATGCTCACAGCCTACATTGTGTAAGGTAATACATGGGGATAGACACTGTCTTAACACTCAGATATTACATGTGGTAGCAAAACAATTTACCGGTAAACAGCATTGTGCTGTTAAACATGAATCACAGATTTCTTGATGTAACAATGTGGATGATGTCTTAAGGGGATACCTGGAACTTGACTCATGGTTTCTGGGTAGTACAACAATTGGCGGTATAGGGACAGTGGTAGTAGGAGAAGTTAGGTTAGTGGGAGGATGCTTCATTTAATCCTTTCAGAAATTCAGGGCAGGATTTCAAATTAAGGGCTAAATTGATCACATTATTTTCTTCAAATTGGCGACAATGATACCTTTATTTTATTGCCTCAATGTTCAAATAATATTTGATTTCTCTGAAACAATATAGATGGGCAAGAATGTTGTCATTATTTTGATAGACAAACAATGACTTTGAATATCTTAACCCTCAACTCTTAACCTTAAGCAGGCACTCAGTTATCACGTCTAATTTAGAGTGGACTTACGCCCTTCTGCAGGCTATCACTAAGATCAATGCCAAGTGCGATTTCCCAAGCTTTCTTTAATCCTTTTCTCTCACTTTTACATCTTTCAAAAAACCTGAAATCATTGATACTGTTGACGAGCACTGAATGGAAATTTTCTCCCAGAATGGACTTGTGCCCTTCTGCAGGCGAGCACTAAGATCCAAAGAACTCAATACATGTATGCATAGCGCGATTTCCCAAGCTTTCACTGATCTATTTCTCTCACTTTACATTCTTTTTAAAAACAAAATCATTGATAAGTACTGTGGACGAACACTAAGATCAGTAGATCACCCATATTTGCTTTCCCAAAATGGAGTTGCGTCCTTCTGCGGGCGAACACCCCGATCCATAGAACTCAATGTATGCTGAGTAGGACTGTAGGGCGTAAAGGTCATTACGGTGAAATGAAGGGGGGAAATCAGGTTGAAGGAACGGTCCCATGTGTGCCTATGACTCGATGGAGGAAATTCAAGCGGGAAACGCTAGGATTCGGACCCAACTTTTCTCTTTTCACCAAGCGAGGGTCGTAGATCCAGTGCGGGGCAATGTCTCTATGCTGCTTTCTGACATTTAAGAATTAGCATCAGTTTAAATTAACCCTTTTGTGACTATGGAACTTTCTCATTTGTGTCAATTTTTTTGATGATTCCATGTATTTAAAGGCCGTCTGTACTAGTTTGGCTAAGAGGGATTAAACCACCCAGTTTGGTCACTAATTAGTAGGCCTGAGTCGGTACGGTCGATCACACCGGGACCCGACCGTTGCCGTCGGGTCCCGGTTTCGTTTTTTGAGAACCGACGCTCCAAAAAAATAATGAAATATGTAAGAAATTGCAGTTTTGCACACCACTAAAATCAATCCACCTTAAAACTTAAGTATTTAATTGTTACCAATCATATTCTAGCTAATCCTGAATCAATCCGAACTACTGATATAAATATGGGTTGCAATTAAAGCAGTTCGCCCCATGGGGTTGTTGTTGCCAGCTGCTAGCTAGCTACTGTACTGGCCGGGTCTCTCGGCAGGATTAATAAATCAGGTTGAAAGAAACATTAATGTTTGAATAATAAAACGGCTTTCTAAAAATACTTTTTTACAACATACCGATCGAATAATTTTTAAAAGACAAAATAGATATTTTTTCTTTGATTTTGAACACCGCATGCTTCTTTTAAAAGCTGAAAATTACTTGGTAATCACAAGAAGTTTCGATACGGATAGTTGTTGCAAGGCAAGTTCAGACTAGTCTCGGAAAAATGCGCAGTGCACCTCGTTAACTGTAATGCGTGCCCAATCTAACCCAAACAAAGACGTGATCGTAACGAGAAAAAAAATCATTAAAACCTATGAGAGCACAATTGGAAAGACAACTACTCAAAATTATCCTTAGCAGATACATAACTTGGAGGAAGAATACAATAGTTGTCCAAGAAAAGCCACAGAAATAGTGATATTTAAGGAGTTACTATAGGTACAATCATTATCGGAATGGGCCTCCTGCAAATACTCGAATTACACGTGTTTAAATTGAACACGAGGCTAGAAACCAACTACCGCCCTCTACGGTAAAAAGCAGTATAACAAAGGATTCGAGTATTTGCAGCAGGCCCCTTGCGATAAAAATGTACCCAGTTTCTCCTCGATTATCACCATTTCTGTGGCTTTTCTTGGACAACTATTGTATTCTTCCTCCAAGTTATGTATCTGCTTACGATAATTTTGAGTTGTCTTTCCAATTGTGCATGCTCTCGTAGTTTGTAATGATTTTTTTCTCGTTACGATCACGTCTTTGTTTGGTTTCGTTTGGGCACGCATTACAGTTAACGAGGTGAACTGCGCATTTTTCCGAGACTAGTCTGAACTTGCCTTGCAACAACTATCCGTATCGAAACTTCTTGTGATTACCAAGTAATTTTCATCTTTTAAAAGAAGCATGCGATGTTTAAAATAAGAGATAAATATTTATTTTGTCTTTAAAAAATTATTTGATCGGTATATTGTAAAGAAGAATTTTTTAGAAAGCCGTTTTATTATTCTAACATTCCTATTTTTGACCCGATTTATTCAACCTGCCTGAATCAAAATGGCGGCTCGAATGTTGTATTTCTATTTTTGCCCCAGTTTTTTTACTTTTAGAGGCACGATAATGGCACTAAAAATCGCCAATCATGGATGAAAATAATGTCAAATGGAAAAATATACCGATCTGAGGCGAGGTATGCATGTGTTGATTTATTTGATTGATAAAAAGGTCACTTTTAAGGGACAAACTGATGATATGCGCTTTTTATAGAGGCAAGTGACAAATCCTGTGAGCTGATTTCGGGACACCGGGTCCCGATCGGTGCAAGGCCGTCGGGACCCGGTTTATGAAAATCCCGACATGACTCGGGCCTACTAATTAGTGGCTATCTCATCAACTCGGCTCTCAATTAACATAAGAAAAAGAGGATCATGGGGGACTAATGGCCACCGATTGGGCATTGTTTTCTATATAGAGGGAGCAAGTAGCTACAATTAGTACAGTGGGGCTTTAAATGTGCAGATTTTATGACTCTCGCTCCTGCGACAATCGCCCTGCTTTTGACAATTTTACACCGACCTTATTTCAACATGTAGATCCAACACTACATGTAGATCCAACACTAAACCTAACTGTAACTGTAACCCTAACTGTAACTGTAACCCTAGACCTATTCTACAGCCCTATTGCATTCCTAACCCTAACCCTTAACTTTTAAGGACATATAGCCTGGAGTAATGTGTTAATTGAGAACACACACTAGATTTGAACACTCAAATGGTATGTCTCTCAACCTAATGCATGCACACTGTATGTACTGTATGTACATGTACATGTACATGTGCAATGTAAAAATGTTAAGTGTTCATGTACATTTGTACATGTCAGTATGTAAGTTCTTGTTTCGATCGCTGTATTTTTGCCACATACTCCTCCACCCACAGTGACAGTTATAGGTCAAAGTCATGATTATACCATTGTGAAAACATTGGTAATATCCAATGAGAACACACTTTCTGTATGTACTGCACACCATCCTATATGTAGTTTCCTACATATTTTCAAGTGCCTTCTCTTTTCTACACTGAACTTCTCTACATGAACTACTGTTGCACTCACAGTGACAATAGACCATTTTCACAATGCAATCAAATTTAATGCATAAATCTTTGTCAAGTGTCACCTTACAAATTATTTCATTCACCTGTTACAAATAATTGTATTGTTATAGTCAAAATATGAATTGCATACATTAATTGTTGCTAGGTAGAACAAATATTATGGCTTCTCATACCTAACAACACAGAATGTATGCAATTCTTATTCTGACTATTGAAACCCAGTTTATTGTATTAAACAGGTGAATGAAATCATTTTTTAACGAGGCACTTAGATGTAACAAAGATTTTGCATTAAATTTGACTACCGGACCGGTACATTACAAAAATGGCGTATTGAGTCGGAAGTTGTGTCATGATTATGTTGTCAAAACATTGGTTTAATATTCGTTGAGAAGTTGAGAACACACTATTATGTACTTACTGCACACCATTTATTCTGACATGTATATTGTACAAAAACTACAAATGCCTTCTCTTTTCTCTTTTATTAACAATCCTCTCTTTCGATCGCATACTCATGGAGTCACAGTGACAATCGAGTTGAAACTGTGTCATGATTATACTGTAGGCAAATGTCAAAAGATTGGTTTACAACTCATGTTTTATGGGAACACACTATTTTTTCTACTGTGTGTATTGTACAAATGCCTTCTGTTTTCTCTTTACCAACCCTCTCTTTTGATCGCATGCTCGTGAACTCACAATGACAATCGAGTCAAAATTATGTCAAATTTAAACCTCAATCAAAACATTGGTAATATTCAATAAGAACACGCTATTATATACTACGGCACACAATTGTACAAATGCCATCTCTTTTCTTTTTACCGACCCTCTCTTTCGATCGCATACTCGTGCAGTCACAGTGACAATTGAGTCAAAATTGTTTAAATTCCTTGCGAGTCTACTGTGACTCTTTGAACCTAGCTGGAGCTCGCTCTCTCTCACACACACAGCCAGTCTTTCTAGCCCGAGCCGCCAGAGGATGATTAATCAATGTCCGTTCTATGCTGGATGCAAACAGAGACACAGTCCTGGCCCAGTCCACACTAAGATATATTCTCAAGATAAATAAGTTCGGGAATATTTGTAGGAATTATATAGCTTGTAATAAGTTCAGGAATATTTAAAGGAATGATAGAGTTTTAATAGAGTATAGTAGTGGCAGTATTAATCAATGTGAGAGAACAGAGACACAGGGCCCAGTTTACATATTGTCGAGGTAAAGAAGTTTGGGAATATCTTACAGATGAGGTCTGATTAATCAATGTCCGATCTAGAGATATTGGGAATTGAACAGAGATGCAGGGCCCAGTTTACATTGGATATGTTCTCGTGATAAATAAGTTTGAGACATTATTTAGGATGAGAGAGTTTTGATAGAGGAGGCAGTATTAATCAATGTCAGTTCTACAAGTATTTGGGAAGTGAATAGAGACACAAGGGCCCAGTTTACACTAAGGATATATTCTCGTGATAAATAAGTTTGAGAGATTATTTAGGATGAGAGAGTTTTGGTAGAGGTTTGATTAATCAATGTCCGTTCTACAAGTATATGGGAAATGAACAGAGACAAAGGACCCAGTTCACATTGGATATATTCTTGAGATATTTTTCTTAGGAGGATAGAGCCGAAAAGATAGAAGAGACATTATTAATCAATGTCCGTTCTACAAGTATTTGGTAAGCGAACATAGACACAAGGGCCCAGTTTACATTGGATACCCTTTGAGTTTAAAATAAGGATAGAGGCAATATTCTAGAGATAGAGAAGTTTGGGAAGATTTGTTTAGGAATGATAGAGCTTGGAGGATAGCAGCGGTTGTGATTAGTCAATGTCCGTTCTTTATAGAAACAAACAGAGACACAAGATCCAGTTTACATTTGGAGGAGGATTTTAGGAGGATAGAGCCGAAAGGATAGAAAAAGCAGTTTAAATCAATGACCATTCTACAAGTATGCAGAAAGCAAACAGTCAGACACAAGGCCTGATTTGCTTTTGGTAGCTCTTCTCGATTATTGAGAATGAACAACTTTGTGATATTTCTTTATGGTAGAGCCGAGATATACTGTGGAAGTGTTATTAGTAATTGATGTAACTTGTTTTACAGGTGTATATATGTGTATATGAGGAGAAAAGGGAGTGACAAAGCCCTCTCTACATTTGATAATATTTTGTTAGGATGATCAAGTTCGCGATAATATTTTAAGGACGATTGAGCTGAGAGGAAAGAAGAGGTCTGACTAATCAATGTCTGAACAGAGATGCGAGACCCAATCAGCCAATTTTTGTAAAGTAAACAA
The DNA here is from genome assembly GCA_035222895.1 of Strongylocentrotus droebachiensis. NCBI lineage: Eukaryota > Metazoa > Echinodermata > Echinoidea > Camarodonta > Strongylocentrotidae > Strongylocentrotus > Strongylocentrotus droebachiensis. The sequence continues at coordinate 117,667 of JAVYIG010003163.1, read as the reverse complement.
ATTGATACATACATGTAGATGTCTATGTGAAGCTTCTCATATGGATTATTTAATTCTTGTGCTACAAATAAATATATCTCGAAAGTCAGAATTCAAATTGCAGGTGTTGCTAGATTCATATAGGAGAAATATTGCTATTTAAATATCCTCCTTAGAATATTAAAGCG
>JAVYIG010003163.1:0-112500 GCA_035222895.1 Strongylocentrotus droebachiensis | reverse complement strand
TGAGCAAATTGCTTGAAGTGCAGAATCTAGTCAGTGCTGATACAGTGTATAATAGCTCAAGAGCTTTACTGTGCATGTGATATTTTATTATAATTTTATTATTTTGTTATAGTCACTATGAACATGACAGACAAAGAAAGCGGACAAAATATACAGTTCCTCAGGTAGACAAAGGAACATCCCTTCACTGCTATTATGTAAAAATGTGTAGAACAGGTGTCACATACATATTCACCTTTTTACATAATAGCAGTGAAGGGATGTTCCTTTGTCTACCTGAGGAACTGTATATTTTGTCCGCTTTCTTTGTCTGTCATGTTCATAGTGAGTAGAGAGAGCTTGCAAATGTAGAAATCATTGCAAAACTGAAGTGGAATGAATTTAACAAAAACGTTGTGTTTGTGCACTTCCCCTGAGCAGATCACAAATTGTTCAAAGCACAGAATCTATGCAGTGCTGATACACTGTATATACTGTATTGTAGCTGAAGAACTTGCATGATATCTTATTATAATTTTATTATTTTTTATAGAAGAGAGAGAGCTGGCAAATGTAGAAATCAATTCTCGGCATGGCTTCATGAAGTATTAGGCTCGGTGCACCTTGCTGGCTTGACCTTATCCAATATGCAGGCAGGCATGAATAATTCATGAGGAAGGGATTGATTCCCCTGGCCATCTGATGAATAATTCATGAGCAGTGAGCCCCCCCCTTGGGCTTGTGAATATATGACACGGAGTGACAGTGAAAAATGAGGGGAAAACTTGAATATGAAGGAGTCTTGCAAGTTGCAGAATGTGGGCTGGAGATTCTTGAGAGTAATACAAGAAGATGCTGAGATGGTGAGAGAGAGATGGAGAGAGAGAAAGAGAGAGGGAGATTGAGGAGGGGGGGGGGGGGGGGGAGAAGATGGTAAGACGATGCGTTTGACCAAGGAGTAACTCCTTGGTTTTACTGAATAAAGACAGTTTGAATTGAGAATGCAGCTTAATTATGTTACATGTATCTGTTCAAATAGAAAGGGAATGAGAGGGGGAGAGAGAGAGAGAGAGGAGAGGAGAGGAATGGGGGTGGGGTGGGAGAGAGTAGGTACATGTAGGCTGATAAATAGAAAGACAGACTTAGAGAAAGTGCACGAGAGTCACTGTGATAAGATATATCATTGGCAACATTTGAATAAAATTCTGTATCTTTTTCTCAGAACTCAATTTCTGCTCAAAATGGACGATGATTTTACCTTGAATGGTTGTGTTAGCAGAATTTGTGGCTGCATTTTAGAGCCAGAACTGAAGAATTTGTTTAAAAAAAAATCACATTCTTTCTTGAAAATAAAAATGTCCTTTTAAAACGGACAATATATATTTATGTACCATATGTACTTTACTTTTGTTCTTCATTCCATCCGGTTTTTGATCCAGTGTCTTATTTAAGCAGACAACCATTACAACTCCGATTATAGTGTTTAATAGCGGAAATAAGAAACAAAATAAAATTGACTGTTATTTCTCGTAAGCCAGATTTCTCTTTAAATAGACGTTGATTTTACCTTGAATCTTAGCGGTTAGCGGAAACGACCAAACAAGTAATGTGACAAGATGTATCGTCTGACCTCGGGAGGTCAACTAATACTTCCTCACAACTTCCTTTTTGACACAAGAATGAAATCTTTTGATAAGCACTCAATCACACCAATCAAAATATAGCGCTGGTCAATCGATACTCTATATCAGTTAATTTACAAATTTCTGCCATTTTATCTTGGTCACAATATACCTGTATATATGAGTTATTGTCCGTAGTCACTTATTGTGCTTTAAAGCCCACTGTCCTACTTGTACATTCGTAGCTACTTGCTCCCTCTATATAGAAAACTTCCCCAATCGGTGCCTGTTGGTCCCCCATGATCCTCTTTTTCTTATGTTAGTTGAGAGCTGAGTTAATGAGATAGCCACCTGTCAGTGACCTCGCTGTGTGGTCTAATCCCTTCTGGCCCAGTAGTGTTGACGGTCTTTAATATTTTATGGTATACTTGTGACTATTTTTAAATTTTCTTTACTGTTGTTCTTAATCTCATATTGTTTTTAATCAAGATGTGAGTTGGTCTACCGGTATATTCACTACATGTAGGTCAGCTCTCTGTTTTCGCCTACAAACCGGCTCAGGCGGATCCCTGTTCGAAACAGTCACGTCTTTCGGATGGTGACGTTCAATTTTGGTCCACAGATGTAAAAAATCATATCTGATTGATACACGTCTGTAAAACCCAAAATTTCTCATCATTCTTGACAACCTGAAAGCTTGTCTAAGGCTTGTCCCACATTGCAACAAGTAATGTATGCAGACTGGATTTTGAGTATTGTAGTTCATTCATTAATATTAAACAGGTTAATGCAATAACCAAAGACCCCCAGGAAAGAAACATCCATAAATTTGAACAAAATGTGAGTAAACGTTATTTCTTATTGTTCTTTTATCCTTTTTTTCTTCTTCAGGTCTCACAATGATGATGCACGGACATTTCCCAGTTTAGAGCAGGCTTGAATGGCCTGACGTCTCTCCCGCTTTCTAAGTCACTAACGCGAACAGGTACATGGTGGGACTGAATAATGCTTTTCTCTGATTGGAACGATGTGGATAGGATAGAAATCATGACAGTAAGTATTGATTTTCAACCAAGTTTTGTAATTTTGTATACACTTTCTGATATTTTGAAGCACTTACTCAGTTTACCTTGTTGTTAAAACAGTTTGAGTTTATTGTTTGATTGTGTATTTTCCTGTGGGAAAATAGAAAAAGAAAACAAAGTGGAGAAGAGAGAGGAGGAGGAATGGAATATAAAGAACAAGGAAAGAAGTGAAGAGTTTGAAAAAATGGAAAGCTTTGCGAGAAAGAATTCAGAAGAGTACAATCATTAAGCCAATCAGTATAATATAAAAATATTCTTTCATGAATTGCCTTCCCCATTCTACCAAACGTACAATTGCCTTCAAATACGAAACTAAAAGTCTGCTTCTCTACAATTCCTTATTTCTTTTCCGGTTTATTATTTGGTTGCATTAAACATTATTTCTTGAGCAACGTCAGCACATTTACTTGCATGCGGTACATTCAAAACTCAGGCAAAGATCGTCTACAGCTATTATGTATTTACTTTAGTTTTGATTTGTTTGTGTTTGTGTAAGCCAATGTAACATTTGGGTCCAATGTTCAGTTTTAAGTTTTTAAGTTCATGTCTGGATAAACAATTTTGTTCCATGTTTCTTTCTAATAAATCTTAAGGTCACTATTGAATGTGAACTTGACTTTTGTGGGGCACTAATTGCTTATAAATGCATGTGTGAAATTCATCATGAAAAGAAAGAAAGCAAGTGTGTGAGAGAGAAAGAGGGAGAGAGACGGAGAGAGAGAGATAGAGAGAGAGATAGAAAGAGAGACAGAGATAGAAAGACAGAGAAAGAAAGACAGAGAAAGAGAGAATGAGAGTGAGAGAACGAGAGAGAGAGAGAGAGAGAGAGAGATAGATAGGGGGTGGGGGGGGGGGGGGGCGGGCGAGGAAATGAAAGGACATATTTGGGCGCTCCTTGTAAAGCAATCAATGAATCTATGTAGTAATTCTTTATGAAAATAAAAAAAGTTAGAGAGAGAGAGAAGGGGGGGGGGGGGGCAAGGAAAGTAAACAAAAATGGAAAGGGGATATATACATGTTGCAGTGAGGAATTTTGTATCCGTTATAAATAACATAGAAATCATTTGTACTTTGATTTCATTGTCCAAACGTCTTGAAAGGATGTGTACATACAGTGCCCTCTCTGTGTACAATGTACATTAGAATTAAACTTTGGTCCCAGTCATGTTTATTTGCGTTAGTCAAGAGTTAGAGGCCAGAGTGTGCTTCATTTACAGAGTTAGAGTCACTGTTGGGGATTTAAAACCTCTGACTCTGAGTTCAGTTTCATATTCTTCTCTATGATGTTGCCAATGCACTTGACATGTATAAATTTCTAATAAATTCATTAAAAATATTTGTAAAGTGCTTTGAAACGATAAATACCGCATTAAGCGCTATAAAGATCCATATTATTTTTTATTATTATCATAATTGCATTATTATTGTAATAAGTTCATCTTCTTGTACACTGTATTACACTGTGTCGGTTAGAAACTGCAGTCAACCACTTAAGAGCAGTACCGTATTTGCCGGCGATAAGGCCGCAGTGCCGTATAGGCCGCACCCCCAACTTTGACATTTCGTAGAGGGGAAAAAAAAAAAAAAAAAAAAAAAACGGACCAAACAAAATGATCGTAATTTTCTTGTAGAACACTCTTTTTGTTTACAAACTGATACCAAATTCATCAATATTCTTATTAATTTACAAGAAGTTAACCTAAAAAATGATCGTAATTTAGCAGATCTTCATCGACTTTTAAGCCCCTACCTCGATGTGCGGTGTAATTCGGAATAGCGTTTTTCGACCTGGGCAGTTGCGTTGCGCGGCAGCTAGCTCCGTAAGTAACGGCCTGTCCCTTTGTTTACTTTTTGGCGATGCAATGGTACGGACTTAGATCTAGATCTATCGGCAGATTTTATTAGAAAAATAAGTTTTTTTGTCTTCATGTCAACTTTGCAACATAAAATTGTTGGTAAGTTGTGTGGAGTTTTTCTAGAATTGTCCTGTACCGTTGTCTAGTCATGCTACCGTTCATATAGTCCCATACGTGCAAATGGACGTGATGTTTTGACCGCTGAATTTTGTTGTTGTCGCGTAAAGGCCGCACCTCGACTTTTGGATATTTTTTCTTCCAAAAACACTGCGGCCTTATCGCCGGCAAATACGGTATGTTATTGTTTTGGTCAAATGGCAGTAACCCTAATAAAATTTGAGGCAAAGAAAATAATATGAAGAACACTTTATTAGACATGTTAACAACTGACTTATTCATACCCTTTGTAAATTTGATGATTTTGTTGACTCAAGAATGAAAGGTGGACTGGTTGAATTAGGGCCTTTGTTGAATAAAATTTCCCTATTTATGTTTCTGGAGAATGTGACATATTAAATCTTACATCTAAAGGTATTCAACAAAGGCCCTAATTTAACCAGCCACCGCTCATTCTTGAGCTACGAAAAACACAAAAGACATCAAATTTACAAAGGGTATGAATAATTCAGTTGTTAACTGTATATGTACATGTACTAGAGAGACTCGTAGGCCTGTGGATCTGCGACCGATGATGACCAATTTGAAACTTCTTTTGGCCACAGAACCTAATCGTGAGGAGAAGTATTTTGTCTCGACCTTTGATAAAGAAAGGCACCAGTTCGCTTGAACTGAAGTGACCTCTGTGAAGTGCAAAGCAAATTTACATTGCTCGACTGGTCTCTCCTTATCGACTTCAAATCATTGTGTGTTGGCATCTCATGATCCAAAACCGCCATTTTTCCAGATTTCTGAGAAATACAGAACAGTTAAGATGTTTTATTTTAGGTGGTAGTTTCCTTTCTTACACTGGGCAACTAGACTTTAATACATTCCTTGACAGGACCGGTTTCTTTTAAATTAAGTTTAAATGAACATGTTCTGGCATTGTATGATCCAAAACCACTTTAAAAAAATACACTTTTCTGAACGATACAAAACAGTAGGGGTGTTATTTCAATTACTTGTATATTTGTTTTATAAATTAGGCAAGTGCCTTATGAAAATACAAATATCATTGGCAAATGATATTTGAAAAAATGGAGAACATCAAACTGTTTTATTTGGTTATGGTCGAATAGATTTTTCAGGCTTTAAGTACACTGCACATGGCATTATCTCTGTGTAAAAGAGCAGGAGTTTTATCTCTCTTCAGGCTCAAAAAAACATGTATGCAAAATATGAAATATGATAAAACAGTAAGATACATGCATTTATGAAAGCGGCTATGGCTTATTTTACCAGGCACATCTACACAAATTCTTTCTTTTGTCACAATCAGTCTGAAAATGAAGGTCTGTTTCTGTAAGATGCAGAAATGGACTTGCATGCGTATGAGTTTTCCTCATCTTTTGTAGAGAAAGACATTAGATGAAAGTGTATGTGTTTGAACATCTGAATTTCTCTGGGCGGTTAGTATGTAAAGAAAAAAAAAACATCAAAATTTGTTTGTTTCTCAATGGAATCATCTTGGTTTTTCTGGGCGGTTAGTAAGTAAAGAAAAAAACAACATGAAATTGTGTTTGTTTCTTGATAGAATAATTTTTCTGGGCGGTTAGTAAGTAAAGAAAAAACAACATGAAAATGTGTTTGTTTCTCGATGAAATCGTCAAGTAAGTTCGTCTGATCGGTTTGGTCACGAGAGCTGTAATGGAGATTGTGGGGTTGGAGTGGGTGACGACTCATTTGAATAATGAATATTCATGAGGTTACATGATACCTCCCCAGCTCCTCTGTCTCAGTAGAGTCCCTCGTATTGCGTCAAAAATGTAGCCTTACTCCAACGCTGTATAATTTAAATTTTGTGTTCAAAGGGAACTTCTTTTTGGATTTGCTGAAATAACATGTATCTCCTCATACTTTAGTATTTCAGTTGTCTCCTTTAGGAACCAAATTTTTTTTTTTTAATTTTTTTTTTAAGAGCTGTTAGGGTTTTTTCCAGAAGTAAATTGCTCGTTACTCCTGCATACTCATTCTTGAGCAATTTCAGGCTAAATAGTAGAATAAAGATTGTTGTGATATTAAAAAAAGACTATCAATATTGACAAATGTAAAGATATGAAACTGTCACATTGGTTTTTTTTTTTTTTTACCCAGTGGTGCTTTAGATTCTAGAACACACCCTACGCAAATAAAGGACTTTGGATTACTCCTTACATGTACTTGTTTTAAGATTGGCCAAAACACCGGAAGCAGTTTCCTAAACGTTTATTCACTGATGCAACAGAACACATCCTAGTGGATACAGAGCACTCTCCTCATATCTTATGAAGATACATAAGTGTCATATTTTTTTTTTTTTACCCAGTAGTATAAAGGGCTTTAGAAAACTACTTACTTGTTTTAAAGGCCCACCGTACTACTTGTAGCTACTTGCTCCCTCTATAGAAGCTACTTGCTCCCTCTATAGAAGCTACAAGTAGACTGTTTTCTATATTATAGAAAACAGTTCCTAATCGGTGACCCCTGGTCCCCCATGATCCTCTTTTTCTTATGTTATTTGAGAGCTGAGTTGATGAGATAGCCACCTGTCGGTGACCTTCCTGGGTGGTCTATTCCCTCCTAGCCAAACTAGTACAGATGGGCTTTAAGTTTGACCAAAACACTGGAAGCCGTTTCCTAAACGTTTATTCAACGTTTATTCACCGATGCAACAGAACGCATCGTTATGGATACAGAGCACTGTCCACATCTCCTATAAAGATATAACACTGTAATTTTGGCCCAGTGGTGTTGTAGATTAGAAAACACACTAGTGACCCTACATGAATAAAGGACTACTTTGAAGGACTACTATAAAGGATTACTACTTACTGGTTTTAAAATTGGCCAAAACACCGGAAGCCGTTTCCTAAATGTTTATTCACTGATGCAACAGAACGCATCCTGGCCACATCTCATATGAAGATATGAAACTGTCATATTGGTGGAGAGAGACTTGGTGATACCTACATGTAAGACGCGCTTCAGCCTAGTGACCCTACATGTACATGAATAAAGGACTTTGGATAACTTCTTACTTGTTTTAAGATTGACCAAAACACCGGAAGCAGTTCCCTAAATGTTTCTTCAAAGTTTATTCACTGATGCAACAGAACGCATCCTACATCTCTCATATGAAGATATGAAACTGTCATATTGGTGGAGACTTGGTGATACCTAAGACGAGCTTCTGCCTCGGGGAAGGCACAGCAAGAGTGTTTACTGAGTAGTGTAATTAGCATTTTCTTGACGAAATTGGCAATTCCTCTCGGAGCGGAGCTTGGGAGAGAACAGAGAATGGAGAAAGATGGAGAGGGGAATATTGGGGCGACGTTGAGTCGGCGGCGAGTATGCCAGAAAGCAAGATGCAGAATGTACACGTAATGCAGTGTGGGTGATAATTTATGATCAAGAGCAATAATTCGTGTTAAGTTCACAAGTTTTTTCTTGGTATAGATGTAGACAATCGGTCACCGAAGGGGAACAATGGCATTCATCAAGGGAATTAATAGGTGATATTTCTTTGAGTGTGGAATTGTAATGTTTTAATCGTTAGTCAAATAGTCACTCACATGTACAGTACATGTAATTGTACAGGTACCTTAGTTTTGTCATTTGTAAAGATGATTATTAAAGTGACTCGTAACATTGTCTCAGATTCTGAAACATAAGTACATTATCCTGGATTTAGCTCATGCTGCATGCATGCATTTCAGATTTAACATTGTTAAACGATGCCTTTAATAGAAGCCAATCCATACTCTGTCTGTACATTTTGTAGACAAAGGTACATTGAATGAAAGCTTTCAATAAAACTACATTAAGATCTCAAGCAGTAAACCGTGTCCTTTATTTTTTTACGTAAGTGTTATAAATACATCTCACATTTCTGTATCTTATATTAACACAGAGCTCAGCGAATATGCATAGGAACTTTTATGCTTGCAGTTGCCCTTTTTTAAATATTAAAAAATAATCCTACACCGGTTTTCAGTTTCATACCTCAACGAGCCTTGATGGAATTTAATAGGTGATACTAACGCTTCATCCGAGTCATAATGTTTTTATTGCTGGTAATAGTATAATGGCTAGCTTTTATATTTTTATATCATATGGGATAATTATTAGCAGTAAAGGGTAATTATTACTATCTACATTTTTTAACCGGAGTCAAGATCTGCAAAAGAAAAAAATGAACACATGCATGAAGATGCCGCAGTGAATGATGTGTGTACATGCAGATAGGTCATACGATTCTGGAGCAAGAATAGTTGTTGCTAGCTTGTCTTCCAGGCTTTTGATGCAAACAGATTGTGGGTGAGCATTTTCACCCCACCCTCTCAAATAAAACAAATATTTGTGAGTAGAATTTTCTCTAGGTCATGAATTTACACTACAAATGGGCTTGTACAGTGTCCAATGCAAAGTATTGACCACTCCAATGAAATTAATATTTTTTAGATGTTTTTAAATGGGGAAATTTCTTGCTCATATTGCCTAGCTCCACACTAAAATCTTTGGAAGGGGGTATGGAGTGAGCCTTTTACAGTTAAATATTCTCTAGGGCAAGAATTTACACTTCAAAAGGGCTTGTACAGTGTCCAACGAGAAGTAAATATTGACCACTCCAATGAATTTCATATTTTTCAGATGTTTTTAAATTGAAAAATTTTCTTGATTATATTGCAGAGCTCCACACTAACCTTTTTTGAAAGGGGTCTGAATTGAACTTTTTACAGTCCATTTGCTCAAGCCCTATGTAGAAATTGTCAAGATTTTGGGAGTCTAGACCTAAATTTCAGGTGCCTGTTAGTGTTGACGCTTCATATTGTAATGTTTAGAAAGCTAAATTCATACATTTTAATTCCAGATATTTCATAATTTTTTTCAATTAAATGATGGGATGCAGGTGAAATGCCACATGCTCACATGACTCTAATTCTGGGTAATATTTCGTCAAAGATTTCTTGCAGTTTCAGATTTGGAATACACTGTACATTGGTGATTGATTGTTAACTTGTCGTAATTCCTTTAACAAGAGACTAGAATTCAAGTCTACTTGTAAGTTTGCTTTGAAGAGCGTCTCTCTCTTCTTGACCTAATTCTAGATAGAGTGTGAGCTTGATCATGACCTAAGGGTTGGCTAGGGTCACTGAACTGGACAATGGTCAGAGAAGGGGTGTGACCGGTGAAAGGAGGGGTAATTCTGTCCCCCATTGTGTCTGTGGTGATGACTTGGGGATCTGTTTGCGTTGGCTCGTGTTCAAATTTAAAAATTTGGGGTACGTGTATCTGGGCTCAGTATTGTAAAGACATGAGATTGATTCAGATTGAACTCTTGATATCAATTAAAAGTGATCACAGCTCTCGATATCAACCAAAACTTTATATCATTAAGAGCTTGGGGTTTGTAAGTTTGTGATCAGTCCTGATGAGTCGTAGCTGTTGATAAGTTGGGGCTCTGGCCCCTGTTTCATAAAACTTGTTATCAATAACAAGTTACAATAATTGTTATGAGCTACTGAAGTCATGGCATTTGATTGGCTGAGAGCAAATTTGTCTTGAAAATTTAGCATTTGTTATGGATAACAAGATTTTATGAAACAGGGCCCTGGAGTTGATGTTCAAGGGCCAAATGTCTACCAAACTCTTTTCACAGCTTTTATCTGCATTTTTTTGGATTGCATTACCTGTTCTGTTCACTCCAGATGGAATGAAATATGGCACTATACAATCAGCCAACTATTATAGCAAATTGTATGCTTATATACATGCAGATAATTGTAAGAAGTTTTGAGAAGCAGTGGCCTTTGAAGGCTTGAAGACATCCTCTCAATGTTGTATTTCTGTCCTTATCGATCTAGACAGGTAGAATTAGTAAATGATAAACACAGAGTGTAGACGGGAAAAACTGAATATAGCACACTATACATACATGTACATTGATTATTTTAAGAAGTTAAGGAATCAAATGACCTTGGGAGCTTGACGACATCATTTCAACATTGCACTGTCTGCCCTAATCGATCCAGACGGATTGGTTTTAGTCAGTTTACAATCACAGAGAATAATCAGGAAAAATTGTGAATATGGCACTGTACAAGATTGTCTTATGAAGTAATGATATCAATTGGCCTTTGAAGGCTTGAAGACATCATTTTCAATGTTGCATTTCTGTCCTAATTGATCTAGATAATATGAAAAGAAATCAAGTAGCCTTTGAAAGCTTTAAGACATCATTTCAGTGTTGCATTGTGTGTCCTAATCAATCTAGACGTGGTAGAAATTAGATACTGTACAATCACAGAGAGTAATTGGGAAAACTGTAAATAACTGAATTTACCACACATTACAAATATTATTTCAAGCTTGAAGACGTCCTTTCAATGTTGCATTGTCTGTCCCAATCGATCCAGACAGATTGGTTTTAGTTGGTTTACAATCCCAGTGTGTAATAAGGAAAATTGGAATATAGATCTCTACATAAATTGATTATTTCAAGAATTTAAGGAATCAAGTGGCCTTTGAAGGCCTGAAGACATCCTCTCAGCGTTGCATTGTCTGTCCTAATCGCTCCAGACAGAGATAAATTAGTGAGTGTACAATCACATGGTGTAATAGCAGCGTTAGAGAAATCAGTGTAATTAATGAATCATTTAAGCTCGTTAGTGCATTCCCCTCCTTCCCTCTCGAGCCCTGACAGAGCGCCATTCAGCAGATAATGAATGAACGGGACTTGGTGATTGCCATTGATGGCTAAGGACCGGTTCACACCGAGAAGTTAATGATGGTGTTTGATAGCGTAAATAGTTATCACTTCTTCAGAGTAATTGATCATGTACATTAGTTCATAGAAATAGTCTACTTGGCTCTCATGTAGTATGTATGTTGTTTTAAGAAGAGAAAGTGTAGGAATTCATTCTTTTTTCAGAGTTGATTGTGAATGAACTATTCTGATGATTGCCAATGATGGCTAAGGACCCGTTTCCACCGGGAAGTTGATGATGGTGTTAGCGAAGATAGTAGTTGCTTAAATCAGAATACTTGATCATGGAGTTGATAGAAATAGTCTACTTAGCTTACAGTACATGTAGTATGTGGTTTTAAGATGAGAATGTGTAGGAATTCATTATATTTTCAGAGTTGATTGTGAATGAAGATAGCTTGATGATTGCAAATGATGGCTTAGGACCCATCCACACCCGGAAGTTAATGATGGTGTAAGTGTAGATACATGTAGTAATCACTTATTCAGAGTACCAGATCATTGAGTCATTATAAATAGTCTACTTGACTTTGTGATTTGTGTGTGTTTTAAAGAGAGAAAAGGTAGGAATTCAATCCAAAAGATATTTTCAGAATTGATATTGATTGAACAAAACTTGATGATTGCAATTGATGGCTACGGACTTATTCACACTGGGAAGTTAATGGTGGTGTTAGCGTAGATATAGATGTTGTATGTGTAATTATATGCGCTATTCAAGAACAGCATATTATTAGTATTGATCTACATGTAAGCTCTAGTATTGCTATCTTGAATACAGTGATCACCGAGGCTGTACATTAGATTGATTAGCAATGTATTGGATAAAACAGCTTTTGAGTTGCCCAATCATTTTGGACGATTCCTGACCTTTAATTGAGGCAGAAGTGAGACATGATCACACAGAGTGTAGTACACGTTCAATTCTTGCGTTTCCCTTCTTGACTGGAGAACGCTTGCTGGTTGATTCACACTTCCCCCAAACGTTGGACACAGGAAGCTCTACAAATTACCAGCATTGGCATGTTCACATCTGGACCATTTAATGTGTCTTGTGTGAGGAGAAGTGCATCCTATATTTACATGTACAGTCAAACCTGTCTATAGCAACGGCCAAAGGGGAAACAAAAAAATGTGGTCTTTGTTGACAGGTGGTCACTAAAGTAGGTTTGACTGTACAAAAAACCCCTTGTATTCCTTGGGAAGCTTCTCCTGTTGAAAAATATCAATCAATTCCAGGATAAAAATACCTATAACTTTCCTGAATAAGAGATTTAGAAGCCCATGTATGTATTCTGATAATTTCTTTACACAGAAGATGTCTTAGGCCTATTAAATCAAAAAAATTCAGAAGATTGGGAAAAATTACCATCAAAATAAAAGTTAAGTTGCTTGTTTTGGGTGGATGTACAATATTTGAATCCTTTATATTTGTTTAATCGCATTTTTTGTAATAAATCAATGTTATTTTGTCTCATACCTTTCATAAAATATTTGAAAGATTAAGTCAACTTTATTTATCAAATTATAGAATCTTTTGGTGAATGAAACAGACCCTTTCGAAAACAAAAAACAAACAAAGTTTTGAGAGTTGTACAGTCACAACTCAAAAGCTAATTTCTTTTCCTGAAACATATGCACATGTACAGGTTGTAGCTCTTCCAAGTTTGAACAACAAAGTTTTGAGAGTTGTACAGTCCCAACTCAAAATCTACGGTAATTTCTTTTCCTGGTATACATGTACAGTACATAGCTCTTTCAAGTTTGGACAGATATTTTGTAAGTCCTATGAAGCTGTTAGTTATTTTGTCCAAATCTTATGAAATTTTATGAAATTTCCGACGAGGGGTTACCCTCCGGTCACTTCCTTGTGCATGTAGGACCCTCAGTATTGTTTCAGGCGCCGTTTGAAGAGGAGAAAGAAAGAGAGAGAGAGAGAGTGTGAGACAGAGAGAGAGACAGAGACAGAAGGAGACAGAGATAGAGAGAGAGAGAGAAGGTGAGAGAGAGAGGTGTAGGACCCTCAGTATTGTTTCAGGCGCCGTTTGAAGAGGTGAGCTGCTTTCTTTATTGTATACCCATGTTCTCGACGCGGTTGAGAAAGAGAGAGAGAGAGAGCGAGAGAGGGAGAGAGAGAAAGAGAAAGAGAGGGAGAGGGTGAGAGTGGGGCACTATTAGTCTAAACGTGTTGCATGACATCAAAATTCTTAGGCTGGTTTTCCAGGCCATCATGGCACACAAGTAGTTAAAATGCAATATTACAGATTATGAGAAGGAGGTTCTTAAACGGAAAGGAATAACAAAGTGGATGATTTTCTTGTCATGTTTGTAAAGTTTCTTTTTGGTACGTTTGTGTCATTTAAAGAAAGACAGATAGAAAGAAAAAAAATTGGAGCCAGAAGGGCATTAATATGTATCTTTGTGTTGTAACAAGTATACATATTAACACTCTTCTGGCTTCAAAAATACAAAACATCCTTTTGGCATTTGTGAAGTAGGATATTATGGGACATACACCTTTGCCATAACTGCACATAAATACTGTTAACATTCATACTTTGTATGGTGTTGACAAACGAGCGCAGTAAGCTGAATTTAGAATCAGTTTGGCCTCGGTGAGTGCGATCCTGACGCTATTGCAGTGGTATTGATTTTTGGTAGCTGTCGAATCGCTAGTCGTATCTTCATCTTACTCCATCTCTCTCTCTCGGTCTATCTTCATCTTACTCGATCACTCTCCCTCGATCACTCTCCCTCGGTCTCTCACGTTCTCCTTTCTCTCTCTCTTTCCCTCTCTTTCTCCCTCTCTGTCCTCTCTCTCTCCCTCTCTGTCCTCTCTTTCTCCCTCTCTGTCTCTCACTTTCTCCTTCCTTCCTCTCTCTCTATCTCTTTCCTTTGCTCTCTTTCTCTTTGTTTAAGGCTCTCGTCTATCTTTGTCTCGCTTGAGTGATTGCTCTCTCTCTCTCTCCCTGTCTCTCTCTTCCTGCTCCATCCTATTTCTGTCTCACCTCTGTCTTCTCTCTCCCCCTCTCTCTCTCTCTCTATCTATCTTCCATTTATTCTCTCTCCCTCTCTCCCTCTACATCCCTCTGTGTGTGTGTCCCTCTTTCTGTCTTGCTCCATATCTTTCTTTCTGTCTCGCTCCATATCTCTTTCTCTCTCTTTCTCCCGCCACAATCCCCAATCCAACGTATCCATTGATCCGAGTATGGTCATTTCAAGTACTTAATTCCTATATTGCCTTCACATTAGTTGCATCTCTCTAGATTCTACACGCATTTCCAAAATTCACACATCCACCACTCATTCACACTATCACAATTCATCGTATAAACATACATAAACCCTGTATCAGAATAGTCTGAACTTTCTGTAGTGAAACGTCATTAGCGTAACGTTATACTGCAAAAGGGATCCGTGAGCATCGTTTAGGACGAAAGCTCGAAACAAAACAAGGGCCCTTTTCTCACCTGAATGTCGAAGGAAATCTGTATCATTTACACTATCTCAATTCATCGTATAGACATACATAAACCCTGTAGCTACATACGCTAAGTATTTCATCGTCTGAACTTCCTGTAGTGAAACGTCATTAAGCCAAACGTTATACCGTACTGCAAAAGGGATGTGTGAGCATCATTTAATAGGACGAAAGCTCGCCAAAGAACAAGGGTCCTCTTCTCACATGGAATGAAAACCGTATAGCTGGGGCTTACCACGAGTGTGCGCTGGCTAATGATCAGCCAGCTGTCATCTTTAACTGACACTCTGAACTCTTCAAAACCGGTATCTTCATGCAACGTTTCTTAATATGATACCCTTCATATGTGTTTGTCCCTTCCGCTAAATGACTATTCTTTATACATTTTTTAAATTCAAGGTTTGTATAAATTCCCTCTTTTCTGAACAAATATTTGAAAGAAGATTATTTCCTTGTAATAGACCATTTTCGTATTGTAATCAAATTTACTACACAAATCTTTTTTTAATGCCTCGTTACAACTGTAATTTCAATAGTCAGGATAGTGAGAATACAAATTTTATACTTTACCTGTTGTTAGATTGGACAAGCCATCATGTTTGTCCTACCTAGCAACAATTAATGTATCCAATTTGCAATCTGACTATTGAAGTGCATGTCCAACCGTTCGTAACAGATAACTGAAATAATTTGTACCAGGCACTTCACAAAGACGGATGCATTAGATTTGGTTGCATTACGAAAGTGATCTATTAAAGGTTTGTTTGAATGCGCTAACAACTCATGTCTAAACAGCTTATAACTTATAAGATTTTGAAAGAATATTAATTTCTTCATGGGATATGTTTTAAAGATAGCTTTTAAAGCTAAAGTTGAGTTCTGGTATTGCGATTGCATTATGAAAGAAACAGTGTGTAATCGATCAGAAAAAGTTGATCATGTAACATATAAGTATTGGTGTGTACTGCAAGGTTCTGGAGTCATCAAAATGATAAGAAATTTGGCCTAGCCTTGGTAAAGTAACAGGCACTGTACACAGAAAGATGCATACAACATGTGGCATAAAAATCGGGCCTCATTTTTAAGCTGTTGTCATATTCAGAATATGGAGGCATTTGAAGAGTCATGCTTTTCAGGGAACATTTTTTCTCTGATGTTCTTCTACACTTGCATAATAACATTGATTAACACTCACAAATTATTTTCACCTCTTCCCAAAACTCAACCTTCTCTTTAATGGTTGAATGTAAAGGTATTACTAGAGTAGGTATGTTATTATTCTGCTTTAGATTTGTTGATTAGTGTCTAATAGTAATATCGATTAGTTTTCAGGTAATTTTTTGACAAGTTTTCTACCCTTATTTTGTTAAAGGGGAACTTCACCCTGATATTCACTTGGTTTTTATAAAAGCAAAACAGTAAGAGAAACAGTTAACTGAAAGTTTTAGCAAAATCTGATTAAAGGTTTTGAGGTTATGAATTTCTATGAATAAATTAGCACAGCAGTGTTTAAAAACAAATAAAAGTAAATATAACATCTATTCTTGATTATAAAAAAGTTAACAGTAGGGCAATTCCATTTTCATGGAATTACCCAGTGATCAACATCCTACATATATCAGTTTTTACGTGCTGTGGTAGACGGTGATTTAGATATTCAAAATTCCAAAATAGAGTAGTAAAAACGCAAGAAAAACAAACAAAAAACTTTATATGAGGAAGTTGAACATATTTTCAAATATTTAATGCTAATGTCTACTTTTCTTTTCACTACCATACAAGTGTGCATACATCGTCTAGACTTAATCAAACAAAGCTCAAATTTCATGACTGAGTGCTCTAAGATACATTTTTTTTCTTTATATGATTTCTTTTAGATGGACTATGAAAATGAAAATGTTCAATTTCCTCTACCACAGCATGCCTTTCTTCTTAGTTACAAAACTAAATTATTTGAAGCCTTACCAACTTTGGTAATTTTTCAGGTACATTTACTTAAGTGAAAAATTGATTTGTCCTGATGTATGTTTAATGAGAATGTGACATATTAAAGCTTACAATGTACATGTAAAAGTGTTCAATAAAGGCCCCAATTCAACACATCAACCTTTTATTCTTCAGTTATGAAACACACAAAAAGCATCAAATTTACAAGTGGTATGAATAATTTTGTTGTTAACTATACATGCAGACCTGCCAACTAGTACGATTTAGTCGTATTTCGTACGATTTTTAGAAGCAAATACGACAGTACGATTTTCCTCAATAAAATACGATTTTCAAAAACAAAAAAACAAAAAACGATTTTTTTTTTTTTTTTTTTAATATTTTTTTTTTTTTTTTAATTTTTGTTGTGTGTTTTTGTTTGTGTGTGTGCCATATTCAATGGCAAAATGTCCATTCTGTCCTGTAAAGTATCCTACAAGCCTCTCACATCGGCAATTTGGGGATGTTCATTGGTTCATCAAACTCAACAGTCGTGACAAAATCATGCATATTCAACCAATGATCCATAAAAAAAATTCTTCCTGTATGTAGGAACTGTAAGAGGCATTGATCCGCATAACAGTCCGTGGTTATTTTTAAGAATACAACTTTTGTCAGTAAAATACAACTTTTGGGAATAAAGAATACAGTTTTTGAACTCCAGAGGTTGGGCAGGTCTGTACATGTACATGTTTGTGGTGAGAACCAACGATTACAGATGACTTAACAATAATAATGATGAAGATGATAATAATTGTGCTGATGATGACGATGATGACAACGAAGATGATGATGATGACGACGATGATGACGACAATGATGATGATAATGATGATGATGAAGTCTATGGTGATAATAATGATGACGATGATGACTATGATGACGACGAATGATGACGATGATGATGAAGTCGACGATGATGATGATGATGATGACGATGATGACGACGAATAATGACAATGGTAATGCTATTACTATGACTACTACGAATAGTAAGAATAATAACAAAAATAACAAGATTTGAACTATTTAAAAAGAAATAAATATAAAGACAATAATGACAATAATAATATTGATAAAATTAGTACTACAATGAGAAAAAAAGGAAAAGAAAGAAAGACTGAAAAAACATGCGAGGCAAGTTTGTAAACAACTTAATAATGTCCATGTCTATTACGTGAACCTTTAGCGAGAGGCTGTACACAATCAAATCATTATCCCGTCCACTGTCTGTTATTTAATTGTGGGGAGGGAAATAGTTTAAGAGGAAATTGGTCCGAATTACGCTCACGATCATTCACTGTGTTGTCCAACACATGGACTAATTTGGGACATCCTTAATTGATTGTTTACAAGAATATATGATTACACACACAGCATAGACCATTTACTTGAAAGAGGAAAGGGTCAAAGGTCATTTTGAATTGTTCATCATGCATTGAGACAGTCTTAATTGATTGTTTACAAGAAATATGATTACACACACACACCATAGACCAAAGCGGGTAGAGCTAAAAGTTATTTTGAATTGTTCATTGTTTGGCCAATCGGTTGCATAGACCACCAAAGTAAATTTATTTCCCTTCCTTTTCTTCATTTTTATTTCAAATTGCTGATGAAAATCAGAAATACTTGGAAAAAAAGAAAGAAAGAAAGAAAAAAACTCAAAACCTCAGAAGACATGAACTTGCACAGATGGGACTGATGGCTGATCAGTCCCACATGTACATTTTCTTTGCTGCTTATTGGTTTATTATTTATTTGCAATCTTACTGTATCAGTGTATATCAATTTTATTTTTAGTGCAAGAAAAATCAACCCTAAAGATCTCAAGAATCAACGTCTATTGCTTAATTATTAAAAATAAATACATTAATTTACTACAAGAATTTTGAAGAATGCGAATATGATTAGTACGAAGATTCACAGATAGTTTTAAGGATGATTTTAGAAATGAATTTCATGTTATTCTCATCACTCATATAATGTTGCTTACTAACACATCAGGGATCAAATAATTATGACTAATTATTAATTATGAATTTTTGATAACCTTAAAATCATAGCTATCATTATTTTAATAAGAAGATGAATTTGAAAAAGGAATTCCATACCATCACTAGTACATTTAAAATCGGTGCTCCCTTCACTTGTGCATTTTTTCAACATTTAGGCATCTTCGTCAAATGAAATACTACCTTTAATAGAATCATCATCTGAGTGTCAACTCATATACCCTGCTATTTCCATGTTATTTCCCTTTTTAAAAATGTGATCATTTTTTAAACATTAATTTGGAAAATTAAATGCTACCTTTAACAGAATGATCATTGGAGCGCGAACTCATCTATACGTTGCAAATGGAATAATTTTTCTTGATTCTCATCACTTTGGGAAGAAAAAAAAACGTCTTAATTGACAGGTGATCTTTCTATAAAGGTGGTCGCTATCTAGAGCAAGTTTGACTGTCTTTTCAAAACGTAAATACTGCCTTTAATTGTTAAATAGAATTATCATCTGAGTGTGAACTTGTATATCCTGCTCTTTCCTTCTCATTTCTCTTCTCAAAAATTTGCAAAATGCAAGTTTAATCGTGTTTTCAAATCGCCAATTCTGCCTTTAATAGAATCATGATTCGAGTGTGAACTCATGTATACCCCATTATATACCTCACTTAAGTAATCCAGCCATCTGATTGGTCGAAATTGCATTCATAAACTTCAACTGTTCCTGTAAAATTCCCGGTAACCATGCATAAAACATTTAATATTTTTAATAACCATGGTTATTAAAAAAATAGTTCAGTCTCCATGGTTACCCCATAGGTTTACATGTTAAAAAATGGTTTGAGCGATCGAGGATACCGTATGTGTGCGAATAATTGGTCGGTAATTTCAATACAATTGAATCTCGATCGATCTTACCAACAATTTTATCTTGCATTGTTGACATGAAGACGAAAATAAACTTCCAAAAACAAAAAAACAACATCTGCCGATAGATCTTGATCTAAGTTCGTGCCAATATGCATTGCAAAAGTAAAAGAAGGGTGCTTTTGCGAAGCATTCATCACGCCGAAGCCGGTTTCAATCCATTTTAATGTATATATTCTACAAAACTGCCGAACATTTAACATTGCGCGATGGCCGAGTGGTGTAAGGCGTTGGTTTAAGATGCATCACTCATTGTACGCAAGAGTTCGACTCTCACCTTCGACAAAAAAAAAAAGTATTTTTTATTTTTTATTTTTTAGTCTATTTTTTTTTGGCATATAAAAGTATTAATGACTGCTTTAATATTCGAGAAATAGTTGTTTTTATACGCTCTCGGGAAGGTTACAATTGGGCTATTCCCCTCGGCACGCCTCGGGTAATAGCACAATTCTAACCTTCCCTTGAGCTTATAAAAACAACTATTTCTCTCAAAGCAGTCATTAATACTATACTATTTCCTTCTTAATTCTTTATTTAAAGGTAGAATTTCAAAAAGAATTCCATTTCATTACTAGTTCATTTCAACTTCCTTCAATTGTGAATTTTCCACATTTAGGCATATTCGTAAACTGAACTACTACCTTTAATAGAATCATCATTCAAGTGTGAACTCAAAATTGGTGCTTCCCTTCAATTGTGATTTTTTTCAACATTTAGGCATATTCGTATACGGTAAAGTGAAATTCTACCTTTAATAGAATCATCATTCGAGTGTGAACTCAGATATATACCCTGCTATTTCCTTCTTATTTTCTCTGGGCCTCGGGCCGGCTCATTTTACATGCACACTGCTCCCTCTGAGGAGTTTTTGACTAAAATGTCAAAGTTTAAAGGAGATTTGGGCAAGAACGATCGCTCGGCCAAGCCGCATTAAAGTTTCGCTTACCGCTGCGTTAATTACCCTGTAATTTGGAGCAATGGCTCTCTGAATTATCACACTGGATGATGTCTAGATGAGAATGTCCGTATTGGATTATTCCACTTCTCTATAGGGGAGTAGATGGAGCTAGGAAGGTGTTATTATTGTGTTAAAAAGGGAAGTCTGCCATGATATTAAGTTGGTTTTTATAGAATCAGAACATTTCACAAACTTTCATTAATTTGTTAATTTAGTTATTGATAATGGAATAGATTTGTAGATGAGAATATCCGTATTAGATTATTCCGCTTCTCTATAGGGATGTTGATACTGGAGAGCCTGTGAGATGTTATTCATATGTTTATTAGGGGCAGTCCACCCTGATATTAATTTGGTTTTAATCGAACCAGCAAATTTCAGAAACTTTCATTAATTTGTTAGTTATTGTTGATGGGATCTATTTGTTTCGTACAGGGGTTGTATAAAAACATATTTACGCCAATTGTATGTAGGGTGAATGTATGATTGAGAATTTCTTTAGGGCCAAAAAATAAATGGATATTTGGTCTGTTGAGACCGGAGAATGAGGAAGATGTTATTCATATGTTTATTAGGGGAATTCTACCCTGATATTAATTTGGTTTTAATCGAAAAAGACAATTTCACAAACTTTCATTAATTTGTTAGTTATTGATGATGGGATAGATTTGTTTCATACAAGGGTTGTATTAAAAAATATTTGCAACAATTATATTTTGGGTGAATATATGATTGAAATTTTCTTGAGTTCAATAAAAAGAAGATATTTCTGAAATGTTTGTTCATAGCAAATGGGGGCTTGCAAGAGACGTCACAGCCAAGCCAATTTGTGTTTGATTGACAGCAACTTCCAAAATGCATAGCTTTCTTATTTTTGAAGGGATTTATCTCAAACTTTCACTGATCTGCTCCTTTCATTTTCTGCTTCCATTAAAACCAACTTAATGTCAGGGTGGACTTCCCCTTTAAGAAGTCACTTCGTAGAAAGCACATGTTCTTTGACCCCAAAATATCCAAATATCTTTTAAAACATGGAGAAGTTCCACTTTGTGCATTTTACAGTGATCATTGCCAAAGTGATGTAGGTGCTGCATGAATACCATTTTATTGCCCTCACAGAGATACTTCTTCCACCATCCTATCAAAGAATTAACTGTTGGTGCATAAACGAATAATGGTTAATATATAACTTTTGTGAAGATGTATCCGGTTTTCACCTCGGTGAGTTAATACAGGTTTCTGCCTTTTTCTGCCCATGCGGAGATTGTATCGATGAATAATTTTATTTGGGTACCGGTACTTTGAATTAGTCTTCTCCCCCGTATTGTATATAATAACTATCTACGCCTGACAGCGTGTTGCCGACTTGAGGATTTTAAAGATCATTTTTATTTATAAAATTCCTGGCATCAAAAGCAATATGGTTATGGAAGAAAAAAAGTGACAACAAACTGTACTTCTACCATGTCACCATACGTGTTTACAAGTCATTGACATATTTTTAAGAACTCTGTAGATAGAATTGAACATTTCAAGTATTTAATGAGTGATTTCTTTATAATTTCTATAGCCAAACTAAGCCAATATGCACAGTGCCAGAGCAAATTTGTTGAAATCAATATTTGAAAGCAGAGATAACAAATTTAGAAGAGTACAATGTACACTTGTATTTTAGGGATTAAATTTGGTTGTTCCTGTTCCCACTCTCACAGTATTACTTCAAACGTCCACCTGCATTTAAAGGCCACATTAAAGATGTCTCCCCTTACAAAGTGACTTACATACAAAGGTTCATCAAAGTCTGGAAAACTCTCCCCTCATCCCGGCCCAGTTTCGATCCCAATCCCCATACATGCATATCCGTGTAGGGCTGATTCCATAAGCTATGTTTGCAATTATCCCTAATTGGGGGGAAGGAAATTGAAGAAAAACCACATCGGACGGTCATAGTTTTATTTTGGGAAGTGTAGCCAGCGTTTGGCTCTTGATAAGTTGTGTGTGATAGCTTGAGTATGGTGAAGGTTAGGTATCTGGTTGCATGGTGTCTCTGTATCGAGTTACCTTTAGATTGGAAATATGGCATTATTTGTAAATCAATATTTCTGGACTTGGAGGCTGATGGAGGCCTGGCAGGGAATGTGTGTGTTTTGAGAGAAAATGTCAAAGGAGTTTGGTGACTCTGTAGTAGGATGGTGATGGGAGAATATCGGAATGACCCAAAATGGATATGCACATACGGGACTGTAGAGGAAATTTTTATATTAATTGTACAGTCTCGTTTACATTTCACTAGTTGAAGAACACAAATGTGAGACAGACCCTTTTGACACAGTAGCATAACATATTTTGAATCGTGTTAATCCCCTGTATACGTGTATTGTAGAAAAGGTGAAAAGGGTAGAGAGAGAGAGAGAGAGAGAGAAGGAGAGAGGGGGAGAGAGAGTGTGAGAGAGAGAGAGTAGGGCGAAGAAAATATGGTGGAAAGAGAGCTAATGCATTTTTTTCAGTAAAGTTTTTCATCCCTCCATATTTTAGGAAAGAAACACAAATATTCAAGAAAAAAGGGAGAAAGAGACGGAGGAAAGTGACGGAAGAAGGAGGGAAATCAGAGAGAGGGAAAGAATAGGGAAGAGAGAGACAGACAAAGAGAGAGAGAGAGAGAGGGGAAGGAGAGGAGAGAGAAGAGGGAGGGAAAGAGAAGGAGCAAAGAATAGAGAGAAAGAAAGAGAGGGTTGAAAATAGAGTTTGAGGGAGACAGAGAGAGGCAAATAGATGGAAGAGGAGGAGGAAGAGAGAGAGAGGAAGACAGGAAGAAGGAGGTACATGTAGATACAATTCGGTGAGAAAAATCAAGTGTTAAAAAAGTGCCAATACTTTGTCCATCCATAATGGCTCACGATAGTTTTGAATGTGATAATCCACGACGCAACGCAGGATGAAGAAATGCATACATGCACGGTCGGTTGGTTGGTCGGTACAAGCGTGGATGCATGCCCTCAGAGAAAAAAAGGGTCTGAATTACGTTTCATCCTGACTCATCTTCGGTTACTTTCTCCCGAGTCTCTCCGGGGTCCGTTTCACAAAGCCTTTCTTCAACGACAAATGACCAAAATCAGTGACAAATCTGCTGATAACCAATCAGAAGCAAGGATTTCCAGTAGCTTATAACGACAACTGTCATTTGTCACTGATGACAAGTTTTGTGAAACAGGGCCCCGGTCGGCCGGCCCGCTTTGCATATAATTGGAAGTGTCGCTATTCCCCTTCTTAACACTGCTTCTTCCTCTGCATACAATGCGTAACTCGGTTGAGAATATGAATGCATAATTTGAAGGGAAATTGACTTGTACGCTGCTCTGCGTTGCTCCAAATGTCATCGGATTTGAAAGATGATATTTCTTGTCCTTGGTATGCTTTAACATGTATAACTGAATGCTTTAATCAAGAAGTGAAATAACAGCATTGATGTTATGAAGACAGAAGCAACACATAATTTGGAGTGTACCTAGTAAATGTCCTTGAATCAGAATAAGAATGATTTTTTCTTGTCTTTTGCTCTAGTAGTCTTTGGAAAAGAAAGACAAAATTTCTTGTTCATTTCATTTCATTTGTACGTCTTCTTTATAGTGAATGTCTTAAGCAGTGATATTACAGCATTGATATTTTAAATGGAGAAGCAACACATACTTTGGAGTGTAGACACTGCTTTTCTTGTAGTGTTTCATACAATGCATGCCTTCAAATCAGAAAAAGAAAGCATAACTTTGAGTTTTCCTTGTCCATCTATTGCTCTACTAGTCTTTTAAATAAGAAGGACAAAACTTCCTGTTCATCACATTTTTTCTTATTAGTGAATGTCTTTAAGCAGTAATAGTACAGCATTGATATCTTATATAGAGAAGCGACAAATACTTTGGAGTGTAGACACGCTTTACCTATAGCGTTTCATACAATGCAGGCCTTCAAATCAGAATATGAATGCATAATTTTGATTTTTCTTTGTCCTTTGCTCTACAAGTCTTTAAGATAAGAAAGATAACATTTCTTGTGCACACTATTTTCTTAGTGAATGTCTTTAAGCAGTGAAAAAACACAATTTTCTTTAAAAAAGAATAGAAAAGCGACACATAATTTGGAGTGTAGACACAGCTTTTCTAGTAGCGTTGCATACCATACCTTCAAATCAATATTGAGTTTTCCTTGTATGTTGTTCTACATGTGTTTAGATAACAAAGACAAATATTTTTGTTCATTGTATTTTGTTTTTCTACCCAACTGTTTTCAAGCAGTGAAATAAATGAATTAGTATCTTGAAATGGGAAGCAATACAAAATACAGAGTCTAGCCGCAGCACTTTCTCATGCCAAATTAGAAATTGAAATCCATCAAATTGAGTTTCCTTGTACATGTATTGCTTTACATATATAGGTATACTGCGCCTAGAAACAAAGTATTAGCAGGCCTGATAAATTTAAATCGGTTTCCCGATTTTTTTTTTTTTTTCCGATTTCTTTTTCCCCAATTTTTATTTTTTATTTTCCCCCCAATTTTCTTACTCAAAAGGAGGGAATGTTGTTAGATGCCATTTTTTCCCCCCAAAAAACCCATTTTGTTAGTGCTCACTATTAATATGATCTATTATTATTAATACATCTTTAACTTGAAAATCAAAATTAAGAAATTAACTATTTTCATTTCATTTTTCTTTGAAATTGCAGATCCTTTTGATTGAATGAGAGGAATAAAGCCCAGCTGTGTTGCATCCCATTGGATTAGTGAATAAAAATAGACCATGCATTCTTATATTGAGTAAGTAAACTTAATGTGACCGGGGCCCCGTCTTATAAAGAGTTGCTAGTGATCAAAATCAATCGCAACTCGCAAGTCCTCCAATCAATCGCAAGTTTGTAGTCTCCTATCTCTTATCGATATCAACTCTTTATAAGACAGGACCCAGCTGTCGACAATCATCTGTTGAAACCTGAAGTTTGCAATTGCACAATATATATATATATAAAATACATAAAGCCAGATTAAAAAAAAAGAAGGAAGAGTTTTTTACCCATCTGTAAGGGGATCAGTACCCCCCCCCCCAAAAAAAAAAGACATTTAATCAACGCAAAAATGTATTTACTTGTAAAAGATGGGAGAGCATGAGGGGACAAAATGTTTCTTTTACAGGTCCGTTTTAATTCATTTAACTCAAAGTTAACTCTGTTAGCATGTGCCGTTGGCTTTTTTTGGGGAACTCTATATTAGTTAATGAAAATATGTACAATAATTGTCCCGGTAGGATATTTTTACAAGGTACAGGTAGTCGGGTACCAAGAATAAAGAATATTCACCTTTATTTACAGTTTCATTGATTCAATAATTTTTTGTTATTTCTTGCAAACACTGAAACCATAGACAGTGAGTAACAAAAGTGTCAAAAGAAATGAAAACAACTCCTGTTGCTTTGTATTTAATTACTTTATATCTTTCTCTTGCAGACATTTGCTTTGCTATTTACATCTCGTTGAACATGCATTCAGAAAGTGAACACTTAAACCGTAGAGACATAGTGAGCACCGTCAAACATGTCTGAATAACTGACAAAACTCCTGTTGCTTTTAATTTATAACTTTATTTCTCTTTTCTTGCAGACATTTGCTTTGCTATTTACATCTTGTTCGACATGCATTCAGATGATGAACGTGACTCTTCTTAGAAAGTGAACACTTAAACCGTAGAGACATAGTGAGCATCATCAAACATGTCTGAAGAACTGACAAAACTCGCCAAATTGGCAAACAGCGCCGCCGGCGACAGCGACCTGGAGCTAAAGCTCAACACCTCGCTGGCGTCGCCCAAGATGAGGGCGCTACACCTTAAGGATGAGATCGGGCCGCTCGGGCCGCCGGGTCCGCCCCCGGGGCCGGGGCCTGGCGGGATGAAGATGGAGGACAAGATCCCGATGAAGATGGAGTTGGGGGGTAAGAACTCGTCGCAGCAGGGGATGATGAGGATGGACCATATGAAAGGAGTAGGAGGGATGGATGGGGTCGTTGGCATGGTGATGAAGAAGGAAGAGGATGATTCAGTGTTTCTCCGGGATGGGCAGATGAACCAGATCAACAATCAGATGAATAACCAAATGATGAGCAACGGACCTCAAGATGATAAAGGTATTGTAAAGACATTCCCTCAGAGTCTTGCATGTAAACCCTTCAAAAAAAGTTTGGAAACTTATGTTTGATTGTAAATATCTCTCTTGTTATTGCACAATTATTGCTATGCTTAGTATCATTAGAAAGTGTGTTTAATCCCCTTTAAAATGGTACCTTATTTGTTATGAATATTCAGTCATAGAATGTGCATTACATGATGATAAAGGTATTGTAAAGACATTCCCTCAGAGTCTTACAAGTAAACTCCTTCAAAACAGTTTGGAAACTCAAGTTTGATTGTTTATATCTCTCTTGTTATGGCAAAATTATTGCTATGTTTAATATCATTAGAAAGTGTGTTTGTTCCTCTTTAAAATGGTCCCTCATTTGTTGTGAGTTTTCAGTGATAGAATGTGCATTACATCGAAATAAGGGGCAAGGTCAGAAGTGAAAAGTTGCAAAATGCACTGCTCTTGGTCGGCTGTGCATTCTCCTTTCTTTGAAGATTCAACAATACAGTGCGTCCCAGAAAAACGAAACCGAGAATTATCAATGTTTTATCATAACTTAATAACAGTTATAACTAATAAATGACACATATTTGTAAAGCACAGATCCTCCTCTTATGATGCATATTTCATGCTGGAGTGATTAAAAACTATTTGAAGAGAGGGAACCAAAAAGTTATGATATAACATTGATATTTCCTGGTTTCGTTTTTTCTGGGACGCACTGTACAATACAACACTCCTGCCACCATTATTTCTCTACTCTTCTTCCCCTCCTTCTGTCCTTTACCTGAAATGCTTCATCAACAGGTCGTGGGCTACCCACACCTTCCCTGTTGGATATAAGAATCTCTTCTGCTCGATTCTTAGCTCCACCTCCCCTCGCTCTGTCCTTGATGCAACAAGATATTCAAAGAATCCCTTCTTCCTTATCCTTAGCTTTTCAAGACATCGTTACTGCTCAATCTATTTGTTCATTCTTCTCAGAAACCATACCTTGCCCTAGTAGTCTCCTTTCGTTACTCCTGTACCTCTCCATCTGTCTTTTATGTAACAATCCAATCCAATCCAGGAAGCGCCAATATCTAGTTGCCTAATCAAAGGCACTAATGAGGCTGAAAAACAACCAAAAAAGTCTGTTCATGATTCTAACTCGGAAAGACAAAAAATCAGTGACTAATTGTAAGCAATCTGAAATAGGTATGTCTTTAGTTGAGTTCTGAAAATGGATAAGTGGTAACAAGAGTGAAGGATTTGGGGAAGACCATTCCACAATTTTGATGGACATGCAGTAAATGATCGATCACCGAGAAGAAAGCGTGTTCAAGGACTCTCAAGCAGGTATTTACCAGCAGATCGCAAATATAAGAATCCCATCGGCCCATATCTCCAATCACTGTCCCACGTCTTCTCTCTCCTTTAGCTTGTCGTCTGAAAGAATCTTTGAAAAATCGCTGAGTTCACACTTGGCCCTTACAACGAACAGTTTAACAACCATCAACGTTTCTCTTGCAGGTATGAACATGCTTCATCGGCAGGTCGGGGGCTACCCCCAGCATCCCAACTTCACCATGCAAGACTCCCAGCACATCTACACCTTCTCCACCCTGCTAGCCAACCGGGCAGCTCAGGCCGTCTACACCGGTCAGACTGACTCCATCCTGGCCTATCACCGGGTACAGTCCTGCAAGAGGAAATTCCTGGATCCTGAAGAGGTCTGTACAGTAAATGATTTTCATCATGTTGATATTTTAAGGGGAAGTCCACCCATCTTCCTCTCATCTGAATATTGTTATAGAGTCCCTTTAGCAAGATGGGGTAACAAGTATTTCTCAAATTTAGAATTTAAATGCAAGGAAAACGTGTCCTTTTATGTAACCCCCCGCGTTGCCCCCATTTAATCTTTCTCCTTTTTGGGAATTTCTCTGTCTCATCCCTGCAGAAGTGTGTTACGAAGTTAATGACATGGGTATCATCCCATCCTATGTTATGTCCAGTCTTTGAGTCGTAATAATGCAATCCATTAGAACCTGGGCCGTATTTCATGAAACTTGTTATCAATAACAACTGCCACAGCAGCTTATTACAATTTTCGTTCCTTGTTCTTGATAAACAAAATTATAGAACAGGGCCATGTTTTGCCCTTTAACCCATTGCCTACTGGGACCGGGTGGTCCCTGTATTGAGCCTATGGGAATGAAGAATGCAGTAATCAAAGGATTAAGAATGAAACAGTATTTTTTTTTCATTTCCCAGGATACCGGCGCAGCCCCCAACCACGCTGGAAACACAGGTCCAGGCACACCACAGCAGAACAATACACCACAATCAGTGGAAGGGACAATACAAAGTGCCAATGGCCAGAATGGCAAGCCGGGAACCATTGATAGTAGTATGGATAGTGCACGGAAAAGCATTGATGGTATGAAGGGAAAGAACCCAGGAACACCACAAAGTGTCCAGGAAGGAGTGGAAGGGAGTGAGAATTCAAGGAAGACACCGCTTGAGGGCGGCACGGGGGGAGGGGGTACAACCACGACCAAAGGCAACAAGAAACGCAAGAGACCAAATTCGTCGTCGCAACCGCTTCAGGCGAACCTTCAAGGTGGCGGCCCTGGGGGACCGATGCAACAGGGCATGCCACCGAGCGGGCCGAGCTTTGGACCGTACGGACCAGGGGCGTATCGACCTGGGTTCCCGCCGCAGAACATGCCGATGCGCCCGCCCATGTCGTCCCAGTCGTTCCACAATCAACCCTCCACGACGGAAACCGAGAACCTTGATCCCAGCGCGTTGTGGGAGAATCCACCCAACGTGAAAAAGACAATGACCACCACCATGGCGCCGTCCTTCCCACCTGATATGTCCCACCCATCACCCATGAGGATGGCATCACCGAACCCCGCCATGAGGTCGCCCAGCGCAGGACTCATCCTTGGAAACGATAACATGGTGTCACCAGGTATGCAAGGAGGTCCGCGCCCGTTCATGAGTCCTTCGCATCCCTCGCAGTCGCTCCCCGCGTCACCGGTCAACCCCTACGACATGCCTAACTACAAGCCACCGCAGCAGATCGATAACCCCACGCCGGAGCAGTTGCGGCATCGGCAAGAGCGGTTGAGGACTCTCAAAGAGATGCAGAAGCTGCTTTTCCCGGAGGAACACGGCAGTATGTCTCCATCCCCTGGGCGGATGATGTCACCCCTCGGTATGCCTCCTCAACCGCAAGATCCCATGGGCCAACCTCAAGGTAAATTCTTTTTTCTTAAAGCCCCACTGCATTACTTATAGCTACTTGCGCCCTCTATATACCAAACAATGCCTTATCGGTGACCATTGGTCCCCCATGATCCCCTTTTTTAAATGTTAATTGAGAGCTGATTTGATGAGATAACCACCTGTTAGTGACCTTGCAGGGAGGTCTAATCCCCTGGCCAAACTAGTGCAGACAGGCTTTAATCTCTCTTTTCTGTGGAGCTCATGTTCTGTCCAGCGAAAGGTTTACAAGCATAACTGCCAGCATTTCCTGTTTTTGGGAGTGATTTCTATTTTGAGGCTTCCAGAGAGGAGTTACCTTCAGCTACCCACTGGAAGGCTGGTACTGCCCTTTTACAGTACATAGCTCTCATGGCCTATATACTTGCTGACATGTGAACCCTCTCCTCATTAAAATGTCTTCTTTCTGAATGCGTACAAAATACCCTGAATTTTCTTCAGAAGGTTCACAGTTACAGTTAATAGTATATTATTGTGCTATTTTTTCAAGTATTTTGACACTCGTACACTAACTTTTGGTAAGAAAATGTATGCTAACTTTTGTCAGGACTACATCACATTGTTTCTCTTTTTATCACAAATAATCTTTGAAGTCTTTGCAGCAATAACATTATTTCCAATAATATTTTAATTTTTAAATGTTATTATAGCAATAATAATGTCAGAGACTCTATCCAATGAAAATACAACTTTGTATCAATGGAAAGCTGAATGAACAAAGAATCAAATCTACATTGTATATTATAAAGGAATAAAAACTATTTCCCTTTCAGTATTGCACAAAAGCAAATTCAAACCTCATTTTCCGCAGCCCTCCAAATTACTTCATAATATGTAGAGCTGGTCAGCTCGCCTATATAGCCGAGGCGATGAGGCATGTTTCATTAATTCAAAGTCATTGTGAATATGCATACTCCACATACATTGTAATCAAGTTGGTAGCTAGTTTTTAGGTCGACAACTTCTGATATTCAAAGCTTTAGATTTGGAGTTCCAGAAAGCTGTTTACTCCTCTGACAGACACTAGAATAGCAAATGATTGATATTATTGTAATCTATGGGTTCTATTGATATATAATTCATCTGTTACATTTTTCACTTCAGATAGGGTCATTAATGCTGTAGTACACTCTACAACTTCATGAATGTAAATTTTCATATCAAGTCCAAATAAAGCAATTCATTAAACTCTCCGACAGAAATTAATTAATCACTTTCATTTTGTTCACACCCTCAGGCATGATGTCTCCAGGTGGAGGCCCTATGATGCGGCCCATGGGTCCAAGCGGTCCCATGATGGGAGGTCCAGGTGGACCGGGGGGACCACACCCTATGATGCACCAGGGTATGGGGCCTGGGATGCACCCCCGTATGCCCGCCCAGGACGGTATGAGGGGGATCAGTCCGGACCAACGCATGATGATGGCCAACTCTGGTAAGTCTCACGGTACAACGAGTCCTGGGGAGTGTTTCACAAAGGCTTTTTCAATGACAAATGACAAAAATCGGTCACAAATCTGCTGATAACCAATCAGATGCAAAGATTTCAGTAGCTTATAACAAAAACTGTCCTTAGACACTGAAGACAAGTTTTGTGAAATGGGGCCCTGGGGGGTGTTTCACAAAGCTGTGCGTAAGGTTACGCATGACTTTACGAATGACTTGAATATGAAGAGCAAAATGGGATTCTCAAATCCTTTTAATTTGTAAGCTTAAATTGAAATATGCAAATGTAAATTAACCTTATCATTATTAACAAAACATTTTAATGCAAAGTGTATTTTTGGCCACAATTTAATTTAGATTATGGGAAATACAGTCACACTTTGTTAAAATGTCAGGAAAACTTTGGGTATTCCATTTGGCTCTTCATATTCAAATCATTCGTAAAGTCATTGGTAACTTTACACACAGCTTTATGAAACACCCACCTGGGGAGTGTTTCACAAAGACTAAGATTGACTTTAAGTTGGACTTAACTATGGCAAGGCCGTTCATGCCACCATTTCTCTCATCATCTACTGGCATTAGTTTCTCAAGGGACGTAACAATCGTGGTCACAAATCTACAGGATTTACATTGCTGCATTTTGCAGCATTTCATTTCTGACTTGCCCCATATTCTGGTGTACTGCACATTCCATGATTACATGATCATTGCAAAGGGAAATAATCAGGCTTTTCATTGATACTATAGTCGAGTATGATAATAATGTAACGAGAGATAAAAACGCTCAAACTTTTTTTGGAGGAGTTTTATCTACAGTCTTCCCTCTTTTTCTCTATCTTTTCTCTCTCTATAGTTTGCAAGTCATTCTCTCTCTTCATTATGTTTCATATATAATATAGGCTGTTAGTTCAGTTTAATTAATTAATAATAGTTCGTTTAGTCAAAGGCTGCAAGCATTTCAAGCTTATGCTGTATCCCTCCTATATCATGTTAATTGTAAAAATTAGTAAAGTTCTCCTTTATATTGTCCATGTTCTATACAGTATGAGTATCATGTATTGTACTTTAAAACGTAAATAATACAGTCAAACCTGCTTTAGTGACCACCTACCTACAAAGACTACCTGTCTACAACAAGCACATTTTTTGTTTTCCTTGAAAAATGTGTTTCTTGTTGAAACATGTTCTAAAGGAACCTGTCTACAAAGGCCACTTTTTGTGTTTCCTTTGGGCAGTGGCTGTAGACAGGTTTGACTGTATCACACTGATGGACATTATGTATGTTTAAAATATGTATGTTTAAAATATGATATAGAAATCAATAAATCAAATCAAATCAAATCAAATATTTATATCGTAGTTTTACTAATTGCAATTTTTGATGTCTTTGCAGGTATGATGATGCCCCCTCTACCTCCTGATTGGGAAAACATGTCTCCTGCTCAACGGGAGTGGTACAAACTACAGCAAGAATTCTACCTCGACAAACGACGCAAGATGATGGACGATCAGGGCAAGATGCAGGGCCGCATGTCCGATTTTCCACCGGGGGGCATGGGTCCGGGGCACGGACCAGGTGGTCCGATGCGAGGAGAACCGATGATGAGTCCGCACCATCCGGGCAGTGGGGGATTCCCCGGGGATGTGATGGGCATGAACATGGGACCGCCTCCGCCTTACCCAGCAGGACCAGGACAAATGGTCGGGGGACCTCCAGGACCAGGTCCCATTCCTGGGCAACTACCGCACGGCATGCAGAGGAGAGCTAGTATGTCAGGGCCGATGCCGCCAATGGGACCGGGTGGACCAGGTCCTGGGATGGTAGGTGGACCAGGAGGGCCAGGCGGGCCAGGTGGGCCACCGGGTCCAGGAGGAATGGGTGGCCAGAATGCACCTTTCCCGATGTCACCGCATATGCCATCGCCTCGCACGAACCGCTCCAGCTCGGTGCCTGGAATGCCAAGTGGAGCATCGCAGCCTCCGATGAGTGCAGGACCTGGACCCATGAATCCAAACAGCATGCCTCCAGGGCCACAGCCTGGTCCAGGTCCTGTAAATTCTGCAAGCTCAATGTCCATGGCCCAGACCATGTCACCTCACGCACCTGTTGGTAGTCCGATGAAACCAGTCTACAGGGCTCCTACTCCAACCAGTGTAAACACATCGGCTAACCAACAACCCCAGCAGAACACCGATCCCATTATGAGCTCCATGGTGCGAACACCGGGAAGCGTTGGCCCCTTGGAACAGTCACCGAGGCCTAATCAAGGCCCAGGTACCCCTGCTGCTATGGACAATCCTGTAGTCCTGCCAAACGTCTCATCGGTCAACACTCCAAATACCTCCCAGCCTGGAACTCCAAACTCTGTCGTAAACAGCACAATGTCGACATCATCTGTACTGCCTCCTACCACAGCTCACAGTAAAGGGCCACAGAGTAATGCGACAAGCGGGAACAGTAATGTTGGAAGTGCACCACCTCCCCCAACCTCGAGTATTACCAGTGCGCCAACCCCTAGCAGTTCTGCAGGAAGCACAACCACAACAGCAAGTGATGCTGGGAAGCCCATGGATGTCCAATCCCAGCAACGTCTTGTCAACTTTCCTCCCAGCCAACTGAACCGAGACAAAGCGCCAAATTTCCCGCCGCGTGGTGAAGACCTGCAGCAATACGCATCAACGTTCTACCAAAAGACTCTTAAAGAGCCGCCCATGAAAGGCCCGGGGCGGTTACAGCATTTTGGGTCACCACCAATGAACAGTCCAATCAACGCAGACATGCCGACCATTGGGTCGCCGTCGAGTGGGATCATGTCTCCGGGCGTAATGATGACATCACAGTCTGGGATGATGCCTCCTGGTGGGATGCCGCCCGGTGGGATGCCGCCTGGTGGGATGCCAGCCCAAAGCGGTATGATGCCTCATGGAATGGAAGGAGGACAAGGACCTCCACCTCCACAGCAGGGTGGTCCTATGATGGGCCCAGGGCATAGTCCCAGTGGGCCAGGAATGGGTGGAGGAGGACCACCACCTGTCTCGGCCTCTATGATGAATCCTCGTATGGCAGGACCGCAACAGAGCATGCAGTCTCCTATGATGCAGCAGGGTCCAGGACCCATGATGACTTCAGCGCGGATGCAACAACCTGGCGGGATGATGTCGCCTCAGAACAGCATGATGCCTCAACACATGCCATCGGGCATGATGTCCCCCACCATGGGACCGATCGACATGATGGGACCGCAGGGGATCCCGATGTCTCGCGAGCAACAGATGATCATGAGACAGTCGCGTATGATGTCCCAAGGCCACCCTATGATGGACGGTGGGCCGATGCCGGGGGGTCCAGGCATGATGATGCCGCATCCGATGGATCGCGGAATGATGCAGGGTATGAACAACTTTGAACCTGGCATGAGTCCAGGGATGCATCCCAACATGATGAGATTCTCAGGGCCTCGAGGGATGCCTCACAGTGGGTTCATGGAAGGTGGTGGCATGCCCTCTGGCCCGGGTAGGACTAACATGCCACACCCTGGTATGATGGGTATGGGAATGGGTCAGGGTGGGCCTGAGATGGGCGTCATGGGGAGCATGGAGCGCATGGAGCGCAACATGGGCCAAGCGACATCGGGCGGCCAAGCCAACAGTCCTCTTTCGTTATTACAAAGTAGATTCTCCCCGCCGTTATTACCGGACGGAAAAGGACCAAAACAAACACTTCAGTATTTCCCAGCGAACACGAACCAAGGCGGTGGACAGGGCCAGACCGGCAACCCGCATGTGAATCCTGGTCCCGGGCCAACCCCGGGGCAGGGGCCCAAACAAATCGAGCTTCCGTTCCCAGTGGAGATGGTCACCGGGGGTATGAACCCCGGGCCCATGAACCCGTCGTTCTCGCGCGGACCCGGTCCGATGGCACCGGGCCCTCGAATGTCACCGATGATGAACCAGGAGATGATGATGCATCAGGGTTACGGGATGGGGCCCGGAGGCGGGCCAAACCCAGGCGGCCCTCGGGGCCAAGTACCAGGTCCCAATCACATGGGTTACATGGGACCTAGGGGTATGCCAGGATATGGGGGGATGAACCCAGGAGGACCAATGGGCCCGGGTGGATCACCCTACGGGGACCCGAACTTTGGACCCATGGGCCCGGATCCGATGGGACCCAATTTTAACATGCCAAAGTAAAAAAAAAAAAAAATAGTCATATTATGATGAATGTATAACAGTGTCAACCAAATGCTTGTAATATGTACAAATGGTCATTTTAATATTGTTGTGAAATATGCAGGGTAGGTCTGCTAATGGAACCCTGCGTTGTTGTTCAAATTGGATCATGTCACCGATGAACTAGCTCCAAGCATAGTAAGACGTGCCGTTAAGATGTGGCAAGTCCATTTCTTTGGAAGTATTCACTTTTTTGTTGGACTGTATCGAGCCTAAAATGTAAATTAAATTTGTTTTGATCTGTATGAATGTTTGTCGATCGCGCTCGTTGGAATATCAAATTCACAATTTTCTACCTAAGTTTTTATCTATGGGGTCTATGTTCTAACATTGAAGACCAGTTTACCAGATAACTAGACAACGGCCTTAAAAAGAAAAGAAATATGAGAAGAAAAACAAACGCTGCACAGAATAAAACCAGTTTACATTAAAGGGAAGAGCTGGTGGGGGCTTTAAAAAAGGATCTGTTCTCGGCAAAAGCCCATAAGCATAGTCATGTACTTGGTGGTTCAAGCCAAGACATGGGAATTAGAAACGCACAACACTCACGTCATGTTACGCAGGTTTTTTGAGGAAGTGCGAATGGGTCTCTTAAAGAGAAAAACGTAACTGAAAAAGATAAAGGAATTCTTTGATGAATGCAGTTTGAAATAAGTTATGAATTGAAAGCTCACCAATATGAGGAGGTACATTATTTGAAGAAGATTCAATTTCTGTTTGTTTGGTTCATCTGAAATTGAAGTCACTCAAATCATTAAATTGTCTTGTCATTCCCTTCAAGAGGCTGCTATAAAATTGAACCCCTCCAAATTTAAATGGAAGAGTCTTGTTAGTTTTGAATATCTTTCTAATGTAGACAAAAACAAATCTTGATGGAAGTTTAAGTTTAAAATAGCAATGCAGAAATGAAGTTATCTCCTTTTCTTTTCCACGATAAGAGTGAAAGTAGAGATTTCATGAGAATGTTCGGGAGTAATCGTCCATTTTGAGCCATTGTGGTCCTTGTCTCTTTGTCAAATGAAGCGAAACTTGATGCCCTTATAACTCCAAACAGAAGAAACTAGTTTCAAGTGTGAAAGGACCAAATTGTAGTGTGAATGTACTCACGTTTGTTAACTAACCCAGCGATACCCTGTTAACTACTGAATATTCTCATTCCCCTAATGTTGTAGAACCTGTCTAGAAAGGCAACCTGTTAACAGTGGTCAGTTTTTACATTTCTTCATTGGGTGGCCTCAATAGACAGGCGTGATCATACAATTCTGCCCTTGTCGGATTATTAGATGTATTCCAAAAATGGTTTCCCCTCTTGGCTCGACCAAGAAAGTAGGAAATGAACACAACCTTTGGTATTTATTTTCTATGACAGTTACTATAATGTGGCATATAAGAGTTGATAATGGTGATTAATTCTGGGTTCTTACAAAGAAATTTCAGTGTTTTTAGGAGAAATTGCATCCTGTGGTGGTGATCTGTACATGTTACGTTTAGAACAACACAATCTCAGAGAATATGAAATGTCTTTTAAAAACAATAAACACTAAAAAAACATACACCAAGAATAATAAGCAAATATGGGACTCTTTATTTACTCCTGGCAGCTTTTCTGGATTCGCCTTTCTTGGCATTTAACCCGGACCACTGTTTGAACCCAATTCATTTTATATACCGATACACTCTGTAATAGGCCAGTCACTCCAAGCAAAAGACAATAACAATATAATAATGGTAAGTGCTTATACAGACCAAACAAACAACAACCAAAATTAAATTGGAATTATAGATTAAGTTGAGTTCTGGTCATTAGATTTTATTGTGAAATAAACGGTGTGGAATAGAACAGAAAAAGTTTAGCATGGAGTATATAAGTACTACAAGGTGCTTGAATCATCAAAATGAAATGAAATTTGGGCCAGTCTTGGTAAAAGTAACAAGCACTATTCACAGACAGATGTTCATCGGAATACACAAACTTTTGGCATAAAAATGTGGTCCTCATTACTAAGCCGTTGCATATCATATTTAGAATATGAAGGCATTTAAAGAGCCATGCTTTTCAGTGTACATTTTCTTCTGATTTTCTTCCACACTTGCATAATAGCGATGAAAACGCTCACAAATTATTTCTCACCTCTCCCCAGAACTCGACTTCCTCAAGTATTTATCGTCCATGCATAGACCAGGATATGATGTTTTTTAAAACCCAAATTCAATACCTTGTCCCATATATGTATATTGGTGTAAGTGTTTTTTTTTGTAGGGCCTCTTGAAAGATACAGCAGAAATGGTCTATTGTAGAAGGTCTTTGAACAGAGTTGATAATGAGATGTGTATATAAATGCAAATAAGTATGTGGTATATGTTTATGACATGTGAAGAAAGATGGGCACATTAAAATGGATAATTTTAATGAGCTTTTGCTAATTGGTAAACCTATATGGAAAAGAGCGAGTCTATTTTAGAAGACAAAACAGGACACTTTGACAACAATTTTTGTTTGCCTTCCGACATTAGATATAATTGATTAAAAACAATTCTAAATGATCATTATGATGAAATTGGGAAGGAATTTAAATCAATTCAATTATTATTTTTTGTTCATGGGGAGGGGGGGGGGGGGGGGGGGGGAGGGAGAGATATATAGAGAATAATTTATTTGTCAACTGTATATGTACAGATTAATAAGGCACTCTGATGGTACTTAACGATCACCCCAAACCAAACTTTTATTCGCTAATTGTACGACTAGTAGGCTTGAAAATGTTGACTAACGGCCCATTTACTCTCCTAATACTGAATTGCTCTAAAACGGAAGTCTTAACGTATCGTAGCACATCATAAAAGAGGGGGCAGGGGGGTCTAATTTTTGTCAAAGTTTTTTTTGTGTGTGAAGGACGTAAGAGATGAAAAGTTGAGTCAAAGCAAAGTCTTTGCATATTCTGTTCAAATTAATATGCTTGACCCAAGAGTCCGACCCCCTTTCTTTTGGGTGTTGGGTAATGATTCTTTATTGTGAGTCTTCATCATACCATAAACACACTAGGTTTTCTACAATAATCTTATAAAAAGGCTCTTTATAGATCAAATATTATTTTTTGAAGGCAGGGTATTCTACTGACACTACTTTAGTTTTAAATAAATGTCCCAATGTGTTGACAACCATATCCCACAATGCATCACCAACTGATGACGCGCGCACAATGATGTTAGGGTACAGGAACCGGGAATCGTTCTATGTACGCCTACACAAAAAGATGCCGTGATTGAGAATACATTACAGCAGTGGTAGTGATGTCGGTAAAATACCATGCCTTTTAAGTGTCAGGTTATCCGGCATTCTCGGGCAGTTTTTGCTGGAAAATCTCTTATTTATCTGCTTTAATAACTATTTATTTGCTTATTTATTTTATATTCAATCATTGAAGTAGTTCCTTAAAGATACATGAAATTTTAGAGGCAAATTAAATATTAATTGCATTATTTATAACTATTTAAACCATTTCTTTCAAAAAAGAAGATACCTGATTAATCTATTTTTACCTATGCCTTGTGGTTATAATAATAATAATGTCTAGTTTACCCAGGGTAGCCTCATCAGTATTAATGCTGTTCTCCCCGAGGGCCCGGCAATCATACAAGTTGCATTTAAAAAAAGCAACTTGATTTTCAATGAAGATGGCAGCACGGTTTTTATCTAAAGCTAAGCTTACGTTCTGGTAAGTACAATAACAGCTTTGATAAATCCAAAAGAATATTCATTCATTTAATTCTAGCTGCTAGGGTTTCGATACTTAAGGTCCAAATTACATTTTCCACGCTTTTCTTTAAAAGTTAAGTATATTACATGATTTTCAAATGATTGTTACGCATAATTCAGGGAACAACTAACTGTACACAACCTTGTGAATAGGGGTTTCGCATGATTTTGTTTGAATCCACACGATTGGAAAGATATGAATACGATTGTGTAATGTAATCATGTATTACCAATTTGAAGAGTGGTTGGAAGGATTGGTTCTCGCCACGACGTGTAAAAATAATTCTAACTAACAGTTACCAGCACAGTGTATTGTTTTTGTACAGGTTGCGAAATATTCTGTTTTGGGAGGATATTCGCTAGTCTTTTGTTGATATGATTCGGAAAGAGTCGTCACAAATGAGCATTTCGCTTCTAAATATGTTATTTAAATATTGTACAATGTAGATTTAATGTCCTGTTGTGTAGCATATTAGTAAGTACCGGTACATTGTATAAGACTAGTGTATGTGACCGTATGTTTGTATGTAGGCTAAATGCTTTGTAAGTTTTTTGAAAGGAAAAATGCTTGTTTTTTGTTGTTTTATGTCCAACCTTTTTTTTGCGATTTTTCTTTTTTTAATATGAGCTCCGCGATTCGGAGGTTATTTGTAAATAAGAGTATTTTGAAGAAAAACAAATCTAATTGTGTTCATGTTTCTTCCTTGTCATTATTGTGTAATGGACTTAAAAGAGAAGGTTGAGTTCAGGAAAGGTGAAAAATTATTTGTGAGCCTTTTCATTTCTTTTTCGTTAGTGTGAAAGCGTATCATAGAAAAAAAATGCCCCATGAAGTGGATGGCTCTTCAAATGACTTTATACTCATAATGTGGGAACATGCCAAAGCCAATAAGCCATTTTCGTAATATAACCACATTTTTAATGAATACGTCTTTTTGAAGTGCTTCAATACAAATTATTTGTTTCACCTGTTATGAATAATTGTATTTCAATAGTATATTACCTGTTGTTGTTGAACAAGGCATGTTTGTCCTACCTAGCAACAAATAATAATATGCATTCCCGCTATTGAAATACAATTATTCATAACAAATGCATAGAATCATTTGTATTGAGGCACTTTACAAGGGCATACACATCCAATCCGATTACTTTATGAAAATGGCCTATTGCTACACACGTGTTGGGGCAAGAAAACAATAAGTTACAAATACATGTAAATGGTCGGAGCACAATTACTCTGTTGTAAAGAGAGAGTGTTGTAACCGTGCTCTTTACAATAAGCTTTCACTTTTCAAACTTGATACCTAAGAAAATATTTTCCCCCTCGTTTCTATTTCTTTACATACAACAAAAATAAACCAAACACACTGTTTATCAAATCAGACCAAGTTGACATCAATTCTTGATATTTTCAAGCAGTTTATTATTTTCATTGCATAGTCTTTATATCACATAATGCATACAATATATAAAAATATAGCTTTTATATTTGCACTTACCGGTAGTCATATCTTCATCCCACTTGCCAAAACACATTTTTGAATAGCCTATGGTATACCAAATTTGTGCTGGTCAGAAGATATTATAGAACAACAAATGAAATTTGTGCAAGTTGGAAGACGTTCAAATATAGCCTATGAAATTCATCCTCACCCAAAGATATTCAAAAATAGGCCAAAAAATAATTCTGGCAAAGCTGGGCTCATATTATATAAAACTTTACTAATCATAGTTGTCAACCAAATATAGTAAAACCTGCTTTAGCGACCACCTGTCTACAAAGACCGTCCACATTATTTGTTTCCCTTGAAAATGGTTTCGCATTGAAACATGTACTAAAGGAACCTGTACATAAAGGCCACCTGCCTATAAAGACCACTGGTCTTGTCTCCCTTGGGTGGTTATTAAAGATGGGTTTCACTTAATATACTATATAGCTTATGTAATCAGTTGACAACTAGCTTAATCAGTAAGTTTTTTTCTTCAAATGTAGGCCCAGATAATCAAGAAATGTTTACCGGCGGTATGTCATTTGCGCTTGCTTGGACATATTCATTTTCAGCCAGTGAACTTTGTGCTGTACATATCAACAATTTCATGGAATCCATTTTGCACGAAAAAATACACATCTTGAACATGAAAGACATTATGGTGATATCAGACATACAGACGTATACCGGTAATATTCCTCACTGCAGTATTTTCAATACAAGGAAAATTAGACATAATCACACAAACTTTGATGATTTTGGATTACCCACATACATTGATGGATATATATAATAAATACATGCAGGACCCTGCATAGAAAACTCTATTAAACTGAAAAGTACAAAAGCATATATGGTATGAATATTCTGTTCCAAAACGTGCTACATCCATATTATATTGGCGGGTCCAAAAAGTTGAATTTCTTTAAGTGAGAAAAAAAGAAGGTACTGGTACTGGCCTCCCAAAAAAGAGAGTGGTTCCAAAACATGCTGAATTCAGTTCAGTTTCATAACTTGCTTCAGGGTAACCTCGCTAGCCATAAGGACCATTATGCATAACGTGTAACTTCCTATACAGTGTATGTGAAGGACCGCTATTCATAAAATGGAAAGGGGGTCACTATTCATAAGGACTGCTATTCATAATGTGAGATGAGGGTTGCTATTCATATTTAAATTAAGGGTCATTAGTCATAAGGACCACTATTCAAAATCGACAAGAAGAAGGGGCGCTATTCTAATTTATATTGGGGGTCACTACTCGTAAGGACCACTACCCATGATATGAAATGAGGGTCGCTTTTCATCTTCAATCTTCTTGTATTATGAATAGCGACCCTCTTCTCATATTATGATTAACGGTCCTTACGAATAATGGCCCTTAATTATGAATCGAAAGAAGACCCCCTTGCTTCATCCCTGAAAACGATGGCCTAGCTGCTCCGGGGATTGACCAATCGCAGAGCAGTAGCACGATGCGCATGAATGAACATGCACTGACCATCGGTTTCAAACACAGTTGAAGGCGGTTTGCTGCAACGTGTGAACAGTATGCATGGGCGTCATTATACACACAAAATGTATTATCCATACAACGTGATATTATTTTGTTCAATTCTTCAAAGAAATAACAAATAAAAAGAATCTTATATAAAAAGAATCTGGCATGAATCTTGCATCAATACACAAAGACAATATATTTGAAAGACGGTTCTACCAAATTATGAGAAATAAATAAATTAACGTATATTCTAAAATATTTGAAAAAATTGCCACGTACAAAAATTGATGTTGGTAATATTAGGTCATATATCATCATTACTCTCAGATGTATGGTAAAAAAAATGTTAATGTTAATATTAAAGTAAACAAATATAAAATATCTTGGGCTACCCAATCTGAAAATTTGTATACAAAGTACTGATAAGTGATTACAAAATTGTATTAAGAATTAAATAGATTAACAGTTTTAGGAATAAATATAAATTTGCCAATTTGGTTTTAAATACATTTATAGGGCAATATAAATGGCATTTCACCAATAACAGCACTAAATATTATATAAGGAGCTACAGAATAAGCGAATATGAAATATAAAAAAGCTCCCCTATTTAAAAAAAATTGACTTACTTTACTAGCACCTACAAAGCACAACTTTAACTTCCTTAAAAAGGCAGCCCTATAAATTTGACTATCATATTCTATAAGCAACTACAAATGCACTGATAACATGCAGGACCCTGCATAGAAAACTCTATTAAACTGAAAAGTACAAAAGCATATATGGTATGAATATTCTGTTCCAAAACGTGCTACATCCATATTATATTGGCGGGTCCAAAAAGTTGAATTTCTTTAAGTGAGAAAAAAAGAAGGTACTGGTACTGGCCTCCCAAAAAAGAGAGTGGTTCCAAAACATGCTGAATTCAGTTCAGTTTCATAACTTGCTTCAGGGTAACCTCGCTAGCCATAAGGACCGTTATGCATAACGTGTAACTTCCTATACAGTGTATGTGAAGGACCGCTATTCATAAAATGGAAAGGGGGTCACTATTCATAAGGACTGCTATTCATAATGTGAGATGAGGGTTGCTATTCATATTTAAATTAAGGGTCATTAGTCATAAGGACCACTATTCAAAATCGACAAGAAGAAGGGGCGCTATTCTAATTTATATTGGGGGTCACTACTCGTAAGGACCACTACCCATGATATGAAATGAGGGTCGCTTTTCATCTTCAATCTTCTTGTATTATGAATAGCGACCCTCTTCTCATATTATGATTAACGGTCCTTACGAATAATGGCCCTTAATTATGAATCGAAAGAAGACCCCCTTGCTTCATCCCTGAAAACGATGGCCTAGCTGCTCCGGGGATTGACCAATCGCAGAGCAGTAGCACGATGCGCATGAATGAACATGCACTGACCATCGGTTTCAAACACAGTTGAAGGCGGTTTGCTGCAACGTGTGAACAGTATGCATGGGCGTCATTATACACACAAAATGTATTATCCATACAACGTGATATTATTTTGTTCAATTCTTCAAAGAAATAACAAATAAAAAGAATCTTATATAAAAAGAATCTGGCATGAATCTTGCATCAATACACAAAGACAATATATTTGAAAGACGGTTCTACCAAATTATGAGAAATAAATAAATTAACGTATATTCTAAAATATTTGAAAAAATTGCCACGTACAAAAATTGATGTTGGTAATATTAGGTCATATATCATCATTACTCTCAGATGTATGGTA
This sequence comes from Strongylocentrotus droebachiensis, assembly GCA_035222895.1. Classification (NCBI taxonomy): domain Eukaryota; kingdom Metazoa; phylum Echinodermata; class Echinoidea; order Camarodonta; family Strongylocentrotidae; genus Strongylocentrotus; species Strongylocentrotus droebachiensis. Next base: position 68,063 of record JAVYIG010003163.1, on the reverse strand, counting down.
AAAAAAATGTTAATGTTAATATTAAAGTAAACAAATATAAAATATCTTGGGCTACCCAATCTGAAAATTTGTATACAAAGTACTGATAAGTGATTACAAAATTGTATTAAGAATTAAATAGATTAACAGTTTTAGGAATAAATATAAATTTGCCAATTTGGTTTTAAATACATTTATAGGGCAATATAAATGGCATTTCACCAATAACAGCACTAAATATTATATAAGGAGCTACAGAATAAGCGAATATGAAATATAAAAAAGCTCCCCTATTTAAAAAAAATTGACTTACTTTACTAGCACCTACAAAGCACAACTTTAACTTCCTTAAAAAGGCAGCCCTATAAATTTGACTATCATATTCTATAAGCAACTACAAATGCACTGATAACATGCAGGACCCTGCATAGAAAACTCTATTAAACTGAAAAGTACAAAAGCATATATGGTATGAATATTCTGTTCCAAAACGTGCTACATCCATATTATATTGGCGGGTCCAAAAAGTTGAATTTCTTTAAGTGAGAAAAAAAGAAGGTACTGGTACTGGCCTCCCAAAAAAGAGAGTGGTTCCAAAACATGCTGAATTCAGTTCAGTTTCATAACTTGCTTCAGGGTAACCTCGCTAGCCATAAGGACCGTTATGCATAACGTGTAACTTCCTATACAGTGTATGTGAAGGACCGCTATTCATAAAATGGAAAGGGGGTCACTATTCATAAGGACTGCTATTCATAATGTGAGATGAGGGTTGCTATTCATATTTAAATTAAGGGTCATTAGTCATAAGGACCACTATTCAAAATCGACAAGAAGAAGGGGCGCTATTCTAATTTATATTGGGGGTCACTACTCGTAAGGACCACTACCCATGATATGAAATGAGGGTTGCTTTTCATCTTCAATCTTCTCGTATTATGAATAGCGACCCTCTTCTCATATTATGATTAACGGTCCTTACGAATAATGGCCCTTAATTATGAATCGAAAGAAGACCCCCTTGCTTCATCCCTGAAAACGATGGCCTAGCTGCTCCGGGGATTGACCAATCGCAGAGCAGTAGCACGACGCGCATGAATGAACATGCACTGACCATCGGTTTCAAACACAGTTGAAGGCGGTTTGCTGCAACGTGTGAACAGTATGCATGGGCGTCATTATACACACAAAATGTATTATCCATACAACGTGATATTATTTTGTTCAATTCTTCAAAGAAATAACAAATAAAAAGAATCTTATATAAAAAGAATCTGGCATGAATCTTGCATCAATACACAAAGACAATATATTTGAAAGACGGTTCTACCAAATTATGAGAAATAAATAAATTAACGTATATTCTAAAATATTTGAAAAAATTGCCACGTACAAAAATTGATGTTGGTAATATTAGGTCATATATCATCATTACTCTCAGATCTATGGTAAAAAAATGTTAATGTTAATATTAAAGTAAACAAATATAAAATATCTTGGGCTACCCAATCTGAAAATTTGTATACAAAGTACTGATAAGTGATTACAAAATTGTATTAAGAATTAAATAGATTAACAGTTTTAGGAATAAATATAAATTTTCCAATTTGGTTTTAAATACATTTATAGGGCAATATAAATGGCATTTCACCAATAACAGCACTAAATATTATATAAGGAGCTACAGAATAAGCGAATATGAAATATAAAAAAGCTCCCCTATTTAAAAAAAATTGACTTACTTTACTAGCACCTACAAAGCACAACTTTAACTTCCTTAAAAAGGCAGCCCTATAAATTTGACTATCATATTCTATAAGCAACTACAAATGCACTGATAACTTGTAGGGCCATGCATCTCAGATTTAACATTGTTAACGATGCCTTTACAAAGGCAACCCTGTTAACTTGATCGCTTAATATTTTAAGCGATTGCAAATGAGCATTACATTCTATATAAATAGAGCTTTCAAAATAACTAGCACAAAATATATTTACATGTATATTGCACAAACATGGAATGTTTACCCTGCAAAATGATCAACATTTCATTACACAATATTTAAATAGATACAAAACAATGAATACCAGAGGAATGAAAAAAAAGGTAGGTTGATTTACAAAAGAGGGAAAATTGGTAGCTTGCGACTTGTAGTGACACGAAAAGAAGCGTCTGGGAAGCAAAATGCATATTTGTTAAAAATCATTGTTGTATCCCTCTTGAGGTAGAAACACATTGTTAGGATATGGAGCTGGCAAAATACCATATCGATGACTCCTATAGAGTACAGAAGCTGTGACGTCATAAAAATCTATTTTTAGAATTTCTCAATTTTTTTCTTCATATTCCGAAAGAACATCAAAAATAATGTCCAAATGTTGAAAACTAATTGAATATGTTAAGTATTGGCTGAGATATGACCATTTGAATAAATATACTCCCCATAGGAACTCAGTGTTATATGGTCTGGCTCCTAATGGTTAGGAGCCAGAGCATATAACACTGAGTTCCCATAGGACATATATTCATTCAGATGGTCATATCTCAACCAATACTTAACATATTCAATTGGTTTTCGACATTTGGACATTATTTTTGATGTTCTTTCGGAATATGAAGAAAAAATTGAGAAATTCTAAAAATAGATTTTTGATGACGTCACACTTCACCACTCTATTGTTAGCTAAACTTTAATGCAGATATGTGACAAAAGAACCTTTGATCAACAAACATTACTAACTATTACCGGTATGCATAATGCTTGACGAACGCGTCTTTTAGTGACACTATATTTCGCTAAGCGACCTAATGGAAATGCAATCAAAATCAAGATTGTTTGAAGAAAAGCAATATTTAAAAAAAGTACAGCTTTCCATATCCTTGTGATAGCTAATCCCCTTGTGTTACTGTGGCAGTGTTCCAAGGTTTTCTTTTTGCCATTTTACTTAGCTAGGCAAATAGCATGGCTGTCTCACTCCCATAGGCCTGTTGAATAAAATTACTGACATGATTTCATTATTTAATTCAATACAGAACCTGGAATGGGCTTTGTTGAAAGCCTTTGTGATTGTCTTTCGGGCTCTGAGCCACACCTGACCTTCACCTTTACCTGAGATTCTGGAAGAATGCTGTGTTCTCAGCAGTCCGGCTTCCAGCTCAATTTTATTTTCTTCCTTCTCGTAGTTGGGTGTCTTCATCTTGGTAAGTTTGTCTGGCTCAGTTCTGCGTCGGGTATTCTACTCATATGGGGAGCAGAAACGCTTGTCTGTCCATACTCGATCCAGTCTGGCTTTAAATGCATTCACCATGGTAGCAGTGGCTACCTCTTCAGGAAGTTTGTTCCAGTCATTGATGACTCTTTGGCTGAATGCATCTTGCCTAATCTTCGTTGAGCATCTTTGTTTTGAGATCTTCAGACTGTGGCCTCTTGCTGATGAAGCCCTGTATTGCATTCAACTGATCTGCACAAGGGGTCCAGAGACAAGAGAATCACTGATGACAAGCTCCCAGGCATTCAATTAGTGCGGGGAACCCAAAATGTTCCATCAGACTTGTTTTCCTGCAACAAGAAATGAACAAAATTGTAAGAAATACGCACAAGGGACTTGGACACCAGAGAATCACTGATGACAAGCTCCCAGGCATTTAATTAGTGCGAGGAACGTAATTTGTTCCATCAGACTCGTTTTCCTGCGATAAGAAATGAACAAAATTCTAAGAAATACCCACAAGGGACCTGAAAACCAGAGAATCACTGATGACAGGCTCCTAGGCATTCAAGTGGTCATTTTCCTGCAATAAGAAATGAAAAAAATTGTAAGAAATAAGCATAATAACATAGCACTATGCTAAACTTGTTTCAAGTAGAGCGAGGATTTCTTTAAAACATACTGTTTGACAGAGAGAACACAAGTGAGCTCATAGAAAGGTTGGGTGTGGAAGAAACTGTAGTGGAAGTCAACAGGAAGTGGATTGAGATGGATGGGTCATGATCGAGTTGAGAAGGGTAGATGATGAACCTGTGAAACAAGCTTGGGATCTGGAAGTGGATGGCATAAGAGGGAAAGGAGATCTCATGGTGAAGAAAGAAAGTGGTAAGGTTTGTCTAAATGAGGAGGATGCTCAAGAGAAGAAGTGGAGGAAGGGAGTGTCATCAAGTCGGTAACTCTTTGTAAGACGGAAAATGCTGACTTTAATGCTAATCTTGAGCTTGGGTATGGGCATCGTATGTCGAGAGAACATGGCTATAATTGGTTCTGGATTGTTTATCGTGCAGTAGATTGATTGTTTGAACCAGTAAAATGAAAACAACCTCACAAAAACTTGCTGGAAATCATCTTTAATAAAAACCAGAAATCTCATTTGTACATGGTGACCTGTGTTTAGCATTAGGTGTTGATCCTAAATACCTTGATTTCCTTAATATCTTGTTATGCTCTCTACACAGACCCTATATATTTTCTGACAAAATCGTTTGGCACATGTCATTTGTTTGTATGGGGTAATCTTGAACATTCAGTGTAAGTTTTGTTGGATTCTGTGAGAATTTATTTCTATCATTACCAGAACTCAAGCTTATCTTTAATATAATGATGGTGGGCAAAGCCACTGGCATGCCAAGCTAATTGGTACATGCCTTTGGAAATCTAAAAATAATACGGCTCAACATAAATGTTGGTCTTGGGTTTTCAAAGATTATCTCTTCCCATCATTGCAATGTGCTTGTGTTCTGGACACCTTTTCATCTTACTCATGGCTAAACCAGAGCCCTGTTTCATAAAACTTGGTATCAATAACGAAAGCTAATTTTCTAAGACAAATTTGCTCTCAGCCAAATTAAATGCCACGATTTCAGTAGCTTATAATTGTTACTTGTTATTGATAACAAGTTTTATGAAACAGGGCCCAAAACTAGACTTTTTCTCTATTAAAGCCCCACCGCACCAGTTTGGCCAGGAGGGATTAGACCTCCCTGCATGGTCACTGACGGGTGGTTATCTCAACAAATAAGCTCTCAATTAACATAAGAAAAGAGGATCATGGGGGACCAATGCATGGTCACCAATTAGGCATTGTTTGCTATATATAGAGGGCGCAAGTATCTAAAAGTAGTGCAGTGGGGCTTTTACTCTTATCCTGCCATAATGAATAAAGCCTAATGCCACAGGGCTAATCCCTATTGTGCCAAGCCTCAAAAAACAAGTTAATTTTGAGATGATCGGATTAACGCGATGGTACTATCAATAGCGCGTGCAATGGGTATTACCAATAACTGCTATTACGAATGCGAGCATGCATGCACAAAGCAGATAAGCGGAAGCTCGCTCGCATGAATGAAACAACCAATCGATAGCGCGCTCGCGTGTACAAAGCACTATAAGGGTAGCATGCAAGCAGCCTTATGGCAGGATATGAGTTAAAGAATATTTTGATGTTCATATTATCACTTACATTGTGTACCAAGACTCTCATGTTGTTTGGTGAGCTGCGGGCTACATTATTCTCCTCAAGGAACTTGGACAATGCTCCACCTTTACTTGTGCAGCAGAACCTGAATCTGAAGGGATCGATAGAAAGACGAAATGAAGAACATGATGTTAGTTTCGTTCACGCCAAATGACATGCTACATCTAATTCAAGTTTAATGCGCTACGTATTTCTATTAAAGCCACGCTGAACTGATGAAAGTTCCACCCTAGCATACCGTTTATCGCACGGTGCCATTTGAGGAGGCGAGTTGGCTCAGTCCGTAAAGCATCTGCTTGTTGAACCAAAGATCTCTGGTTCAAATCTGACCAAGGCGGATGATTGAAGCTTGCGTTGTGTGTTAACGTGCCCCTCCCCTTGTTTCATAGACGCAGACTATGTTAAGGGGAAAACACTCTGTCCCTTGGATAGGACTTTCAATGGAGGCCCTGTGTGGAGGAGAGTCACCACCTTTGCACGTCAAGACCCAACTGCACTATTCATATAAGAGTAGGGGAAAACCCCCGTGTAGTGGTCTACCTGCGCACTCGTAATCGGTTATACCGGGAGGAGAGACCTGAGGGTTAATACAGTGATTCAGTTCGGTTTTCACCTCCCAGATTTAAATCTGACTTAAAGTCGGTCTTAGTCTTTGTGAAACACTCCCCTGATAAGATAAAGTTTTCTGACACGGATGAGAGTGGCCGATGGGACTATACTTACAGCACACCCTTGACCTTGCTCCCTGCTCTCCTGGCCGACTCCACAATGGATAAAAGGAAGGGCTCGGATGCGTTCACCCCGCGCAGACCAAAGTGCAGTAGTTCACGGAACGACGGGAGGACTTTGATGAACTCCAGACAACTGCTCTCCGACATTTCTGAGGACTGGATTCTCATCATTCTAATCTAAACATCGAAGGAACAAAAGAAGAAAGTGTCGAAGTTACTAGGATGGGGGCTGGGTGTCTGGACACTTGACAAACATAAACACACTTTTCTTTTGCCTACGGATTTAACAGAAAATATTCAACAAATAGCACTCCATCATGAATATTTGACCTTTATAAGTCTTAGGAGATTTATGAAATATTTGCTTGTCTATTTCTATAATTTGCTGTTTAAGACCTACTGTCCAGACACAAAACGTCTGGGTTTACCGGGAACGGTCATAAGGCTTCTGTTAAAATGATTGCAGCAAAGAATTGTTCAGATATGCAGGAGCAAACCCCCGCAAAAAGAAGATTTTTTGTGTATAAATAAAAGGCAATTTTTAGGAGGTAAAAAAAAAGCTGCCGCGACACAACTCAATTTCGTTTTTACAAAGTTAGAAAGAAATATGACGTCACGGCTACAGCCTACACAGCGTTCGGCATCACTCTCCTCACAAGATATTTTGTAACGATGGCAAGGTTCACTAGCACCCTTTTTTAATTTAATCCAGCAGTCTATGGATATTGCAAGAATCAGGAAGGCTCTAATGTTGGATACCATCTGACTTAATACTGGAATGTCAGGTATGGGAAGAAAAAAAAAATCCATTCACAATCTTATTAAACATGCGATTCGTTGATGATTTTGTGACCGTATTACGTAACTATGTTTTTGGCTTCATCTGCTTCCAGTATTAATTGGGTGGTTCTGCTAGTTGAAATTAATGGCTTAAGAGCGTAAATAAACTAAATTTGACACTAACTGCGTATCTCACTATCATGAGTGGCATGGTTCGATGCGCCGTATCTGAACACTAATGAACCGCAGGGTTTTTTCGCAGAGGGGGTGTTGCTTTATATCTTACGATCCTTACCTGGATGGATACATGGTGGGGTAGTGTATAGTTACACAGACATAAAAATTTACCTTGTTCTTAATGCCCTGAGGAAGCTTCTGGAGTCCTTGTATCGCACTTGGAGTAGCAGCATACAGGCAGAGGTACTTCTCCTCGAACATTGTCGCTAGGTGAACCTTGATGGCGTCATTGACCTCTGGACATTCGTTCAAGAAGTCCAAAGCCAGGCGAAAGGTTGCGTTCTTGTTTGGCGGGAGGGGTTGGTCCACCCACAGTTGGCCTAGGACATGCCGCAGAACTTGCGCGCAGGACACAGCACCTAACCCGCACGTGAAACGCAGGAGGTTCTCATACATGTGTATGCCTTTGTAGTCCTTGATCTTGGACAGTGTCTCTTCCAGCGCTTCGGGCGGGAGAGATACCAGGTAGCTGCTGGCGATGTGCTCTTGTGCGAGTTTGTGGTAGAACTGTATCTCTGTCCTCTCCGCTTTCTTGCCCATCCTCATTCTTGTCTCTGTCACCGTTCTTTGCGACATGAGTCCCATTTGACAGGCTTGCTCTACTTCATGAGACACACACTTGAAGTCCTTCTTGGAGAAGACTGTCCTCTTGTTGTCCTTAAGGTGAAGGTCCAGGACCACCTTGCCCAGCTTCAGGAGCAGCGGCTGAAGCCTATCTTCAGATGCTCCATCATCACTGGCATACGCTGATTCCTCGTCATCACTGCTGTAGGAACTCTCTTCTTCATCAAAGCTCTCCTTCTTTGCTATCCAGTGGTGCCAGAGAAACTGGATGACTTGGTTGAGAAGACCTGTCTGGGTTTGGACATCCTCAAGAGCATCCTGCTGCCAAAGGTCACACACCATGACGCAGAAGAGAGGTATCTGCACCAGCTGGCATACCACAGGGCTATTGTCTAGGAACTGCCTCAGTTTCTCTCCAGATTCCTTCTGATCATGGAAGAACCCTTTGATATACCGTTTGGCGTTATCCAGAGTGAAGCCGCGCAGCTCCATCTTAACGTAGGACTGACTTGCCTTCGTGAAGCTTCTCTGGTGGCGAAACCGGGATGTGATGACCGTTGGACACTCTTGAAGGCAATGGTTCTGAAGGACGGAGACAACGTCGCTCTTGATGTCTTTGGCCAGGATGTTGGTGATGTACTCATCGCAGCCATCAAAGACCAGCATGCACTTGCTCTGGTTTTCCTGGATGAACGTCTTCAGAACTCCAGCTGAAAACTTCTCCTCGTCCCCCACCAACAATTGGGAGACAATGGCATCCTCTAGAGCTGTACCTTCCTGCAGAAGTCGCAACTTAATCACAAACAAGAGCAGAACATCCCGCAACGGAGAGCCCTCTAGGTCATGTGACCAGTCGTAGGCTATTTTAGCTGCTAGCATCGACTTTCCACATCCTGCGTTGGCTAGTATGGCAAAGCGGTAATGGTGGTCTTGGACGTTACAAGCCATCTTCAGAAGATCGTTGAGTGTCCTGGTGTCTTCTGCACCCTTGCAGTGCTGTCCTTGTTCATAAAGGTCTACATCTACAAAGTTTTGCTTGAAGCTTAGAGAAGAGTCTTTGTCCCAAGGCCGTAAAGGCAGATGACATAGTTCTTGTTTGTAGCGATTCATCAGTTTCCTTCGCAGTTTTTCCACCTTCAAAGTATTTTTGTCGGTAGCTGTTTGAAAATAATGAGAAAAGGATATATATATATATATATACATGAAATCACCATTTCAGTAAACTATGAAACAAAATTATTATTTTTTCACGGGATCTCTGTTTATAAATAGCGAAATGATATAATTTGTGTTAAAGTCTAGTTTGTGTATGACTCAAAAAGAAAAGTAGTCAGAAATAAAAACTGATTTGTCATGGTCTACCCCAAAATATCTCCTTTAGATACAATAAGCCATCTTTTTAATGTAACCAAATTTAATGCATAAGTCTTTGTGAATTAGTGCTTCAATACAAACTAGACTTTAATTCGTCACTTAGACGAATTAGGTGATACGTATGATATTGGTTTACATAACGAAGAATGCATTACACGATATCATATTATTTTATAAAATGCTTCTCCCATTATGATCTATCCATATGTCAAGTTTAAATTGTGTCGATCCCTTGTTCATTATGGATCTAGGGAAGATAGGTTGAGACAATATATGACCATTGACTCTGTGCAGTAACCAGTTACACCTTTGACCCTAATTTACATCATGAAGAACGCATTTTGACGATTTTATCTTATTCAAAGAAATGAAAATGTAATTGATAAATAAGAGCTTTTGCCTGAATAATTAAAAGTAAATAGTGTATGACGTCACGATGTCCCAGCGTAAATGAAAAGTCAAAATAAATGTGGGAATACATTAGCGATCATTTTGAGTTGTCGACGTGAGATTTGCTAGTTGCTTGAAAATAAAAGCTTTAAATATCGGATGGATATATACTGTCACTGAATAAGGAATGTGGATTAGACCAGAGTTGAATTAACAGGAAATAATGTAGGAAAGAGAAAGAATGAGAGGCAGGGAGTGTTGAATTTTTTTCAAATAATGCATGGAACTGTAGATAGCTGAAGATATTCGGAAAGGAAAGGAGCTTAGCAATCATCGAGGCCATGATGGTAAAAAAAAAAAAAAAAAAAAAAAATGATTTTGACCCATCGTCTTTGACCACAAATTCCTTCATGATCCCGTCATCAAGAAAGAAATATGTTGTATTTGGAACTTAGATCGTAGACTCAGCTACTACATATTATAATTTAGGAGAGATTCGAATAAAGATAAACGATATACGGTTGAAAGTGCATTGTCGTTGTTTACGAAATCAATTAAAATCGATTGAAATTAAATCTTTTGATTTCAACGAGCAATATGATGATGTCGTAAAATCCGATTAAATCTTTTAATTTCAACGAGCAATATAATGATGTTGGAAAATCAGATTAAATTTTTCAATTTCAACGAGCAATATGATGATGTCGGAACATCAGATTAGCCAAGAAGATGTAGAAAATCATACCTACAACCCATTCTCTATGCACATATAATAAAACAATTAGGGTATCCCCAGCATTTTTCACGATTTCATATTACGTTATAAATGCTCCTCTCATTATGGACACTGCTAAAGTTTAAGTTTCACAAATAGGACATACGTGACATAATTCATCATTTCAACATTCAATTGAAAATTGTGACATGATCTCATCTTATCGAAAAACTAAAAAGCACCGTTTTTATAGCCCATGGTCTCAGCTATAACATACCCAAATTTGGGAGAAAACAGAGCACAAATAAGATAGATAGTGCTCAAAGATGAATGTCATGTAGATTCATGATGTGAACGAAATTCACCTTCCGTAGACATAACACGCAAATTAAGAAAATTCTGACATGTGGCCTTTAATTGCATTCTTTTCTATGATGACATTATTTAAATGAAAATTGGTGTAAACTGATCTTGTAGACGATTGCCTCGACTACAACATATTAAAATCTAGTAGGAAATCGACGAATATTGAGAGAAATACACTTATTTTTCCATAAATATAATGACGTCATAATATGCATTTTTGTATTTTGACTTCCAAGGCCATTATGATGACGTCAAGATGGACTAAATGGCCAAATGAGATATGAAATCATACCTCTGACTCATACTCTATCTAAATATGAAAAAAAAATTGGCAGTCCTTATTCATCCCAATGGACTTTTTATAGGCATGTTTTTGCCCATATATGCCATGTATTACAAAAATCGCGCGTACGGACGGTTATCTTGAACGGACGCCCATTCCGTTATTAATAGTGATAAAGAGCTAAACATGTTATCAAATTGTTCGGAAAAATATGAGGAATATTAGTCAAAAGTTTTTGCGGAGGGATACTAGAGTGCCATAATGGCAGCAATGATAAAGCCATGATAATAATTGTGGAGCGCCAGGAGTGTCAAGTTTGACAGACATGAGCGCTATATACAAGAACCCACTACAGTGAAAGCTGCTTTAGTGACCACCTGTCTACAAAGACCACCTGTCAACAACAAGCACATTTTTTGTTTCCCTTGAAAATAGTTTCTCATTGAAACATGTACTAAAGGAACCTGTCTACAAAGACCATTTTTTGTGTTTCCCTTGGGCGGTCGCTGTAGACAGGTTTGACTGTGTTATCTTTGTAGCGTTTGATGAGAAATTGAATTAACTGACCTGGTATGTGAATCTCTCTAAAGTACTTCTCAGAGAGCTTGATCAGTCTTGCTTTTTGTAGCGCCCTCTTCAGTTTCGGCTTGTTAGCTCCAGGAGTGCGTTGTCTCCATTCTGTTAACATATCCCGCGTCCCTCTGCAGCTGACACTCCCTGATAAGTTGTTGGTGGAGTGGAATCTGGTCCTGGCCGCTTGATCAAAGCCAAGGGCGATGCCGAGTGCGTCCAGGTGGTCAACGGTCTCCACGTCAGCGGCCAGACTATAGATGAGGTCATCGGTCACTTTGAGAGGACCTGCGGATGGTGCCTGCAGAGATGGCATCGAGGTAACAGTCTCTGTACATTTGAAGAAAGGAACAGACAGGCAGGACTGATTAAGATTGTTGAATGTAGCAATGTTGTGGATAAGTCACCGGACGGCTGATTCCTAGACCGCAAGCATCATTGACATTGGTGCATTTTTCCGTAACTTTTTTAGGAATTTGCCCATGTACAAGAAAAATATCCTATGTATAAAGGAGAGGTTTTTATCTCTTTTCAATAAAAAGTTATAGCAAAAACAACATTAGTGTATTGAGGACCTGTTTGGTGTGTTTACATAGAGTTTTTAAAGATAACTTTTAAGTAAAACCTCTAATCACCATGGATTTGGTGTCAAAAGATGGATACCGGTAATTAAAATATCTTCAATTTCATTAAGTTATGTAGTGTGTGAATTGCATATATCTTTACTAATGGCCGGGGTCCAGGAGTCCGCCTTAGGGCCCCTGGATAGCCATCATGAGCGATAAAAACTCTTATCTATTGATTCTATTCCTTGAAATTAAATTTCAAATCCCACTGCCCCCATTGTGTGCTCCTTTCAAAGAGCACAAAAAGCCCTCAGATTTTAATAACATTCCATCTCATTCAGTAATAGCAGACACACCCTTAATACTAGACACAACTTTCAATGAAATGATGCCCACATTATTGATTTATCCATCTGAATAGGTACTCTTGCTATACATTGTTACATTTCTTCGCTCCAGTGATCTCGAGGCAGCAGACAGCAAGAAATTGTGTAAATAATAAAAAATAAAGTCAAAACGAGTGGTTGTTGTTAGAAGCTTAAACTACATAAAACTCACATTCTCCATTCGAGTTCTGGTCATGCGATTGCATTGTGAAAGAAACGGTATGGAATCGATCAGAAAAGGTTGTTCATCTAGCATATACTGTACATGTATGTATTGGTGTGTACTGCAAGGTTCTGTGATCAGCAAAATGATGAGAAATTGCTGTTTTTGTGGAAAATCAAATCAATAACTTTGGGTTGCTATATTTTTTTTATTGAAAAGAGATTTAAAAAAACCTCTCCTTTACACAGGATATTTTCCTTGTACATGGGCAAATTCCTCAAAAGATACAAAAAAAATCATCTCTCCGATTTTGATATTTGGAAAAATAATGGATTTTGATAAAATTCAATATTTCGAAAAAAATCATGTTCTTTACTTAAATTTGCGATGTTGATTAATCCCCCAAATCCGCTAACATTGGTATCAAAATGTAGATAATTTAATTTTCTTTCATATGGCACCAAACTTATGGTGGTTCAAGGTTCCCTTAAAATATTATTAACAAAATACCCTTTTCTGTCAAAAGGACACCCCCTCCGATCTAGGGGTGCTCGCAACAAATTAAAAAAAAAGACCTCTGAAATAATGTGTATTATGATAAAAATCTTTTGAATAAACAAGTAGTGCTTAGTTTATGCGGTAGTGGCAGGCAAACCTCTCTTTTCTGACTTTAGCCCTCCGGTTATAATCAAACAAAACATAGTTTGTAGCTCTAAGCTAAAAATAGTTGTTGAATTTGACTTTGTTTATTAAGGCAGTTTAATAACTAACTAATTAGTTCTAAATCCTGGAATTACTTTTGTTGCCCTAGTTTTTATCTCATCCTGAAAGGTGCACTGTGCTAAGACTTGGAAAACAAAATAGATATATGCAAACTGGATATTACATGAAGAGAGAATCATGCATAGTAGCTCTAAATGATGTCCATGCTGAGAAATATTTAGGGGGTCTACTTCTGTGCCAACTCTTTCTTATGGTAATCACTCTTTTTGCAAAGCTTCTGCTGAACTTTGGAAAAGACTACCGTTAAATGTCAAAAACTGTCAAACAGTTAACCAATTCAAATCTAGTCTTGAGACACATTTTTTCAAAATTAATTTCGATGATTAACTAACTCTGTTCAACTTTGATGAGTATTCCATATGTATTGTAATTTCAAATTTGTAGGTTTATTTGCACTTTTTGTTTTGTTTAATATGAAATTGTTTATCAGTCTATTTGTTTGTTATAGCGCTTAGAGACTTTGGTGGTAAGTGCTTTATAAGTAACGTTTTTATTACCTTTATTATTATTTATTCTAGTAGACTCAAAATTGTCCTTGAAAGTAGACAGAAATAACGGTTTGGTATGGGTGATTCTTTATTAAAACAGACATTTGTCAACATTATAGAGACGGTCAGAGGAGCCAGATGTAATCTCAGTGGAATAACCGTCGATATCAGAGACTGAAGCTAATCTATAAGCTGATTTTTGCAACTTTGCACACATTTTTGTCCTTGAAATGACAAGGATAATGTGTAATCACTGAAGAAGGCCTCCTGATCGTTGAACAGGCATAGTCAATAGCATCACTGGATTTAAAGAGAAGGTTGAGTTCTGGGAACTTGGGAAGAGGTGAAAACTAACTTGTGAGCGTTATCATTGTTATTATGCAAGTGTGGAAGAACATCAAATAAAACATGTTCCCTGAAAAGCACGTCTCTTCAAATGCCTTCCTATTAAAATATGGCATGTAACATCGTAAAAATCTGGATGGATTTTTACGCCACGTGTTCGTACAGTCCCATATATATCTTTCTGTGTACAGTGCTTGTTACTTATCAAGACTTGGCCAAATTTCTTATCATTTTGATGATTCCAGAACTTTGCAGTGCACACAAATACTTATGTGCTAGATGATCAGCCTTTTCTGATTGATTTCACACCGTTTTTTCACAATGCAATCGCATGACCAGAACTCAACTTTATCTTTTAGTATAGTAAAGTAAAGATTACAACAGAACAACAAAATATAACAAAAATAAAAGGATTACATTACCACAAGTAGCTGGAGGTGATGCCATGTCCATGGCTGTTTTTCCTGCACATATTTTGTTGTATGACGCCTTGATGGAGTCAGGGTTGGGTGGCCGAACACTTAACAAACTAAAGCCTTGTCTGTTGCCTTCAGAATAAAAGATATTATAAATCAAATTATAGCACTAACCATCAAGAATATTGTCCTTTCATTTTATAGTAATGTCCATCATAAGTTTTCAAAGATTTAGTACTTAAAAACTTTTTCAATTTTTTTTCAAATTGCTGTTTTTAAATCAACTGTCTGGACAAACAACGTCTGGGTACACTAGACTGTACACAGAAATAACCGGGTGGTAATGGGTCGTTCTTTAATAAAACTGACATTTATCAATCAGACATAGAGGCAGCCAGTTGAATTGAGCCAGGCCAGGTGTATACATGTATCTCAGCATAACAACCGTCAACATTTTTAGACGCAAATATAGAGACTGAAATTATGAATCTTTCAGTCTAATAATATACTTACTCACTTTACTTTAATACACGATGTTGTAGGGCTAAGCCTGTTCATCGATCCAGGATTCTTCCATCCATGGTTACTGCAATTGGAAGAGATTGTGTGCTACGCAATCTTGAAGTTGAACCTGTTCACTTTTGCATGATCCGAGATTCCGACAACATCATGAAGACATGAATGCGTTACTCGAAAACCTAGTCTCAAGTCTTAATCAGTCAACAACAAAAATAATGTTCATATATGACAAAATATGAAGGATGACATATATTACAGGCAGGGCAGTAGGCGAATTCGGCATCATACTAGGAATTGTGATGACCCGCGTATGGCGACTCTCCAACTCTAACTAAGATCACACGCTGGCCTGGCACATGTCGCTGCACTGGAACCTTAACCCCGACCGTAGCTAGAGAAAACTGCACGTTGCACGGTGCAGGGTTTTGACAGTAGATCCAGTATTTGACGCCGCGAGCTTCGGCTAGTTTCGTCTAATCTACTTGGTGACTTGGTCTGAAGATCAGAAAACAATATGGATAGTACTTGACAAGTTGAATCACATATATTTTTCTCAATCAAATGTTCGGATGAACCAACGTGAATTAACGATGACTGAATGGGCACTGTTGTTATCTTTTATTAAACAGCCTAGCTAGCGTATAGGCTATAGCCCAGGCATTGCATGATGTGTGACTGAACTTTGCTGTTTGTTGTTGTTTTAGTTTTAGGCGTGGGGCGCGCCGTCGAATCTACCTCGGCTTTAAATAGTCTGAAAACATAGACCTCTATTTACTTTCTGTTAATTGTCAGAGCGTAATTTGAACATTTTCCATCGAGTTTCAAAGTATAACGTGTTCCACCTTCCCCATTATACATTTCAATGAGAAATGGTGGGTTTTCATATTGCTTCTTTAGACATCAACCAAGTAATTGTGATTGTGTTTTGGATAAAGCACTTAAATTGGGCTCGAATACATATACTACCGATTAACAATGGGGAATTCCCGTTTGTCTCTTGATGATGTAGTGTCACGTGATCACTTACGTCAAATGTATTTCATCATGTATTTCATCATGTATTTCATCAAGATAATTTAACTGTAAAAATAAGGAAGGAACTGTCAGAATGCAGGAGGAAAACGTTTATTAATGACTTGTACAATTGAAATGATGTGTCTGTTTAAAAACCTTCAATGCATGTTTACCGTTGCTAAGTTGCCATAGTACACTGGCATAATGTCACTTGTGAGAACTTTCGATTTGCTATTTAACATTCATTTTACTATCCTTGATAAAACAATAGGATCAAGATAAAAAGGATCAGCTTGTTTGGTTAAAATAATGATATGTGTTTGGTTACAGAAACATTATCCATAATACCGTTGCTATAGGTATTGTGGGTCAATGTTACTTGCTATTTCAAGATATAATGCTATTAATGGAACTTTCGATTTGCTATTTACAACATGCATTTTCCTATCCTTGATAAAACAGAAGGATCCGGATGTAAAGAATCCACTTTTGTGGTTAAAACAATGATGTGTTTGGTTAGAAACATTCTCCATGTACACTGTTGTTAGGTTGATAGTGCACTGGCATGTACGTGGGTCATTGTCACTTGCTATTTCAAGATACAATGCTATTAATGGAACTTTCGATTTGCTATATTTTACAACATGCATTTTGCTATCCTTGATAAAACAAGCTAGAGGATCAGGATGATCGAACAGAATCGGCTTGTGTGGTTAAAATAATGATGTGTTTAGTTAATAATAGAAACATTCTCGATTATGAACCGTTGCTATAGGTATTGTGGGTCAGTGTCACTTGATATTTAAAGGCATTAATGGAACTTTCGATATAAGAAGAAGAGGAAGAAAAAGAAGAAGAAGAAGCAGAAGAAAAAAAAAGGAAAAATAAGAAGAAGAAGAAGAAGGAATAAGATCGAAGGAGGATGATTGAGCATAACGAAGAAGAAGAAGAAAGGGAAGAAAAGGAAGAAGAAAAGGAAAAGGAAAAGGATGAAGAAGAAGAAGAAGAAGAAGAAGAAGAAGAAGAAGGATAATCAAGAAATTGTGTATGGCCAAGAACCAAACCCTTTCGAATCCGCCCCCCCCCCAAAAAAAAAAAAAAAAAAAAAAAAAACGAACAATATCCCAAGCTCCGACCATTCAACAACGAACAGTCAGCTACTCTGTAACCAAATCAAATCAGAAGCATTATAGCCTAAGTTGTTACTTTTACATACTCATTTTGTGCCTTCTTAAAGGGATCTGGTAACTTTGTCCCAGATTCTGAAACAAATCCTGGATTTAGCTCATGCTGCAATGATAATTATAAACCTTTAGGTCAGTCAGGAGCCCCATGACTTTTACAAGCCGATCGCCTGTCTGATTATCAAGATATTTATGATTGGAAATCGAAACCAACGGTTTTCATAACACTACAGTCTATTGGGGAAAACGAGAATGGTTAAACCGGTCACTCAAAGATTCTTTTTTCTTTTTTCAGACACTTCTTGATCATTTTGAAGCGCGATTCTTTATAGGCTTCAATAATATTACACCATGGCATATCACAAACACTGAAAACACGTAGGGCCATACATCTCAGATTTAACATTGTTAAACGATGCCTTTAAAATAATTAATGATGTACATTATGTAAATGATGTTTAATACTAAATTCAAATTAAAAATTAAGCAACATTCCTCTAACCTCAACTGATTTCCTAGGTTTCCTATAGGACCTACGTACGCAACCCGTCACGGCCGGACATAATTAACCCTATCTCATATCCGGCCCGAGGGGTTGCGGTCCTTCCATCAGGAATTCTCAACTACTGACGTCTTCGGAAAAAGAAAAAAAAATAATCGTAGAGATCAGTGATCTCAAATGATACAACATATCCAATTAAATTAGATGTAAAAAGTCATTACATCTTAAGGTTTTCAGATTGCTTTGTACAATGTATTTTAAAAAAAAGGAAAACCGTTAGATGCAAGGTACAATGCAATAGTTTGAAGAAAAACCCTTATGAACTTTCAATTGAGAATCTGATATTTTTCTTTTCATAATTCATATAGAGTCTGATTTTGGCATCGTTATGCATGATCCAGTGTACAGTCTTGAATAATGTAGGCCTGTAAATGTAATCCGGTCTATTTGGGAGGTTCGTTATTCGGAATTATGAACCTTCAGAAAAACGACAAACGGCCTAATGCTAATATTGAAGAAAAAAAAAATGTTTAGCGTCTTGCCTTTTTGTGAAAAAAAGGAAGGAGAAGGCACATTGTTTTATATTTTAAAGACAATTTCAGAAAAAGATCATTTTAGCAGTACGTTTTTCGTGGTTTTCATAATGAAAAATAAATAAATAAATACAGGCGTCCTCAAAAAAGAAAGCAGGCGGAGACGCTAAAAATGGTTTATTTTTCTCGATCCAGCAGAGTACAATAACACTCACAATGGGAATGGATCGCGAATTACTTGCCACAGTCATAACAGCGGCGGAGTATATTGCAAATCGTTTTTACCCTATTTTAAGAATACTTAATCACTAATTGCCGTATTGTTTTATTTTTGAATGTGTTCACTATGTGTGATAATTGTAACGTTGGTGTGCAAGACAGTGAAGTTGTTTTTATCTTGTAAACTGAATGTAATTCAGCCTGCGAACTGCCAGGTTTAGTATTTTAATAAACAATAGAATAGTTATAATAATAGTAATTAAAACAAAAATATATAATAATAATAATTCTTCACCCTCTCTCTACACCTGACAAACTTCAGCTTTGAGAGTTTTCCCTCCCTCACGAGTCTTCCATCTTTCTCCTTCCCCGTCTTTTTCCCCCGCTCTAAATCTCCAACCCCTCTCTCCTGTCTCTTTCGATCTCATTCTCTGTCTATCCTTTCTCTCCCTTCTATCCTCTCTCTTTCAATCTAGTTCTCTCTCTCTCTCTCTCTCCATTTCATCTGTTCCACTATTTTTTCTCTCCCCTCATAATCTTCTCTCTCTATCTCTCTCCCTCTTTCTCTCTCTCACACTCTTTCTCTCTCTCACCCTGTCTCTATCCATCCTGTTCTCTGTCTATCCTTTCTCTCCTTATCCATCCTCTCTCTCATCTCTTCCACTATTATCTCCCATTATAATCTTATCTCTCTCTCTCTCTCTCTCTCTCTCTCTCTCTGTGTCTCCCCGTCTCCCTCTATCCCCTACCCCTCCTCTTCTTCATCTCTCCCCCTCTCTCTCTCCTCCTCCCCCTCCCTGTTTTTTTTTTCTCTCTCTCTCTCTCTCTCCCCTTTCCCCAGGCTTGTATGCAATATCCAGATCGACAGACAGAGATATGCTGATAAACATATTTTGTGCACTAATTACCCAATTTAATACATTTCAAAGTATTGGACAGGAAGAAAGGTGTAAACAACAGATTTCGGAATGACAAAGCAAAAAAGATATTATTATAATAATAGTTGTACAAGCGAGTAAAGTATCAATATCCACCATGTTATTAGCGAAATTATTAATCAAAGTCACCGGGGCAAAATAACGATTAAAACCGAATGCAAACTAAAACCAAGCCCATCATTTTCACCCAGACCTACAGGGCGCCCTCCGAGAAAGTAGCGTCTGTTGATGTTGCTGATGCTACCCTAAAAACCAGTGTACATTGCTTTGTTTTGTTGAATGAGATCATGCCGTTTAATAATTTTCCCTATTTTGAAATTCTGGAACAGTCATGAATTGTGTAAGGCCAAATAAAAAACATCTCTATTTTCTCGTCCCCTCTTTCTTTCTTATTTTCCATTGACCTCCTCGATATTTTTTATTATTTGAAATGTTTTTTTCTGAAATTAAACAATCTGAGGACATCTATAATTATGGACAATGGAAT
The DNA here is from genome assembly GCA_035222895.1 of Strongylocentrotus droebachiensis. Lineage (NCBI taxonomy): Eukaryota > Metazoa > Echinodermata > Echinoidea > Camarodonta > Strongylocentrotidae > Strongylocentrotus > Strongylocentrotus droebachiensis. The sequence goes on along the minus strand of JAVYIG010003163.1, from coordinate 48,064 downwards.
TTACAAAAGCTTGAATATAATGCAATCTCGCCAAGTTGTTTTCAGCCTCTGTAATGGATATACAGATCAAAACTTCATAGCATTTTAAAATAAAATTATGTTGGAATTATCCAATAGTATTTTGATATAGGGTCTGAAACAAGAGAAAAATATGAAAATAGTGAATAACGTGAATCCCCACCTCACAATCGGACGTGAAACTACATCATATACCGTGTTCAGGTATGACGCGGTAAAACCACCCGAACCGCCGCGGTAGTAACGTGGAAATAAATGGCTGCTGCACATTAATGGTCCGGCCGGCCTGCCCGTATGCACTTTGCTTTGTGCTATAAGGTACCGAAATGTGAAGCGTACGGTCATCATGAAAGAAGAAGAAGAAACAAAACCGCGGTCACAACCGCTGCACGGAAACTATTACTCCTGCAAAGCACCAAGGCAAACCGGATGGTTGCTTCCGAAATTGAAGAACTCGGGGACGCAATGGCCACAGTTGAAGACTCTGCACCGAGGTGGATCTTCGCGTCCCGGACACGAAGCGTTCGCACACATGTCCGCCGCACAACTCATGGTCTCAGTAGAGCCGCATGTATCTAACGGAAAGGATTACGGAATAAAATGATAGTGATAATAATAATGATAATAAATAATGATTATAATGATAGCGATAATAATAATGATCATAAAATAATGATAATAATAATGTTGATAATAATAATACTGAAAATAATAATACTGTTATAATAATGGTGCGTGGCTTCTTAAAAGTACGGCGCACTTGTCCGTCACATCGGGCGCTCCTGGTATTCAAATATTAAAGGGAGTGTAGCATGGCAAATACTGGTTAACGCCATCTACGACTTCTTTTGGACAACTGCACGTAAACGAATGGGCTTGATTAGAACGGTCAGCAGGCGCTTTAGCATTCGCGAAACAGACCGAAGTTCTCCTCAGATCAGGCTTCGGTTTCGCGTATGTTGCACGCACGTGAATACTGCTGTACGCCGCGTCGTCCGTAGTCGTATTTTAACCGAATGGCCCCGAGTCAGGGTTGTGAGCACTTTTTGGCCCGTCGAAAATGTGAAAAATCGCACCCCCCCCCCTTGAGCGCCAGTGGGGTGGGGGGGGGGGGGGGGCGGGCAGCATCTCAAAAAAGGTAAAATGTACCTGTTTTTACACTGTTTTTTCCCCAGGGGGCGGAGCCCTCAGAAGCTCAGGGTTTTATACATCAAATTATTGTCGGATAAGTATAACGTTATACCTTATTTGTGACACTGGCAGGACACGAATTGGCGTGGGGTCCAGCTCAGGGGTTTTGGGCAATATATAACGGTCAGATGAGCATATTTTATACCTTATTTGTGACACTGGCAGGACACATAATTATTGGTGTTAGGTCCAGGGGGCGTAGTTTATACATTAAATTATCGTCAGATGAGGATATTTTTTTACCTTATTTGTGACATTGGCAGGTTACGAATTGGCTTTGGGTCTAGGGGGCGGAGCCCCCGGAAGCTCAGGGGTTTTGGGTAATAATTTACGGTCAGATGAGCATATTTTGATACCTTATTTGTGACACTGGCAGGACACATATTGGTGTTGGGTCCAGGGGGCGTAGTTTATACATTAAATTATCGTCAGATGAGGATATTTTTCACCTTATTTGTGTCACTGGCAGGTCACGAATCGGCGTGGAGTCCAGGGGGCGGAGCCCCGGAAGCTCAGGGGTTTTGGGCAAAAAATTACGGTCAGATGAGCATATTTGTATACCTTATTTGTGACACCGGCAGGTCACGAATTGGCGTGAGGTCCAGGCGGCCGAGACCCCAGAAGCTCAGGGGGTTTAAGCATTAAATTACCGTCAGATTAGCATCCAGCCGTCCGCCTTAGGGCCATAGGTGGGGTCAAGGGTGCAGAGCATTAAATTACGGTCAAATTAGCATATCTTGATACCTTTGATATCTTTTCCCTTTTATTTCCTTTTTTTTTTCCCCTTCTTTTTTTGCCGGGGGGGGGGGGGGGGGGGGTGGGGGGGGGGGGCGGGCCCGCCTTTGCCCTGAGGTCAGCCAATTATAATGCAATACAAATGGACAATGACCACTATATTTATCGGCTTGCAAATCAAAAGAAAGCTCTTTCTTACCACAGTCAATTACATCGCCACGATTGTCCATCCACTCAACCCCTCCCTCGCACGTCCCACGGCAAGTAGTGCCGTCGCGAGGGGCCATCCGACATACGGAGTACTTGCAGGGATCATCTTCAATACATGTAACTGTGAATAGGTTTCAATGGGCAGCGTATAATGATATAGTTAACAACAGTATAGCACTAAATATAGTAATAATAATAATGACAATGTGATGACTATCACGATGATGATAATAATAATAATATTAATAATAATAATAATAATATTAATACAAATATAGGATTTCCTGGCGAAATTCGCGAGTTTGTCATTCGAATTCATTTACTTTGCATTTAAGTTAGCGCAGATCGGCTTTGCCATGCCAATTATCATTCAATTTTCCAGTTTTTGTATTTAATTTAGGATTTTGGTCGAAGGATTTCATAGATCTGTCATTCAATATAGAAACTGCTCAACTAGCATTCAAATTAATATTCACTTGTCGAAGCGTAATTTTTATCATTCAAATTAACACCAGCCTGTCATCCTCCGTTATTCTCAAAGTAGATATTCATTGATTTTAAAAACTAACTTTATTTTCATTATTGCAAAGTTGAAACTTTGATTCGGCAAGGTTATCAAAATTCAATGCTTGGAAACATTCGAAGTAATGATTATTATAAATTACAAAACGCTTAAATACAGCACCGGCATAGCACCTGAAGAGCTCTTCGAACGCTGCTGAGATGTGTGAGATCACAGTATGGACATGAATTGCACAAGCAGACGATGTCCCATGACTTCTCACACATTTTCAGTGCCTGTGTTTTCATCTTTTCTTGTGTTCTTTCGCTTACTTCACTGCCGTCAGGCTAAATGTATAATCTATTGCCTCACTCTAAACCGGCTCTAAGACCCGCGCATGGTTTTATTTTGATGGCAAATGCAGCGATACAAAAATAAAGGAATCTGTCGCTTGTCAACAAAATAAGACGCCATTGTATATTCAGCTGCACACACCGCGGTATGTTCGGCGTTTCAAGAGGGAACAAATGCCGTCCTTAATATCATTCCGGGGGGTTTTCAATTTGAAAGTCTGGTTTCTTTGATTGTTGATTAACCCCTATCCTGTGTATTTACAAGCAAAAGATTTTAGTTATCAAAATCGGGTCATATCCCCTTTTGAATGGTTTGACATGCTATTACATTTATATACACTAAACTCATTATAATTTGACAAAATAGCTTTGCAATTATGTTAATTCTTTATGGGATGTCGTCTGCTTGGGCAGTATTGGTCCATATAGTGACGTCATTAAAACATCGTTATTTTTCCGGCGAATTTCTCGTATATCCCAGCTGCTATGTAGGTGGTTGTATTTGTATTTTTTTATAAATCACCCGATATGTAGTTAACCTAAAACTTGTACGATGGCCATCTGTTAGCTTACCAGTTTCTAGGAATACATTAGTTGACATATTTGTGATTTTCTTTGAATTTCACCTTTAAAGAGTTTCATAGTTTACTTGCCCGCCAGCAGATCGATGTCTAAAGACATGGCTAAATAATGAATCATGTTCAAGTTGTTGACTCTAGATAGTCCCTTCCCCAGTCACAATATAGTACCCTTCTTCCATAATGAAATTATGATGAAATTATGATAAATTTATGATGAAACATAAGACAAACAACTTCCTTACATGAACATTTACAAATATACTGAGACCATCAGGTCCGTAGATGCAAGTCGTTTTTTCTTCTTAACAATCAAACTTGAATGCTGATGAATATCAGATAAATCTAATAAGTATAAGTGTATAAATGCAAGAAAATGAAATATGATGAAATACACATGAACAAAAAATCTTGAAAGAAAGAGAATGAGCTGTAAAAAATGTGTAATAAACGAGAAATGTATATTGACCATCAATTTTAGTGCACAAAGTGCTAATTTGAATGCTACAAATGAATTAGAATGCTAGAAGTACACCGTCGCGTTGTCAGAAAATCGCGTTGCGCCAAATCGAATGACCAAATAGCAAAAGAAGCACATTGTTCATTAATTTGAATGAAACATACGTAGATTCTAACGAAAATTCCATAGATTTGAAAACTAGAAAAGGGAATATAAACCCGAGATATACCTGACTGCACTAAAACCGTCGAATTTGAACGCAAGACAAATTAATTTGAATGACAAACTCGCGAATTTGGCTGGGAAATCCTATACTAAAAATATTTATGATGATAAATAATAAAAAAATAATAATAAAAGTAATGAAAATGATAATAACAATATCAATTTGACTACTATACAACTATGTAATAACGGCATAAACGTATCAAATATATTCTCTATTTACTTATGCGATGAATTTAAATATCGGTTTGATAAAATTCGCTGCAAAACTGCGCTAAAATGATCACACGGGTATTGCCAGTTAGGAGCTGGTGATATTTGATAATACTTTCATATTGAACAGTCTTTGAATAAAAGGGATGCACAATAATAATAGAGACGAACAAAGAAAGAGAATGTTGATCCCAGCATTTTTACGACATTTATTTTCTCTGTAAAAATATATTATATTCGAAGGCGCAGGCCAATCTGACGAGGGGGGGGGGGGAGGGGCCCACGAACGAGAACAAAAAATGGGTGAAAGCGAATAATTTACTACAAAACCAAGAGTGTCAAGTACAATTGGAAAGAAAAAAAAATTGTCCGGATTTTCGGAAATGAGTAGGAGTGGCTCCGTGTTATTTCTACCAAATTTCGTTTTCTCTTTATTTTTATTTTCTTCAGTTATCTATTATTTCATTGTAATACAGTCATGTGCCTGAAGATTGAAATCGCTCTACAATAATGATTTCCGTTTCACTATACTCCGTCTGAATCCCTAGCTTCTTTTCCTGTTCAAAAATAATATCAATTTTTTAAAAGCTAGATGGGCAAACAAGTGAAAATGGGAGCGGTGTAGATGAGACACAACTAATCAAGTTTTTAAATTTTAAATATGAAATAGAAGTTCAACTTTACCTCCTGAAACATCTATTGCGCCGGAAGCCAGACCGACGAAGAAGAGAGCGATGATGATCATTGTCTTCATGATGATTGTTGTCTAGTTGTATGTTTGCTTGACCAAGAAAACTGCCCCTTAAAATGAATTTCTAGCAATCGGAGAGCCCCATTTTATAGAACATATGGAAAATTAATTCTTGAAATGACCACAAAAATTAAATTTGATGGTGATTGGAGATCTAAACAATTTCATTCAATTATTTTCCCAAACCGCACCATGCAGAGAAGTGTACGGGTATAACCAGGGAGATGTGAGTTTAACAAGCGGCCATTCATGTTGAGTCCAGTGTATGCATGGCAATAGTGGCTGTTTTTACTTCTCATGCAATATTATACAAATAATACATGATTGCGAGTGCATGGCGTAAATTTATTATCGGTAATTTTGTTTGAATCAACTAGCCCCAGAAGTTCGTGCATTTTAACATTTTAGACAATTAAATCAAAATGGCCGTCACAGTGAACACAAGAATTTATAATATCCTCCTTGAAAGTCACATAGCCCCTATCAGTTCATTTTAGACATTCTATTCCTTTCTCGCTTAGACAATTTGACAGAACTGTACTTTTTAGTATATACTGTAGGCACATGTCGAGCCAACTCATTGGGAATGTTGTTTTTCTGTAGTAAATTTAATTCAGATATTCTCTTTTTTCTTTCTCTCTCTCTCTTTCCTTTTCCTCTTTCTCTTTATCTACTTCTCTTTTATATTTCCCCCCTCCTTTTTCTTACGTCGCTCTCTCTTTTTCCCATTTAATTTTTGAGGCCGCAAAAAAAGGATCTGCGGCCTATTCGCCGCCCCCAACCGCCACTGATTAACACTTTTATGCAGGTAGTACGCATAGCTTGCGGTGGGATTTGGTCATCCTTTCCGATAAATACGTTGCTGATCCATTACTCAGAGTAGCGATTAAAAATTAAAAATTAAAAATTATCATCTTTTTCATTTTCTCTCTCTCTCTTTCTATCCTTTGCCCTCTCTACTTCTCTTTTACCTTCTTTTCTCCCTTTTCTTCCGTCGCTCGTTCTTCCCCCCTGTTTCTACCTTCCTCCACTACGCCTATATCACTTCAGTTCTTGTGGATAACACATAACCTTGAAACAGGATAGCGATAGCTTGATTCATTTGTCAGCCTTTAGAAGTCAACCGTTGTAAATAAATCGTCTGTAAAAATATTTGTGCGTTTATTATTGTTTGTTGATCTAATGTTTGTTGGTATTTTACCAAAGAATATTTCTGCTTATACATGTTCTACTTCCATTCGTCGTCAAACAAGGAACTAGAGTACGAAATCATACATATTCTCATAACCAGAGTAATATTTTTTTTAATTTTTTAATTTTATTATTGCATTTTTCGAAACAAAAACTGATATGAGTTAACAAACAATATTTAAACGTGAAGTATAATACAAATATACAAACAAAATAACTTCATGTCAAAATGTAATTTACAATTATACATAATAACGCACTTAATATTTCTATTATGAATTAAAGTAGGTAGGCGGTGTCCTTATTTCCTGACCTTTATAGGGTCTATTTCTCAACATGTAGGGCAGTAGGCTACGTACAATATTTACTAAGTACCTTTGATATGTATACATATGGACATGAGATTTTAAGAATGACATACTGATATTCCAGGAGTTATATTCTCATGACGAATCTTCATCTTCTGTGATGTAATATTAATTGTTAACATAAAAAAAAATCAAAAAAAAAAAAAATCAGTGATCTTAGCAGTCTGGATGGAAAGAACGTTATATTAAAATACACAACCTCCAGACAAAGAGAACCAAAGTACACTTTGCTCTGTAGGTTCCATGTCAAGTCGCCCAATGTCAGCCCGCCCCCTTACAAAGTCGCCCCCAATTGGTCATGTCGCCTCCCGATTTTTTTTGCCGATTTTGGGATTCTTGGTCAGCTCGCCCCCACTTTTTTGGTCATCTCGCCCCCTAATTTGTTGTTTTAATTTGATGTATTTTACAAGTTCAAAGTCAAGCCATTTTTAGTTCCTTGTATCTCAGTACTATGTTATTACTTTGTTATCACTAAATATTGAAAATTTTCCTCGTAACTGCATATTTTCGAGGATATTTGCATCTAAGTTTCCACCAGCTTTACGTACTAGTACTACCACATCGCTCGTTCTGACTCCACTGACCACTTATTACATTATATTCCATTATGTTTTTGTTTGTCCAATGGACGATTATGCCGTATTTAGTTAATCTGCATAAATCTTAACAATCCAATCACAACTCACTTACATGTACAAAAATGAAACTTATAATTTCTTATATAGTTAAGGCAATAATGTATTTTTGAGAAGAAAAAAAAGAAAAAAAAAGAAAAAAAAAATTGTTTTGTTTTTATCTTTCTTTTTCTTCATGTTTGTATTTAGATTGTTCATGTGGTATTCTCCACTTTTCATGTATGCTTGCCATATTATATAATATTGTATTTATGTTTAGCATAGGCTAGGTTTAGATCATTTCTATATTTATCGTTATACTTTTATATTGTTGTTTTGTTGTATTCTATATTCTTTGTATTATTAAGCTATGTTTGTATTCTTTATTATGTATCATTATCATGACATGTACATGTGTTGTACTCTCATACCCCAGAAGGGGGTCGAATGAGTCAATAAATTCTATTCTATTCTATTCTATTCTATTCTATTCTATTCTTATTCTATTCTATTCTACCACTGGCTTAGCTCTAGTGAAGGAGCTTACGGATGTGAAATAAACTTGAATACAACCATATTTTCTGTATTTGTAATGAAAGAAAGTGTTCTCACAGTGAAAAGTTGGTAAAAGTTGAATTTTGAAACAGCTACATTTCAACTCTTAGACTATTGAATTATTCATTGGGAAGTCAGCGCTGAGCACTGCGACCTAGCCTGCGCATGCATGTACTGGCCGTACAACCGCCCACTCGCACCGGCGTTATTTTTGTAAACAACACACCCCAAATCCAACACAGACAGACACACAAAAAACAACATGAGCGAAGCTACTTATTTGCATCTGGCCCATTCTAGGATTAATGTAGGCCTATAAACTTGTTTTTAGTATGTGTTTTGACAGTATTTGATAGGTAATGTATGGCAATAAAATTCATTAAAATGTAAGAAATTCTTTTATGGTAAGATTGGGTTATCAAGTTATCATAGATTTTTTGTAATTAACTACAAACGCTAACAATATACACCACAACGCTGTTAACAGTAACACAGACAAACAACAACATGAGCGAAGGTTTTTTTCAATACCGCTTCTTTTTTGCATCTGGGATTAATACATTTAATTTATGCATACAATTTGTGTGTTTATGTATGTGTTTTGACAGTATTTGATAGCATACTGTCTTCTGTTTGGCGATTTTCGAAAGCACGTTTCGACATACTCCTCAATAAGAATTGTTAATCATATAACGCATAGCCAGATTTAACCCTATCTAAAATATTCATTCAAAGATATTACAATCATGCAAAGATAAAGGAATAAACAAGAGGATGAGATTAAGTATTGTCACAGACGAAAAATGATAGGGGAAATGTTTGCTTCTCTCTCGCTCGCTCGCTCTCTCAACGCCATTTTCCATCTTTATCTCTCGTACTGCTTTTTGTTCCGCTTTTTGTTTTTATACCGAAATTATTTCTTCCGATTTTGAGAAAAAATATTATACAATAATTTTTAAATGAAGAAGAAAAGAAACCCGGAACGAACGGCTGATATCGAAATGAGAAGAATATTACTGTACAATAATAAATTATTATAAAGTAAAAGTTAGGATATAAAAGCATCTCTTTTGCATACAATTAATATGAAAAAAATATTTGTTGACAGTACTAATATACGTCGGACGAAAGAGATAACTCCTTGGTCGGACATTATAATTTAGCGAAAAGATATAAACAAACAAAAAGAAAGAAACCAAAGAAACATTCGGAAGGGGGGGGGGGGGGGTGATCGGAGAGAGAACTAGCATAATAATAAATACAGTACAGACTATACGTCCAACTTTCTAACCCCCCCCCCCCCCCGCTCTCTCTTTCTTTCTCACTCTGTCTCTCTCTCTCTGTCTATCTGCCAATGTTGTTCACAGAAAAATGTCACAGAAAACATGATTATGAAAAATGATTGTTTCTCTCTCTTTTTCTCTCTCTTTATGTCCCCCTCTCTTTCTCTCTTTCTCCATCTATCTCTCGCTCGCTTTCTATGTCTGTCTCTCTCTCTGTCTATCTGCCAATGTTGTTTCACCATTTGCTTGTATGCCGGCGACATTCCTTCTTTGAGCTTAATTATTATAACATTATCCCTGATGATGTACAAATATATACCGTATATTTATTATAGGGAACGAAATAGAAAACGAGCGGCTGATAATGTCGAAAAGGGAAGAATGTATACTGTACAGTAATATACAAAGTCAAAGTTTGAATGTAAATCTCTGTTACATCAAATTGATATTAAAAAAATGTTTATTAATATATATTGACGGTACTACTATACGTCGGACATTGTACTTTAGCGAAACGATATAATCAAACAAAAAGAGACGGACTAAAGAACAAAATCAGAGCTTGGGGGGGGGGGGGGGATCGGAGTGACAAAGACAAAAATCATAATAATAAACACAGTACAGACTACGTCCAACTTTCTATCTCTCACCCCCCCCCTCTCTTTCTCTCTCTCTCTCTCTCTGTCGCCCTATTTCTCTCTCTCCCTCTATCTGTCAATGTCGTTTTCCATGTTCATCTTTCATAATGTTTTCTATTCCTCCATTTGCTTGTACGCCGGCAGCATCCCTTCCTTGAGATTAATTATTATAACATATCCCTGATGATGTGCATGCACTGTATACCATTTTAGGAAACGTTATAGAAAACGAGTGGCTGATAATGTCGAAATGAGAAGAATATTACTGTATACATTTCGAGTATATTATAATTGGACAAAATATGTATGATACTTATAATGCTTTTAAAACTGTCGTATGACATTTAACTGAATAATGACTGCCACCAGTTTAAAGCTGAGATGTTATTCTTTACTCTCATTAATTATGTCACATGCCGAAGCAAGTTGTGTGGGTCTTATACTGTTTCAAATTGAATTTAGAGCTGAAACCGGCAAGTACGGGGTTTATCCGGGCATTTCGAGTATAATTATAATTGGACAAAATGCATTTTGTAATTTGAAGGTAATTAAAACTGTGTTATGACATTTTAACTGAATAATGACTGCCACCAATTTCATAGAGGGAAGAAAGTGAGCAACGCCATAAGAGAGTATCCACAAGCTATAGGGATAATAAGGATTGTATAGATTGGCTTTCTTAGCTTTTCTCGAGTATATTTTGTACACGCAAGCAAATTAGAGCATTTAAGATCCCTTTTTAATCCCATATTTGCGTTTCTACTACAAGACCCATACTAGAACGTGTCATAGAAATAGAAGAGAATGTCTCTACATTGAATTAAAAGTGAGCTATAATTGAATATAAGTTTATTATGAAGCATAAAAAATCGAAATAAAAGCTTTCGGCGGTAGACTTAAATGAACGAAACGTTATCTAATTTTACTCTTATTCATTCTATAAGTGCGTGATTTTGTTTAAGGAATAAGGGACGACCATGCGTGAACAACATGAACACCTGCTCATCTTTTTAAGTATTCGAAAGCACTATAATTAGGTTCCATCCTTAACCTGTCTAATAATGTTTGTTTGTTTTTTGTATAGATGTCACTTTCATTTTAATCTGTGCACATAATGGAGCATTTATTCTTTCAAACGCATACCTATGTAATGTCGTGGCGCTTTTGTCCTTCATAATAGCGCGCGGAGGATAAAAGCGCCGAAACAATAATATCGAAACATTGAGAGGCTTTACCGCTTTCAATGAGATCAACCCTCATTATACGACAAAAGCGTCACTGCAGGGGCGTTGCTAAAGGGGGGGGGGGGGGGCGGGGAGGGGGCGGGGTGCGACACCCCAACCTGTCAGGATATTGTCGGTAAACTTGCCCTGCTGTCGGAAAAAATGAGAAAAGGGGGAGGGGAAAGGGAGGAAAAGAACGAAATAGAGAACGAGCGGCTGATACTGTCGAAATGAGAAGAATATTACTGTACAATACTTATAAAAAGTAAAACTTTTGAATGTGAATCTCTGTTGCATCAAAATAAAATGAAACGTTTATTACATTATACTTAAGCACAAAATAGTTATCTAGAAGAAGGTGGACAACATAAAAAGAGAAAGAATGAAACTTTCTCTTTTATTTACAAACATAATTTATAAATAGCATAAAGAATATTACTGTAATATTATAAACAGTAAAACTTTTGAATGTAAATCTCTGTTGCATCAAACTGATATCTAAACAAAAAATGTTTATTATGCTTCATTGACGGTATACGTCGGACATTATTATAAACAAACAAAAAAAGAGAAAAACAAAATCTGAGCTGGGGGGGGGGGGGGGGGAGTCGGTGAGAAAAATATCATAATAATAAATACAGTACAGACTGCGTCCAATTTTCTATCTACCCGCCACCCTCCTCCCCTTCTCTCTCCCTCTCTCTGTCTATGTCCATCTTCATCTTTCATAATGTTGTCTATTCCGCCATTTGCTTGTATGCCGGGCATCATCCCTTCCTTGAGATTAATTATCATAACATATTCCTGATGTTATACGTCGGACATTATACTTTAGCGAAAAGATATGATCAAACCAACAGAGACTAACTAAAGAACAAATTCAGAGCCACTGGGGGAGGGGGGGGGGGGGTGATCGGAGAGACAAATGTAATAAATACATACAGGCTACGTCCAAATTTCTACCCCCCCCCCCCTCTCACATAATTATACCTTATATTTAGTTTAGGGAACGAAATAGAGAACAAGCGGCTGATAATGTCGAAATGAGAAGAATATTACTGTATACAATACTTATATTATAACAAATAAACTTTTGAATGTAAATCTCTGTTGCATCAAAATAAAATGAAACGTTTATTAAATTATACTTAAGCACAAAAGAGTTATCTTGAAGAAGGTGGACAACAATATAACAGAAAGAATGAAACTTTCTCTTATATTTACAAACATATAAATAGCATAAATAGCCTGATTCTGACCGCTGCACTAGCGCACTGCCTAGGGGGCGACTGTGTTTAGGAGGCGACTGTGTATAGGAGGCGACTGTGTATAGGAGGCGACTGTGTATAGGAGGCGACTCGACCACACAATTTGGGGGCGACTACGTTAGGAGGCGACTGCGTATAGGAGGCGACTGTGTATAGGGGGCGACCGGCTTGGGGGCGACCTGACCAGACACCCTTGCCACAGTCATAACAGCGGATGAGTATATTACAGATCGTTTTGACCCTCTTTTTAAGAACACTTGATTACTTGATTTACCGTACTATTGTTTTATTTTTTAATGTGTTCATAATGTGATAATTATTGTTAGGTTGATGAACAAGTGAAGTTGGTATTATCTTGTAACTCAAAAGGGAATTTAATTTAGCCTGCGGGCTGCCAGGTTTAGTATTTTAATAAACAGTAAAATAGTAACAACAATAATAATTCTCCACCCTCTCTCAATATCTGACAAACTTCAGCTAAAGAGTTCTCCCTCCCTCCCGAGTCTTCCACCTTTCTTCTTCCCCATCTCTTTTCCCCGCTCTAAATCTCTAACTCCTCTCTCTAATCCTCTCTCTTTCAATCTCGTTCTCTCTCTTCCTTTCATCTGTTCCACTATTTTTTCTCTCCCCTCACAATCTTCTCTCTCTCTCTCCCTCTTTCTCACCCTGTCTCTATCCATCCCGTTCTCTGTCTATCCTTTCTCTCCTTATCCATCCTCTCTCTCTCATCATTTCCACTATTTTTTTCTCTCCCCTCATAATCTTCTCTCTCTCTCTCTCTCTCTCTCTCTCTTTGTCTCCCCGTCTCCATCTATCCCCCGCCCCTCCTCTTCTTCCTCTCTCTCTCTCTCTCTCTCTCTCCCCCTCTCTCTCCTCCTCCCCCTTCCTGTTTCTCTCTCTCTCTCTCTCTCTCTCTCTCTCTCTCTCTCTCGCTCTCTCTCCTTTCCCCAGGATTGTATACAATATCCAAATTGACAGACAGAGATATGCTGATAAACATATTTTGTGCACCAATCACCAAATTTAATACATTTCAAAGTATTGGATAAGAAGAAAATTATTACCAACAGATTTGATCGGAATGAAAGAGCAAATAAGATAGCATAATAATAATAGTGAGTAAAGTATCAATATTCACTATGTTATTAGCGACATTAATTAAAGTCACATGCAGGTGCTAAAGAACGAGTTAAACCGAATACAAACTAAAACCAGGCCCATCACTTTAACCCAGACCTACAGGGCGCCCTCAAAAAAGAAAGGTCTGTTGGTGTTGCTGATGCTACCCTAAAAACCAGTGTGCATTGTAGTTTGTTTTCTTAAATGAGGTAATTATGCCGTCTAATGATTTCCCCCTATTTTGAAGTCCTGGATCAGTCACGACAGGCCAAATACATGATCCTCCTCGATATTTGTTATTATTTAATGGGATAGTTGAGTTCTGTTTTCAGACCACAAAGTGCACGGTTATTGCTCTTATTTTTATCTATGACATTTGTAGTGCCCTTTTAGGACCTAAAATTGCTATGAAGGTAATTTTAGACCCCAAAATGTGTGGAATTTAGCCAATACGATTATACCAATTCAGCTCCACTTTCCAAAAAAAAAATACGGTGACCGTTAATTAGTTAATTAATTAATAATAACAATACATAGGCCGGCTGATTGTGCGTAATATAACCAACACGAAATAGCCAACAAAAAATCAACATCGGCATTGGTTGGAATATAACGTAAAAGGCACTATTTCGTTTTTTTCAACGGCTGGTTCAAATTATCGAATATTATTTTGTGGTGGTTCAAATATTAGAAATCGTTATATTTATGAATATTTCAGCCGTCTCTAAACCGATTTCGATCAAACAAAGAGGATTTTGTCATTTAAATTGTATGTTCTTTCAAAATCATTTTGTGTAGCGCCCTATGCAACAGAACTCAACTTTCCCTTTAAAATGCCTTTTTTCTTCTTTTCCCAACCCCCCTCAATCCGGACGGGAAACTACATGAATCAACTTTAACTGGCGTTATTATAAACCTTGCTCAGATATGATGCGGTAAGACCACCCCGACCGCCGCGGTTTTCTATTTAACGTGCAAATAAATGGCAGCTGCACACAACAATGGTCCTGCATGCCCGTATGCACTTTGCTTCATGCTATAAGCCTGTTATAAGGTACTGAAATGTGAAGCGTATTACACTTTACGTCATCATAAAAGAAGAAGAAAAACGACGAGGTCACAACCGCTACATGGAATCTATTCGTATTAATCATGCATTCAAAAAACCAAGGCAAATCGGTTGGTTGCTTCCGAAATTAAAGAACTCGGGGGCGCAGTGGCCACAGTTGAACATTCTGCACCGAGGTGGATCTTCGCGTCCCGGACATGAATGGCTTGCACACATGTCCTCCGTACAACTCATGGTCTCAGTAGAGCCGCATGTATCTAACGGCAAGGATAACGGAATAGAACAATCGTAACTAATGATTATGATAATAATGATTAAGATAATGATAGTTGAATAATAATGATTAAGATAATGATAGTTGAATAATAATGATAATAATAATAAATACGGCGCACTTGTCCGTCACGTTGGACGCTCCTGGTATTCAAATATTAAAGGGGTACGTGTAGCATGGCAAATACAGGTTAACGCCATCTACGACTTCTTTCGGACGTATTTTACCCGGCTAAATATGTAGCGCTTTTGCATCACAATCTAAATTTTGAGGATCGGAATCCTAGCTGCCAGCCCAGTAGTACTAACGGGCCAACTACACCTGGGTGGAGAGCGACAAAATGTCTTGCCTACCAGGGCCGTCACCAGCTTTTTTCTAGGGGGGGTGCTTTTTATGAAAAAAACCCACAAAAAACACAAAAAACAACGTATTAACTCAATTTCATGCAGTTATATAGCCCGCCGGCCTAGAAAGTACAAGAGCCCTCAAGTATCCCTACCCCCCCCCCCCTCCGGGTTTTTTTTTTTTTTTTTTTTTGGTTCTGAAGGGGGGTGCGTTCGCACCCTCCGCACCCCCCCCCCCCCCCCCCCCCCTGGCGACGGCCCTGCCTACGGATAAAAGTGCGGCGGGACTTGAACCGCGAAACCATTGTGATCTACATGCAGTCCGGTACCGTATCCATGCACTAGACCACGACACATTAAAGACTCACAGTAGTTGGTTTTCATTGGGAATATGACACCATTCGCGTATTTACCCAATAGAAGATGTTGCCAAGCGCCTCCAGTCAATCGCAAGTTTAAAATATCCTATCTCTTATGTTATGTATAGTTGCGATTAATACCAATCAAGTCCTCTAAGCAATCGCAAGTTTGCAGTCTCCTATCTCTAATGTACATATTGGCGATTGATATCAATCGTAACTAAATTAAAGGGACAGTTGAGTTCTTGTTTAAGACCGCAAAGGCCTTGAAAATGCATGGTTATTGCTCTTATACTTATTTATGACATTTATAGTGCCCTTTTAGGACCTAAAATTGCAATGAAGGTAATACCCAAATTGTATGTAACTTATATTAAATTAAATCACACCTATTCAGCTCCACTTTCAAAACAACACGGTGACCGTTAATTAATGAATGAATTAATATATATTTTTTTTCTTCTTCAAATTAAAACATTATTTTGTGTAGAGCCCTCTATACCAAAACTCGACTATCCCTTTAAGTTTAATCGCAACTGGTTATAATACGGAACCCTGAGGTCAGCCAAATATAATGCAATACACATGGACAATGACCACCAATTAGTTGCTTGAATAATTATCAAAAGAAAGCTCTTTCTTACCACAGTCAATTACATTGCCATGAGTGCCCATCCATTCAACTCCTCCCTCGCAGGTCCCACTGCATGTAGCGCCGTCGTCCCCCGAGGCCGCCCGGCATACGGAGTACTTGCAGGGATCATCTTCAATACATGTAACTGTGAATAGGTTTCAATGGGCAGCGTATAATGATATAGTTAACAACAGTTGCACTAAATATAGTAATAATACTAATGACAATGTGATGAACATAACGATAATGATAATAATAATAATATTAATAATAATGATAATAATGATAATAATATTAACACAAAATTAATATAGGATTTCCTGGCGAAATTCGCGAGTTTGTCATTCCAATTCATTTACTTTGCATTTAAGTTAGCGCAGATCGGCTTTGCCATGCCAATTATCATTCAATTTTCCAGTTTTTGTATTTAATTTAGGATTTTGGTCGAAGGATTTCATAGATCTGTTATTCAATTTAGAAACTGCTCAACTAGCATTCAAATTAATATTCACTTGTCGAAGCGTAATTTTTATCATTCAAATTAACACCAGCCTGTCATCCTCCGTTTTTCTTAAAGTAGATGTTCATTGATTTTAAAAACTAACTTTATTTTCATTATTGCAAAGTTGAAACTTTGATTCGGCAAGGTTATCAAAATTCAATGCTTGGAAACATTCGAAGTAATCATTATTATAAATTACAAAACGCTTAAATACAGCCCCGGCATAGCACCTGAAGAGCTCTTCGAACGCTGCTGAGATGTGTGAGATCACAGTATGGACATGAATTGCACATCAGACGATGTCCCATGACTTCTCACACATTTTCAGTGCCTGTGTTTTCATCTTTTCTTGTGTTCTTTCTCTTACTTCACTACCGTCAGGCTTAATGTATAATCTATTGCCTCACTCTCAACCCCGCGCATGGTTTTATTTTGATGACAAATGCAGCGATACAAAAATAAAGGAATCTGTCGCTTGTAAACAAAATAAGACGCCATTGTATATTCAGCTGCACACACCACGGTATGTTCGGCGTTTCAAGAGGGAACAAATGCCGTCCTTAATATCATTCCGGGGGGTTTTCAATTTGAAAGTCTGGTTTTCTTTGATTGTTGATTAACCCCTATCCTGTGTATTTACAAGCAAAAGATTTCAGTTATCAGAATCGGGTCATATCCCCTTTTGAATGGTTTGACATGCTATAGGATTTCCCGGCCAAATTCGCGAGTTTGTCATTCAAATTCATTTACTTTGCATTTAAGTTAGCGCAGATCAGCTTTGCCATGCCAATTATCATTCAATTTTCCCGATTTTGTATTTAATTTAGGATTTTGGTCGAAGGATTTCATAAATCTGTCATTCAATTTAGAAACTGCTCAACTAGCATTCAAATTAATCGTCACTTGTCGAGGCGTCATTTTTATCATTCAAATTAACACCTGTCATTCGTATTCGAATTATGTTTATTCAAGTTAGGAATGTTAGGGGGAAGAAATGCAACACAGGTTTACAGTTTTAAAAAAATGCAATTAAATACATGATTTGCCATTGGGGTCTTTTCTGTTATTCAATTTATTAATTTTGAGGACAAAGCATTATGTGTGTAGTCAGATATTAGGTAAAGAAGGAGCGAAATCAAGGGATATGACATCTCTGAACAGACATGTTCATATACCCCGGAAAAGTGGGGATACAAAACACCTACCCCAGTCACAATATTGTACCCTTCCTCCATAATGAAATTATGATAAATTTATGATGAAACACAAGACAAACAACTTCCTTACATGAAAATTTACACAAATATTGAGACCATAATTATCAAGTCCGTAGATGTAAGTCTTTTTTTTAACAATCAAACTTAAAGGCTGATGAATTTCTGATACATCTAAAAGTATATAAAGAGTATAAATGCAAGAAAATAAAATAGGATGAAATACACATTAAAAAAACGATCTTGAAAGAAAAAGAATGAGCTATAAAAAGTGTTTAATAAACGAGAAATGTATATTGACCATTAATTTTAGTGCACAAAGTGCTAATTTGAATGCTACAAAATGAATTAGAATGCTCGAAGTACATCGTCGCGATGTCAGAAAATCGTGTTGCGCTAAATCGAATGACCAAATAGCGAAAGAAGCACTTTGTTCATTAATTTCAATGAAACATACATAGATTCTAACGAAAACTTCATAGATTTGAAATCTAGAAAAAGGAATATAAACCCGAGATATACCCGACAGCACTAAAACCGTCGAATTTGAACGCAAGACAAATTAATTTGAATGACAAACTCGCGAATTTGGCCGGGAAATCCTATATTACATTTATATACACTAAACTCATTATAATTTGACAAATAATAGCTTTGCAATTATGTTCATTCTTTATAGGATGTCGTCTGCTTGGGCAGTATTGGTCCATATAGTGACGTCATTAAAACATCGTTATTTTTCCGGCGAATTTCTCGTATATCCCAGCTGCTATGGAGGTGGTTGTATTTGTATTTTTTATAAATCACCCGATATGTAGTTAACCTAAAACTTGTACGATGGCCATCTGTTAGTTTACCAGTTTCTAGGGATACATTAGTTGACATATTTGTGATTTTCTTTGAATTTCACCTTTAAAGAGTTTCATAGTTTACTTGCCCGCCAGCAGATCGATGGCTAAAGACATGGCTAAATAATGAATCATGTTTAAATTGTTGACTCTAGTCCCTACCCCAGTCACAATATAGTACCCCTCTTCCATAATGAAATTATGATGAAATTATGATAAATTTATGATGAAACATATGACAAACAACTTCCTTACATGAACATTTACAAATATACTGAGACGGTGAGACCATCAGGTCCGTAGATGCAAGTCGTTTTTTTCTTCTTAACAATCAAACTTGAATGCTGATGAATATCAGATAAATCTAATAAGTATAAGTGTATGAATGCAAGAAAATGAAATATGATGAAATACACATGAAAAAACAATCTTGAAAGAAAAAGAATGAGCTGTAAAAAGTGTCTAATAAACGAGAAATGTATATTGACCATCAATTTAAGTGCACAAAGTGCTAATTTGAATGCTACAAATGAATTAGAATGCTAGAAGTACACCGTCGCGTTGTCAGAAAATCGCGTTGCGCCAAATCGAATGACCAAATAGCGAAATAAGCACATTGTTCATTAATTTGAATGAAACATACGTAGATTCTAACGAAAATTCGATAGATTTGAAAACTAGAAAAGGGAATATAAACCCGAGATATACCTGACTGCACTAAAACCGTCGAATTTGAACGCAAGACAAATTAATTTGAATGACAAACTCGCGAATTTGGCCGGGAAATCCTATACTAAAAAATATTTATGATGATAAATAATAAAAAAAATAATAATAATAGTAATGAAAATGATAATAACAATATAAATTTGACTACTATATATACTATGTTATAACGGCATAAACGTATCAAATATATTCTCTATTTACTTATGCGATGAATTTAAATATCGGTTTGACGAAATTCGCTGCAAAACTGCGCTAAAATGATCACACGGGTATTGCCAGTAAGGAGCTGGTGATATTTGATAATACTTTCATATTGAACAGTCTTTGAATAAAAGGGATGCACAATGATAATAGAGACGAACAAAGAAAGAGAATGTTGATCCCAGCATTTTTACGACAATTATTTTCTCTGTAAAAATATATTATATTCGAAGGCGCAGGCCAATCTGACGAGGGGGGGAGGGGGTCCCACGAACGAGAACAAAAAAATGGGTGAAAGCGAATAATTTACTACAAAACCAAGAGTGTCAAGTACAATTGGAAAGAAAAAAAAAAATTGTCCGGATTTTCGAAAATGATCAGGAGTGGCTCCGTGTTATTTCTACCAAATTTCGTTTTCCCTTTATTTTTATTTTCTTCAATTATCTATTATTTCATTGTAATACTGTCATGTGCCTGAAGATTGAAATCGCTCTACAATAAATAATGACTTCCGTTTCACTACCCCGTCTGAATTCCTAGCTTCTTTTCCTGTTCAAAAATATTATCAAATTGTTAAAGCCAGATTGGGCAAACAAGTGAAAAGGAGAGCGGGATAGATGAGACACAATTCGTCGCTGTTTTCACGAAGTGACGGTAGTGAAAAAAAATTGCATTCACTTTGCGTGTAGAT
Organism: Strongylocentrotus droebachiensis; assembly: GCA_035222895.1. Lineage (NCBI taxonomy): Eukaryota > Metazoa > Echinodermata > Echinoidea > Camarodonta > Strongylocentrotidae > Strongylocentrotus > Strongylocentrotus droebachiensis. The sequence goes on along the minus strand of JAVYIG010003163.1, from coordinate 27,704 downwards.
TTTCCTCACTACCGTCACTTCGTGAAAACAAGGACGAATTAATCAATTTTTTAAATTTTAAATATGAAATAGAAGTTCAACTTTACCTCCTGAAACATCTATTGCGCCAGAAGCCAAACCGACGAAGAATATAGCGATGATGACAATTGTCTTCATGATGATTGTTGTCTGGTTGTATATGTTTGCTCGATGAAGGAAGCTGCCCGTTAATATGAATATCTAGCAATCGGAGAGCCCCACTTTATAGAAAATATGGAAAAATAATTCTTGAAATGACCACAGAAATTATATTTGAAGGTGATTGGAGATCCAAACAATTCCATTCAATTATTTTCCCAAACCGCACGGTTTGGGAAAATAATTGAATGGAATTGCATGCAGATGTACGGGTATAACCAGGGAGAAGCCATTCACGTGCAGACCCAGTGCTGTTTTTACTTCGAATGCAATATTATACAAATAATACATGTTTGTGAGTGCATAGCGTAAATTTATTATCGGTAAATTTGTTTGAATCAATTCTCTCTCTCTCTCTCTCTCTCTTTCTCACAAATTCTCTCCTAGAGAGAGTTTTTATAGAATAAAGGGTTGTCTTAATTGGGGACCACTAACTCTTTCTCTATAGGATGGGGTCCAGGCGAAGAGCATTTAGGGGGCGGAGCGCTATATAGCCCCAGAAGTTCGTGCATTTTAACATTTTAGAAAAATCAAAATGGCCGTCATGAGCGCAAGAATACTCCTTGAAAATCACATAGCCTAGCCCTTTATCAGGTCATTTTAGAAATCCTATCTCTTTCTCGCCTAGACAATTTGACAGAACTGTACTTTTTAGTACTGTAGGCACATGTCGAGCCAACTCCTCGGGAATGTTGTTTTTTGTAGTAAATTTAAATTCTGATGTTCTCTCTTTATTTCTTTTATTTCCCTCTTTCCCTCAATCTACTTTTCTATTGCATTGTTCTATTTCTTTTCTCCTTTTTCTTCCGTCGCTCACTCTTTTTCCCAATTTCATGTTTTAGGCCGCTACAAAAAGGGTCCGCGGCCTATTCGCTGCCCCTAACAGGCGCCACTGATTAACACTTTTATGCAGGTATAGTACGCATAAATTGCGGTGGGATTTGGTTGCCATCTTATCCAATATGTTGTCGATCCATTACTCAGAGAAGCGAATAAAAATTTAAAAATTACCATCGTTTTCCTTCTCTCTCATTATTTTTCTCCTTTTCCTCTTTTCTTCTCTTTACCTTCTTTTCTCTTTTTTCTTCCGTCGCTCGTTCTTCCCCCCCCCCCTTTTTTAGGCCGCCAAAAATGGGGGCCGCGGCCTATTCGGCCCCTACCTAGATCCACAACCAGGCGCGTACGCAGACGGACGATAACCCCCTCACTTTTTGTCACATAACAAAAATGATAATAAAAAATTAGATATCGGTCGGCCTAATTTTCCAATTTTCGGGAAAAAATGTGCTCTAACCCCCCCCCCCCCTCCCCCTAGCCTCCCCCCCGCTTATTCAGCGGCTGGCTGAGTCGTTGCGAAATTTTCGGCGCGATTTTCAAATTTTAACCCCCCCCCCCTCCCTTGAAAAAAATCCTGCTGTCCACCACTGTATAAGGCTTTACTTCCTCCACCACGCCTTTCACTTCAGTTCTTTTGGATAACCGATTAACTTTAAACCGGTAAGTGATTCATTTCAGAAAAAGGTTTTGTACTACAGCCACGGTGACGGCCCGGCCCCCCCCCCCCCACCCCCCCCCCCCACTCCGGGGTCGGAATGACCGCATGCGTGTTACCAAAATGTCCGGTAAAGGGGTACTTTTCACGCACCAAAGTCCGGCTCGTACATTATACACAAAATTGACTTTACACACCGGACTTAGGGGGTGTTTTCAAAAGGAGGGAACACGCATATGCGTACCCTAAATAACACTGTCACTAAGTGGGGGGTGGGGGGGGGGGGGACCGGGGGTGTCGGCCTCTAAAATTTCTACCGTTGTCAATAATTCGTAATTTGCAAGATTATTGTTTATTGATCTAAAGTTTGATGATTACGCCAAAGGATATCTCTACTTACATTTTCTACTTCCATTCGTCGTCAAACAAGGAACTAGAGTGTGAAATCATTCATACATTCTCATAACCAGAGTTTTTTTTTAAATAATTTGATTTAATTTCTGCATTTTCGCAACAATCACTGCATGAGTTAAAGGGATAGTTGAGTTCTGTGTTCATACTGCAAATGCCTTCATAGTGCATGCTTATTGCTCTTGTTCTTATCTATGACATTTCTAGTGCCCTTTTGGGACCTACAATTGCTATGTAGGTAATTTTAGACCCCAAAATGTGTAAGATTTAGCCAATTCTATAGCCCCATCAGGATTGGTCTTTTGCTCTTTATAAGATGAAATTTTTCGCACTGAGACTTCACAAATCTTAACATTTTTCCTCGCTCGCAACTGAACATTCAGATCATCACACCCAACGGCAAAGAATGATGTATGAAGAGAAACAAATGTTTAAAATCATGCCTGATAATGTAATCAAAATATAGGGGTATATACCAATGTCTAATGTTTTATTATATTTTCGCTTTGAAATTTCTCCTTGTAGGTGCCCTTTTGGGCCCTCCCCAAAGTGCCTTTTTTTTGTGTTGGTTCCCCCCTCCCACTTTGGAAGTTGCTCGACTGCCCTGACCCTAAGGACGTATTTCTCAACATAATTATGTACGTACGTGCACTTCCAAAAGTTAATTACCAAGTAGGCCTACCTTTGATATGTATTCATATGGAAATGAGATTCCATGAGTCTACATTCATGAGGATCTTCATCTTCTATGATGTAATATTGTAACATAACAAAATAAAAACAGTGATCTTAGCACCAGGGCTCAAATTAAATTTTTGTCCCCGGGAGCTCTTCCAACAAAAAAGAGCCCCCCGTGAGCCTTCTCACGGGGGCTCTTTTAGTGCTGACGGGGGCTCTTATTTTAATACAAATTTCCATTGGATTGGTACCCATGAAATTCCTTGGTATTTTATCATTATCATTTATTTAAGTCGGCATTTTCCCTCTTAGAAATTTACTTGTTACATAGCTGTATACTTTTATCCCCGTGATCAGTGGCGGATCCAGGGGGGGGGGGGGGGCGGGGGGCCGCCCCCTCCCCCCCCCCCCCTGGGAAAAAAGTGTTCCTTTCCCACTTGTATCACAGAGAAACAACAGTTTAAGTTAAGTCTAATGTAAACGTTAATTTGTTATTAAAATGTAGAGTACAGCCCTTGGCCTTAGGCCTAATTTAGGTCGTAACTGTTACTGTTTGAAAATCTAAAGTAAAATTAGACGGTTTTCATGTTTAGACCAAGTAATTGAGAAAAAAAAAGTTTACTCGTCACTGAGACCAGGTCAATCAATCTTCTAGATCCATTATTAGGGTCTAACGTTAGTAGATATAAAGCCCTTTTTAGACTGCCAAACACAGGACGTCCACAGGAGGACATCCCAGACCCAGTCTGGTGCGAACACGGAGTGTAATCTTTATGAAAACACGAGGTAAGGTCACGGCGCCCTTTCAGTTTGCAACTCAAACAAGGGGTGCACTCGGTGTGCATTTCCGTCTGGGGTGATCTCGAGGTACGTTTCCGTGACAACGCCGCCAATCGGGCGCGCGCTTTTCGAATTTTGTACAAGAACAGTTTCTCATACCGAAATATTTATTTTACTTATTTCACATTCTTCGATTAAAACCTAACCTAAAAAATAATTAGGTACATATTTGGTATTTATAGACTTAAATTTATGTTTAGAACATTTAAAACTATCATAACATGCAGTGATACGATGCAATGACATCGACAGCGCGCGCAAATCTGAATGCTGATACACAGAGCTGATACTTCCGATACGCCGTGTGCGTGCCGAGGCGATTCAGATCGCCAAAAACACGAGGTGTCCTCCGGATGTCGTGCTAGACACACCCTAGAAACTCTAGGATGTATTTTACCTCGTGTTCACCCTTTGTTCGTGCTGTGTACACCCGGGTGTCTTTTTCCGCGTCCTTTCAGATCGCCGGTAACAGTGGATGAACAGTGGATGACGTCCGGACGTCATCCACTGTTTGAGGTTCAATCTGAAAGGGGCTTAAGGTAGATGCAGGCGCGGATCTAGCGGGGTGAGCGGGCCTTGCCCCCCCCCCCCCCCACTTCCGCAAAAGAGAGAGAGAGAGAGAGAGAGAGAGAGAGAGAAGGAAAAGAGGGAAAGGGAAAGAGGAGAGAAAGGGAAAGAAAGAAGAGAAAGAGGAAAAGAAAAGGGGAAAGAAGGAGATCGGGGGGGGGGGGGGGGAAGGGCCTTGCCTCCCCCCAATAAAACAAAATAAGAGAGAAGGAAGGAAGGAAATGGAAATAAAAAAGGAAAAAGAGGAGATAAAGGGAAGGCAAATTGAGGAAGAAGTAAAGAAAATAAGAGGGATATCAGTTGCAATTTTCCCGCCAACAAGTTGCGGATGGGGGTGGGGCAAAAGGCCTTTGCCTCCCCCGCCCCCGCTAAAAAAAGAGAGAGAGAAGGAAGGAAAAGGAAAAAAGGAGAGCTAAAAGGGACCAAAAAAAGAGGAAGAAGAAAAAAAGGGTGAAAAGAATTTTGATGCGGTGTACGAGTAGAATTCTGTGAGATGATGATATACTTTCTCCTAGCTTGATGTAACAAAGTGTCTCTATCCAGATATATGTTGATAGTATTATAGAATATAGAAGCCTGAAATGACCTTCTGCTCGTAACCGACAAGTCACCGCATTAAAATCAAATTGCAAATAGTGTTCAACAACACGATGGTGGATGAAAATTTCTAATATTCGAAGATATATGACCCTCAGACCATATTGTTTCATTTTTTTTATTCAATCAATCAACGTCAAAGAATTGATTTATCATCGCTCTTCAATTTATTATTTCACCTTTTAATGTACTTTCATTCTTATGCATCACGTAAGGACACTGAATTGGATTCTTCAATGTTTGTTTTGATTAATTTCCTCCCCTTTCCTTCTCCCTGTTTAATACTGATACAATTTTCAATTTTTCTTAATCAAGGCAAAATATTATTTTTATATTTTCTTTATGCAAGACAGGGAGAGAGAGAGAGAGAGAGAGAGAATATGTTAAGTGAGAATTATCGAGTACAACTATGAATTGCATCCTTTTCAATATTATTCAATTCGCTGAAAATATTCAGAATATGTATAATTATGATAAATCCACATAATACACCAACGCTGTTCAACGCATCCAACGCTCCAACCATAGCCCATATGCCAATGCGCCATATTTATCAAATATGAAAAGATTTTTAAATGAAATTTGAAGAAAAATCAACTTACCAATGCACTGACAGGCATCAGTTGAAATCATGAATTCTCTGTGACTGGCTTAGCACTATTTTTTGAGGGACCAGTCACTGAAGAGGAGATAAAGGGAAGGAAAATTGAGGAAGAAGTAAAGAAAAGAAGGGGGATATCAGTTGCAATTTTCCCGCCAACAAGTTGCGGATGGGGGTGGGGCAAAAGGCCTTTGCCTCCCCCGCCCCCGCCCCCGCTAAAAAAAAAGAGAGAGAAGGAAGGAGAAGAAAAAAGGAGAGCTAAAAGGGACCAAAAATGAGGAAGAAGAAAAAAAAAAGGGTGAAAAGAATTTCGATGCGGTGTTCGAGTAGAATTCTGTGAGATGATGATATACTTTCTCCTAGCTTGATGTGACAAAGTGTCTCTATCCAGATATCTGTTAAAAGTATTATAGAATATAGAAGCCTGAAATGACCTTCTGCTCGTAACCGATAAGTCACCGCATTAAAATCAAATTGCAAATAGTGTTCAACAACACGATGGTGGATGAAACTTTCTAATATTCGAAGATATATGACCCTCAGACCATATTGTTTCATTTTTTTAAATTCAATCAATCAACGTCAAAGAATTGATTTATCATCGCTCTTCAATTTATTATTTCACCTTTTAATGTACTTTCATTCTTATGCATCACGAAAGAACACTGAATTGGATTCTTCAATGCTTGTTTTGATTAATTTCCTCCCCTTTCCTTCTCCCTGTTTAATACTGATAAAATTTTCAATTTTTCTTAATCAAGGCAAAATATTATTTTCATATTTTCTTTATGCAAGACAGGGAGAGAGAGAGAGAGAATATGTTAAGTGAGAATTATCGAGTACAACTATGAATTGCATCCTTTTCAATATTATTCAATTCGCTGAAAATATTCAGAATATGAATATGATAAATCCACATAATACACCAACGCTGTTCAACGCATCCAACGCTCCAACCATAGCCCATATGCCAATGCACCATTTTATCAAATATGAAAAGATTTTTAAATGAAATTTGAGGAAAAATCAACTTACCAATGCACTGACAGGCATCAGTTGAAATCATGAATTCTCTGTGACTGGCTTAGCACTATTTTTTGAGGGACCAGTCACTGAAGAGGAGATAAAGGGAAGGAAAATTGAGGAAGAAGTAAAGAAAAGAAGGGGGATATCAGTTGCAATATTCCCGCCAACAAGTTGCGGATGGGGGTGGGGCAAAAGGCCTTTGCCTCCCCCGCCCCCGCTAAAAAGAGAGAGAGAGAAGGAAGGAGAAGAAAAAAGGAGAGCTAAAAGGGACCAAAAATGAGGAAGAAGAAAAAAAAAGGGTGAAAAGAATTTCGATACGGTGTTCGAGTAGAATTCTGTGAGATGATGATATACTTTCTCCTAGCTTGATGTGACAAAGTGTCTCTATCCAGATATCTGTTGATAGTATTATAAAATATAGAAGCCTGAAATGACCTTCTGCTCGTAACCGACAAGTCACCGCATTATAATCAATTTGCAAATAGTGTTCAACAACACGATGGTGGATGAAACTTTCTAATATTCGAAGATATATGACCCTCAGACCATATTGTTTCATTTTTTTAATTCAATCAATCAACGTCAAAGAATTGATTTATCATCGCTCTTCAATTTATTATTTCACCTTTTAATGTACTTTCATTCTTATGCATCACGAAAGAACATGAATTGGATTCTTCAATGTTTGTTTTGATTAATTTCCTCCCCTTTCCTTCTCCCTGTTTAATACTGATCAAATTTTCAATTTTTCTTAATCAAGGCAAAATATTATTTTCATATTTTCTTTAAGCAAGACAGGGAGAGAGAGAGAGAGAGAGAGAGAGAGAGAGAGAGAGAATATGTTAAGTGAGAATTATCGAGTACAACTATGAATTCAGACGAGGATTATTTTCGAGAACGGTACAACGAAACGTCTTATTTCTCTAATAATTTAATGGAACGTCAAAGCTTCCGCGCTTTGCACCGTGAGGGGGTGACTGAATTCAGACAAGGATTAAGAGTCGAGAATGATAATACTAATCGTCTTCTTTCTCTAATACTTTAATGAAGCGTCAAAGCTTCCGCGCTTCGTGCAAGATGAAGGGGGGGGGGGGGTAAACTTATTTCAGACGAGGATTATTTTCGAGAACGGGCAACGAATCGCCTTCTTTCACTAATGATTTAATATTATTCAAAGTTGGTGCGTTTAATTATTTTTTACAGACGCGTATCAATCAGATATGATTATCAAATTAAAGTGTGGCGACCGACCTTTAACGTCACCGTCCGAAAGCAGCTTCGGACCAGGGTCTGCCTGATCGAGTCAGGCGAAGACACGTACCGTACCGGCTGGACCATTTTTTTTAAAAATCTCCTAAGCCTTATCAAGGGTGTGTGTGTGTTGTGTTTTTACAGACGTGTATCAATCAGATATGACCATCCGAAAGACGTGACTCAGCTGCGGACAAGGGTCCGCCTGAGTCAAGTTGTAGGCGAAAAACCCTACCGCTGGCGTTATTTTCTTCTGCGGCAAAGATTGGGGCTTTAAAAAAAAAAGTAGTCTTGATTTAACCCTAACCCTAACCCCCGCCCCCCCCCCACTCAGTGTTATTTTTTTTTTCCTTTTTTTTTTCTTTATGTGTTTTATTGAACAATAAAAAAACAATCACAATATTTACAAGTTATTATAAAAAGATTACAAAAAAGCAGTAAAACGCAGATCAAAACCTCACGAAAAGTAAATTTACACTAAGATGCAGACAATTACATGCACATGTAGCTGATACAACATTATGCATTATAAAAACAAACTTCCATTTTTTAAAGTGCAAGGGCGGTTTGTTTTTCTTTCTTGCAATACGATATTCAAGATCTTTATTATATAGTCAATGAAAATTGGGTATTTTACTTTGAAATTTGCATATAAAATAAATACGTCAAAAACATATCCTTTTCATAGCCAAACATTCTTTCAAATATTGAAAAATTCACTACTTTATTAATCTTCTGATTAATAGTTGTAATGGTATCATCCCAAATGGGTTTTACAGTCTGACATTCTGCGGATGGGGTGGGGCAAAAGGCCTTTGCCTCCCCCGCCCCCGCTAAAAAAGAGAGAGAGAAGGAAGGAAAAGGAAAAAAGGAGAGCTAAAAGGGACCAAAAGAGAGGAAGAAGAAGAAAAAAAAGGCCCTAACCCTAACCCTAAACTTTCCCATAGGCTCAACACGCACCTAACCCCAATCTGTGCCGCCGAACAAAATAACGCCTACCGCTGGACCAATTTTTTTATAATTTTTTATCTCCTAGCCTTAGCAAGGGTGTGTGTGTGTGTGTATTGGGTTTTTACAGACGTGTATCAATCAGATTGGATTATTTACGTCTGGGACCGACCTTTAAACGTCACCGTCCGAAAGACGTGACTCAGTTTCGAACCTGCGTCCTCGGCTGAATCAGTTTGTAACTTCCACTTTTTAGCTGGATTACAGGCGCACGCCACAACGCCTAGGGCGTGCAATGCTCAATTGCCTTTGTCCTGTGCGCTTGAGGTTAACAAAATATCTTGTTTCACTCCTTACAAGTTAAGGTTAGTCCTAGATTAATTTAAAAGAGAACATTTGTTTTTTATTGTCATTCACATGGTAAAAGTTAGATCAAAATCTAGAAATTCTTCAGTTTATTATTTAGATTAATCTATTAAATAATATTTATAATTTGATGCGCACATATCAAGGCTAGCAATTCACACACGTTTATCGTACGATCGGTCAGCCTCTTTTCCTTCGCGACCGGCGAGAAATACATTATACAAAATGAGTTCTTACGTACCACCCACCGTCGTAATTAATATATTTGCAGTTATTGGTGTCATTGCAGCTTTGAACAAAATTCTGAGGGTATTGTGGTCTATTTTAAAGAATGTGAAGACGTTTATTTTGGCGAGACCGCTTGGCCTAGCGACGGACCCCAAACGGCATGGAAAATGGGCGGGTGAGTACCGGCGCGGGGACCTGGGTCTGGTACACAAATAGCAGCATAAAAAGGCAACACTGTGACTGTGCACTGTACAGCAGCATGCAGCAGCAGCTCTTGCTCATTACCACAAATCTTTGTAAAGCCTGCTGTATGATTATGATACTTTCAAATGGGTTAATAAACAATTTAATGAATCAATGATGATAACAAATAAGACACGAAAGGAACTCACAACAAGTTTTGTTCTTGAAAATTTTCTTGGTTTTGCTGATATTTGAGCCTAGAACTTTGGCATTATCGTGATCTGAGTCCCCTCTCATTTCTCTACACAGCTAGGTTTATTGCGTCTGTGTACGGGGGACTTCGATCCACCTCCATAGACTTAGCATGCAAACGTGTGTGTACACTGTGAATGAGAGGGGACTTCGATGACGATAAGGCCAGAACTTTTAATTAAGTTTTACTAGCTTTTACCGATAGGGCCAACCGTCTTCAGCTATGTTCCACCATGCACATTTTCTAATATTATGACGTTTTTTCAAAATGAAGGGAGACCTCAACACCTGATTACATCGCATTTGTTTATTGTTGCGATTGGTTGTTAACACAACTGCTTAGTTCCCTCCTTCTGATATCAATAATATAAAAAAGCGTGCGCTGCAGAAACTTTATACTTAAAAGCAGTTGCGCAATATCCAATGGTTGGCTATCTATCTATTATTTTCTTATCTTGCCTTTTTTCTTCCATATACAGTTGTGACTGGAGCCACTGATGGAATTGGTAAAGCATATGCAGAACAGGTAAATTATAGACAGACATTGTTTCTGGTCTGCAGAGTTTTTAACAACGTTTGTCTTTTGACTTTTGAGCCTCTTTCACAGTCCTTTTTTGGACAGGCATTTCACATTTCGTTGTTTAGCTCTGTAACTTTTAATTCAGAGCCCCTACAAATATTCATGTACCTGGGGGGTGTTTCACAAAGATCTTAAGTTGAACTTATCTCTAAGTTGGACTTAACAGTTGTTGAAAGCCGTATTTTGTAAAAGTTATTTTAGTCACACTGTCCTACTTGTAGCTACTTGCTCCCTCTATATAGAAAACAATGCCTAATCGATGACCATTGGTCCCTCATGATCCTCTTTTTCTTATGTTAATTGAGAGCTGAGTTGATGAGATAACCACCTGTCCAGTGACCTTGCAGGGTAGTCTAATCCCTCCTTTAAACTAGGACAGATAAGCTTTAAAAGGCATAGTATGTCGATTTTAAATCATTCAAATTTTCTATTATCAAGGAGATTTCTTGTTCTTGATGTGGAATTTAGAAGAAGTCTAAAATACTTGAATTTTTGCTTTTTAATATATTTTATTTTAAGGCTACAAATGGCTCTCCATAAGTCCAACTTAGAGTTAAGTTCAACTTAGGATACTTGTGATTTGTGAAACACCCCCAGATTTGTTAAAAAAGAAAGGACTTAAAGCTCTGCATATATGATGTCCATTTTGTTGCATGACCACATGAGTTTGAAAAACGATATTAAGCTTTGAAGTGCTTAAAGGTAAAGAGTACTAAAGACCAGTATTGGAAATGCCCCCACTCTCAAAAAATGAAATGGAAGCTCTTATTACCAATAATGTGAAAGAATATGTTTTGACTAATACGTGATCATACAAATTTTGCTGAGAAATGGCCTACTAATTGATATATTTGGTAAATTATTATATCTATTTGGACCTGATAGATATAACGCATGTGTCGCGCACGTGTGCCTAGTCCCATATACATCTTTCTGTGTACAGTGCTTGTAACTTTACCAAGACTGGGCCAAATTTCTTATCATTTTGATGATTCTAGAACCTTGCAGTACACACCAATACTTATATGCTAGATGATCAACCTTTTCTGATCGATTCCACAACGTTTCTTTCATAATGCAATCGCATGACCATAAGTGGCCTTTATCTTTAAATTGGCAACACGTTGGGAGGGTCAACATCTTTATTATTTTATCAAAATTGGCAATTTTCCAACTTTTCAACAAAACATTGAACCATGAATGGCTTTTTCAGAGACATTGTATTAACAATGTAGCGTTATAAAGCAGGCCTGATAATTACCCAATTAAAAATCGTTTTCATGTTATATATCATATTTTAGCTTGCAGCCAAGGGTCTCAATATCTATCTGCTGAGTCGCTCTCCAGACAAACTCAAGGATGTTGCCACCCAGATTGGTAAGGCAATGAGAGGATGATGCTGGTGGTGGTGGTAGAATGATGATGATGGAGATGATGATGGTGGTGGTGGTGGTATGATGATGGGGATGATGATGGTGGTGGTGGTGGTGTTGGTGATGGTGGTGTTGGTAGTGATGATGATGATGGTAGTGATGATGATGATGGTGGTGATGATGGTGATAATGGTGGAGATAGTGGTGGTGGTGATGATGATGGTGGTGGTGGTAATGGTGGTAATGGTGGTGGTTGTGATGGTGGTGTTGGTGGTGGTGATGGTGATGGTGGTAATGATGATGATGCTGATGATGATGATGCTGAATGATGATTAATGATGATGACGATGGATTATGAGGATAACGATGAATGATGAAGATGATTAATGATGATGATGAATGATGACGATTAATGATGATGATGATTATTGGTGATGATGATGATGATGGATGATGACGATGATGAATGATGATTATGATGATGATGATGGCGATGGCGATAAATGATAATGATAATGCTGCTGGTGATCTTCCTGTTACTCAATACTCATCACATCCTCATCCCATCTATCACCCAGAGCAAAGATACAAGGTGGAGACGAAGACGTACGCTGATGATTTCACATAGAATGATGATGGTGGGAGTGACGATAATGATGATTATGACGATGAATGATGATGATGATGGTGGTGACAAATGATGTTGCTGATGGTGGTGATGATGATGATGGTAATCATGATAAAAATGATCCTCCTGTTTCTGATGGAGGTGTTAATTCAATACATCTTCATCTCATCCTATCTATCTCTCAGAGCAAAGATACAAGGTGGAGACGAAGACGTTCGCTGTTGATTTCACCGGAGGAGGGGACATCTATCCATCGATCGGAGATCAGCTGACCGGACTGGACATTGGAGTCCTGGTAAACAACGTAGGCATGTCGTACAGCTTCCCCCAGTACTTCTGTGAGCTAGCCGATGCAGAGAAGGTAAAGATTTGGGACCCGTTTCACAAAGCCTTTTTTCAATGCAAATGACAAAGATCAGTGAAAAATCTGTCGATAACCAATCAGAAGTAAGGATTTCAGTAGCTTATAACAAAAACTGTCATTTGTCACCGATGACAAGTTTTTGGTGACAAATGACAAAAATCAGTGACAAATCTGTCCATAACCAATCAGAAGCAAGGATTTCAGTAGCTTATAACAAAAACTGTCATTTGTCACTGATGGCAAGTTTTGTTAAGCTCCCCACCAAGGACCTGTTTCACAAAGCCTTTTTTCAATGACAAATGACAAAAATCAGTGATAAACCTGCGATAGCCAATCAGAAGCAAGGATTTCAGTAGCTTATAACAAAAACTGTCATTTGTCACTGATGGCAAGTTTTGTGAAACACCCCTATGATTTGATTTCTTTTTATATGATCCTCAAAGAGGTTCATCTGCTTGGTAGTAAATCGATAAATTGCATTTTCATTGTTTTACAATTAGAAAGGTTGTTTTTAGGGCTGCGACGAGTAGTCGAATACTCAAGTACTCGCACTGTTGACAACTACTCGAGAACAACTCGTACCCAAATATTTGGCCGCAAAAAAAAAAGTGCCAGGTGACCGGGATTTAAAAAAAAATAATTAAAAATTAAAATTAAAAACAACGAAATGGCGTCCGAAAATTTGAGTATTCGGTTGTAAGCCTGGGAGTGTACTCGAGTACCTCATTACACGGTTATGCACAGCCTTAGTTGTTTTACCTGTGAGACTTTTGCCTACTCTTTGATGCATGCATCATCACACTGGCGTTTTATCGCCACTAGATGGGGTAGTACAACATGTTTTTATGCCTCCGCTACAAAGTAGCCGGAGGCATTATGTTTTCGGGTTGTCCGTCCGTCCGTACGTCCGGTACGTCCGTCCGTACGTCCGTCCGTACGTCCGTCCGTACGTCCCGTTCTCGTGATCGCGTTATCTCAAGAACCGATTGGTTGATTCCCGCCAAACTTGGGTCATGTATGTATCTCACAGAGCCAATGAACTGATTAGATTTTGGGGTCACGAGATCCAAGGTCAAAGGTCACAGGGCTCATTATGTATGCGAAAATGGCTTGTGATCGCGTTATCTCAAGAACCGATTTATGGATTCCTGCCAAACTTGAGTCATGTATGTATCTCACAGAGCCAATAAACTGATTAGATTTTGGAGTCACGAGATCCAAGGTCAAAGGTCACAGGGCTCATTATGTATGCGAAAATGGCTTGTGATCGCGTTATCTCAAGAACTGATTGATGGATTCCTGCCAAACTTAAGTCATGGGTGTATCTTGCAGAGCCAATGAACTGATTAGATTTTGGGGTCACAAGGTCGAAGGTCAAAGGTCACAGGGCTCATTATGTATGCAAAATAGCTTTGATCGCATTATCTCAAGAACCGATTGATGGATTCCTGCCAAACTCAGGTCATGTATGTATCTCGCAGAGCCAATGAAATGATTCGATTTTGGGGTCACCAGGTCAAAGGTCACAGGGGTCTTTATGTATCCAAAAATAGCTTGTGATCGCATTATCATGAGATCAAATAGACAGATTACTATCAAACTCAAGTCATGTATGTATCTTGCAGAGCCAATGAACTGATTAGATTTTGGGGTCACCAGGTCGAAGGTCAAAGGTCACATGGCTCATTATGTATGCCAAAAATAGCTTGTGCATGCATTATCATTAAAACCCACAGATGGATTACAATCAAACTTGAATTTAAAAATTGTTTCTGTTTTGGTTTGTAAAATTGCTCTATGGCGGAGGCATCATTTTTGACTGCGCGCAGTCAAAGTTCCATCTAGTTCTATTTGCTTTGATCTATCACTTATCAGCGAATTATCCTTTTGAGAGATCCTTTAAAGGTAAAGACCAGTATTGGAAACGCCCCAATTTCAAAAAATGAAATGGAAGCTCTCATTACCAATCATGTGAAAGAATATGTTTTGACTAGTACATGATGATAAAAAAATTGCCGGGAAACCGCCTACTAATTCATATATTTGGTAAATTTGTTTCTCTCATGGTCGTGTGAGAGATATAGGGTAGTCCCATATACATCTTTCTGTGTATAGTGCTTGTAACTTTACGAAGAATGGGCCAAATTTCTTATCATTTTGATGATTCCAGAACCTTGCAGATGCTAGATGCTAGATGATCAAACTTTTCTGATCGATTCCACAACGTTTCTTTCACAATGCAATCGCATGACCATTACTGGTCTTTACCTTTAAAACATACTTCTTCCCTCATTAACTAATTGTGAATTACATATTTGTATGAATCTATATGTCTTTCATGCTTATATTCACATTGAGTAATTTTGTAAGTTATGGTATTAAAACGTTAAGCCTAATCAAGATAGGATATTACCAGCTCCATATCGTAAAGATATTTTTATAATTCTGTGTGATAACATTATGATTTCCAAAACTTATTTGAGTTCTGGATGCGTCTATTCATGCCAATACATTTTGCCAAGCAATCTACACTGTAATATAATTTTGAAATATTTTTTTCTCTTCACAGTTTCTGCCAAACATCATCAACATCAACTGCTTATCTGTCGTTATGGTATGATAAAGTTCCTTTGTATACTTTTTCCTATATTAAAGGGATAGTTGAGTTCTGTTTTCAGATCACAAATGCCTTCAAAGTGCATGGTTATTGCTCTTATTCTTATCTATGACATTTCTAGTGCCCTTTTAGGACCTAAAATTGCTATGAAGGTAATTTTAGACCCCCCCTCTACAGGGGCGTGGTTGAGGGGAAATATTTAATTTTTTCTTTAGTGCTCACTATCACCCCTGAGTAATGAATGCCCTCAATGTACTGCAACTGCCAACAGAAATGTATTCAACCTTTCCAAGTTTCCAGTGATTATTGCACTTTATGTTCACCAGGGAATTGTGGATCATAAAGACGACACACACACCAAACTATGTTAGGTATAAGACAAGTTATAGTGTTGTAACGATCGGATGCTATCCGTCAAAAATCTGATCGTTCGACACTCAATAGTAATTATTGTATTAGTAACTGTAATAGAAATAATTATCTGACTTTTCGACAAAGATATTGTTGTTTTGTATCATTTTTAAAAATCTATCTCGATTAAATTGGTTAGAAACTGTTTTTATACTGAATTTTCACCTGTCCACTGTCTGAATTCCATTACTGGTACTGATTTTGTGAACTCTGACTTTACTATTTTCTTCCTCATTATCAAAGATCCGCTTCTTCTTTTTCTTCTTCTTCTTCTTTTTCTTCTCCATTTTGTTGTTGTTGTTCTACAAACCT
The DNA here is from genome assembly GCA_035222895.1 of Strongylocentrotus droebachiensis. Taxonomy (NCBI): domain Eukaryota; kingdom Metazoa; phylum Echinodermata; class Echinoidea; order Camarodonta; family Strongylocentrotidae; genus Strongylocentrotus; species Strongylocentrotus droebachiensis. The sequence goes on along the minus strand of JAVYIG010003163.1, from coordinate 11,802 downwards.
TATCAATTTTAATTTAATTTTTAATTGATGATGAACCTATTCTTTGAATTTGCATATATATCTTCTTTTTTTCTTTCCGTTTAGATGACCAACCTTGTATTACCTGGTATGGTTGAAAGGTAAGACAAAATGTGATGATGGTGATGATAATAATTGATAATAATTATAAATTAAAAAAAAAAAAAAAAATAATGATAATAACATCAGAATGATGTTATTAATTATAATGTAACCCAATGTACCAATATGTCCTCACATGGGGCACTGCTCATTTAATTCTATTGTCTTTCGAGGCAGACAGATGCCAGAGAGAATGTACCAATATCCTTCATATGGGTAGAGTGTGTCAAGGGGTTCTAGTCTTCAAGAGGGATAAAACACTTCCCTAGTCCAAAAAATGAATATTACGCACCCATCCAATTATATTAGATAGCCTTAATTACACTTTGTTATATGAAATTATGGGTAATTTTGATCTCATGCCTTGTACGCGCTAGGGCGAGCAGGGTTGTCGATGTAACATAACAAAATGACCAGGGGAGTGTTTCACAAAGACTAAGATCGACTTTGAGTTGGACTTACCGGTAACTATGACAGGCCATTCATGCCGCTGGTTGCTCTCACTAATTGGTCTCTCAATCGTGATCTGTAGATAATATTTTTTCCTTCAATAACGAACTATCAAAAAAGGAAATTCTGTGGATTTGTGACCACGATTTATACAACCCTTGAGAGACCAATGCTAGTAAATGGTAAGAGCAAACATTGGCATGAACGGCCTGCCATAGTTAAGTCCAACTTAAAGTCGATCTTAGTCTTTGTGAAATACCCCCCCCCCCCCCAGGAGTGTAAGATGGTAATTACGATCCTCGCAATAGATCTTACGTTACGAGTTGTGAACCAATCACAATTTGTATCTGTAAGAGCTCTCTAATATGTTTGTTTAAATTCTATTATTTTTGTCAAAATCTTATGCAGGAAGAGGGGTATTATCATCAATGTATCGTCGGCATCAGGCATGAACCCGAGTCCCATGCTAACCGTCTACTCTGCTACAAAGGTACTGGGCCGCTATTCAATACAACCATTTCATTAACAAAAAATTAAACCTTTACCCTACGTTCAGTTATGACATTCACCTGTTATGCATTATTGTATTAGTTGTTTGTTAGTTAGTTGTTGCTACTGCTAGATAGTACAAAAAACATTAGGGCTTGCCCTACCTAAGGCCTAAAAAAGAAGAAAATGTATTGCCCTTTGCGACCGACCCAAAACTTTTGAAATCTATGGTCGGCTTTTAATTTAATTTTTTTTTACCGTTTAAAATATATATATTAAAGCATTCAAAATTGAGAAAAATCAGCCCAAAGACGGAGAAAAAAGAAAGAATTTTTTTTAAAAAAAACAAGATTTCCGACCGACCGACCCATGTTTTTGCACCTAAAGGGTAAATACAAAAATTAAGGCCTAAAAACATGGAATGTTTGCAATTTGCATTCTTCTTTTCTCAAGATAGATACACTTGGTGAATTTAAGAGCTTTTTGATATTTGTTCATAACATGGTCTTTGCTAAAGATTGATCAAATATAGCAAGGTCAACCGCTGACAAAAAGCCACCGCGGTTATGTGTAAATTAATGGTAACTGCGCCAACAAAGGGCGTTGTGTATTAAAGATAAAGACCAGTTTTGGAAACGCCCCCCCCTCTCAAAAAATGAAATGGAAGCTCTTATTACCAAACATGTGAAAGAATACGTTTTGATTAATACTTGATGATACAAATTTTGACTAATTTGGTTAATTATTACATCGATCTGGACCGGATAGATATCGTGCATTCTGTGTACAGTGCTTGTAAACTGTACCAGGACTAGGCCAAATTTCTTATCATTTTGATGATTCCAGAACCTTGCAGTACACACCAATACTTATATACTAGATGATCAACCTTTTCTGATCGATTCCACAACGTTTCTTTCACAATGCAATCGCATGACCAGAACTGGTCTTTACTTTTAACTGAGATCTTTGTTATAAGATCAGAAATGTGAAGCATTTTACACTTTACGTCATCATAATTAAACCGTCACTGTTTTGCTGCATCATATCTGAACGAGCCTTTAAAGTGGGAATGCACTACTTATAGCTACTTGCGCCCTCTATACAGCCAACATTGCCTAAGCGGTACCCGTTGATCCCCCATGACCCCCTTTTTCTTATGTTTGAGAGCTGATTTGATGAGATAACCACCTGCCAGTGACCACGCAGGGAGGTCCAATCCCTCCCGGCCAAACTATTGCAGATAGGCTTTACTACTTCAGCTAGAAGGGATTAGACCACCCATCGAGTCAGCGAGGTCACAGACAGGTGGCTATCTCATTAACTCAGCTCTCATTTAACATAAGAAAAAGAGGATCATGGGGGACCAACAGGCACCGATTGGGGAAGTTTTCTATATAGAGGGAGCAAGTAGCTACAAGTAGGACAGTATGCCTTTAAGGAGGTACTTTATAATGTCATGTGTATAATTGGTTTCTCTTCTCATCTTAGGTCTTTGTGGATTTCTTCTCACGAGGGTTAGATGTTGAATACCGCTCCATGGGAATACAAGTACAGGTAAGGAAATGTCTTTTCTTCTTAAAGCCATTCCGTACTAGAAGCACGACCGTGAGATCCCCTCTAGCGCCATCTCAGGTCAGCTGTGGCAGTATGGTCCAGTAACTCGCTGCTCCCCTAGCTGCGCTGTTGGTTCTTGCATAGGGTACTCTGTCTGCAAAGCGGAAATTAGGTGTTGGGTCACGCACTGTTGCTACGTTGACCATGAGATGGCGTTGTGCAATAAACAGTACGCTAGGGAAGAAAGTTCATCAGTTCAGTATCGCTTTAAAGAGAAGGTTGAGTTCTGGGAAAGGTGAAAAATATTGTGTGAGCTTTTTCATTCTGTATAAATGTTAATGTGGAAGAGAATCGTAGAAAACTTGTCCCTGGCCTGCAAAGGTTTCCTCTTCAAATACCCTGAAATTCAAAACATGACAATTAACAGGTAATTGTGGACCGCACTTTCATGTTACATATTTATGTAGTCCCATATACAGGTTTCTGTGCACACTGCATGTGCTGTTTAATTAGGAAGACTGGGCCAATGTATCATCACAGTATGCATCAATACTTATCTGCTACATGATCAATCTTCTCCAATTCTCTTTTGCGATGCAATCTCACGACTCACGACCATATCTCATTGAGCTCGTAGCAGTCCAGTGTCTGCTTAAAATGGCCTTTTGATTTAGAATTCTAGGAATTACACATTGTACATGAGCAGAGTGAGCAAAAATCACAGATAATTTTGAGTCCATTTTTAATGCACCACACTGTGCCGTTCACGAATAAAAATATTTTGATTGTACGTAATCATTACACTCTCCAAATTGGCAATTTGGTGTGAAATCTATAATCACTAATCTTGTGTACAGATCAGCAATTTTTTGTTGAATTCAGTTATTTTCATTCACACAGAGAACCGAAGCTGTGACATCATAAAAATCTATTTTTAGAACTTCTCAATTTTTCCTTCATTTTCCAAAAGAGCATCAAAAATAATGTCTGAATGTTGAAAACCAATTGAATATATTAAGTATTGGCTTAGATATGACCAGCTGAATAAGTCAGGTCCTATGGGAACTCAGTGTTATAGTGCTCTGGTTCATAACATTAGGAAAATGAAGAACAAATTGAGAAATTCTAAAAATAGCTTTTTTGATGATGTCACACTTCACCACTCTATTGGTTCATTTTTTTTTTTTTGCACTATGTAAGAGATGAAAATAAGAATAGCTGACATCAATTTGAGGAGGAAAAAGTGATCTGTCTAGACCTTTGGAAAAGAGGTGTTATAGTTCGAGTGGTTAAAAAACTTGACTGGAGATTCAAAGGTTGGGGGTTCATTCTCTGGCACAGCACTTGCGTTACTACCAAGCTCACCAAACTTAGATCGATGCAAGACCATAACCCTGAAACTACCGATTATTTTTTCATAGTCTGTAATGCCGTTCTACGTCACGACCAAACTCAGCAAGCTCAGACGCGAGACCATGACCATCCCGAGTCCTACATCCTACGTGAAGACCGCCCTCGCGACCTTGGGGTCAGGAAATCGCACCAATGGGTGCCTAATGCACAATCTTCAGGTGTGTAAATCTTTTTTGCCTTTAAAGGTAAAGATCAGTTTTGGAAACGCCCCGATCTCAAAAAATGAAATGGAAGCTCTTATTACCAATCATGTGAAAGAATATGCTTTGACTAATACATGATGATACAAATTTTGCAGAGAAACCGCCTACTAATTGATATATTTGGCAAATTATTATATCTATTTGGACCTGATAGATATCGCGCACGTGTCGCGTAGTCCTATATACATCTTTCTGTGTACAGTGCTTGTAACTTTTCCAAGACTGGGCCAAATTTCTTATCATTTTGATGATTCCAGACCCTTGCAGTACACACCAATACTTATATGCTCGATGATCAACCTTCTCTGATCGGTTCCACAACATTTCTTTCACAATGCAATCGCATGACCTTAACTGGTCTTTATCTTTAAAGAGGAAGAATTCTCTTACTTCCATGATCAAATGCCGATTTCAGTATAGATGGGCTTTCATTTCATAAATGGTTTGTTAATGTCCGTTTCTCCACTTGTTCTTCTCCCTGTTTTTGTGCATCCATTTTCCCACCAATCTCCCCTCTTCACTCTCCCTTCCTGTCTCCCCCTCTCCCTCTCTCTCTCCTAACTCTTTCTCATTCTCTCTCCCCCTCTCTCTCTCACACTTTCCACACTCCCTCCTCTCAATATTTCTTCCTCCATCACTCCCCATCTCCCTTTAAATCTCTATCTCCATCACTCCCCCTCTCTCTTTATCTCTATCACCCTCCCTCTCTCCATCCATCCCCTATCTTTCTCTCTCCTTTCCTCTCTTTAACTCACTCTCTCTCTCTCTATCTCACTCTCCCTCCCCCTCACTCTCTCCCTCCCATCTATCCCCCTTCCCTCACTCCCCTTCTCGATCTTTCCACCTCAACCTCTTTAACTCTCTCTCTATTTTCTCTCTCTATCTCTCCCTCCCTCCCTCCCTCTCTCCCTCCCTCTCTCCTCCCCCTCTCTCTCTCCTCCCTCTCTCCCTCCCTCCCTCACTCCATCCCCCTCTCTCTCTCCCTCCCCCTCTCTTTCTCTCTCCCTCCCCCTCTCTCCCTCCATCCTCCCTCCCTCCCTCCCTCCATCCCCCTCTCAATCTGTTCACTTCCGTCACTCCCCCTCTCTCTCACCCTACAGGGTTGGGTTGTTGGATCAGTGCCAGACTGGGTTTTGGACAGCGTTCAGATGTCCATCCACAGTGCCATCCGTAAGGTCAGCCTCAAGAGACTAGCCGAGAAAAAGACCAAATGATCGCTACCTACGGACCTATGGGTCGGTTTCATTGAATGATAAAAATAACTTAAATCGCAACCAAATGGATATGTTGAAGTTCACATGGTGGAGGTATTGGATGAATGAAAAATATTGACAGGAGCGATGAGCAATTAAAGTGGACCAACCACAAAAATATGTTTGTACTTGTTGTAAGGGGGTCCATAGCAGAGGACATAGTATCTGTTTTTAACTGTATGATTGAAAATTGCTGGCAAGGAATTGAATATGAAATGCGTGGTGGCTTAAATTAAAAAGAGATAATGTCAGCCAGTCGAGGCATTTAAAGTCCAGCCCCCCCCCCCCCCAGTACAGTAAGGGTCAACTCCTTCCAACAAAGCAAGAATTTCTCTTAAATGACAATGATAGGATAATACAATATAATATAATATGCACAGGGTCACAAAATGTTGTGCCAATTTAGGGAACAATTAGTGATTTTAATACTATATTTCTTAACAAATTGTTAAAAAAATTTACAACCAAAAAAATTACCTAATCGATGTTTCTCTCAAATGACTGTGGTACAATTCTAACTTGTTCATGAAAATGGACTATGCACAGGGTAAAAACAATCTTGTTCCAATTCATGAAATAATTAGTAATTGTAATAATGTATAATAAAACTCTTCTAATAAAACAAATGTTATTTTCCCAGTGATTAAGGTACTATTCTAACATTTTCTTTGATAATGGACTTAAGGAAATAAATAGTGACAGTGATATGATCCTAGGAGTTTTTTTGAAAAAGAGAAATCATGAAATCAAATAGTATAGTATTAATGACTGCTTTGAGAGAAATAGTTGTTTTTATACGCTCAAGGGAAGGTTAGAATTGTGCTATTACCCGAGGCGTGCCGAGGGGAATAGCCCAATTGTAACCTTCCCGAGAGCGTATAAAAACAACTATTTCTCGAATATTAAAGCAGTCATTAATACTTTTATATGCCGAAAACAAAAGAGTCAACTAATGACACCACCTTGGCCTTTCTCTAGTTTATCTGCACGGTTGTTTTTTATGAGTGTATCTTTGAGAGTAGACTAGATCTAGATTAGATTCTAGTCTAAGCAAGATATTTTTACATTTTGGGGGTGGGCCGGCCCTGTGGGGAATATGGAGAAGAACCTGCGCTTTCATATGACACCTCACTTATTGAGTATCACCTTCAGGATCACAACAGATTATAAAGGTTTGAATCTCGAATTGAAAACAAAACTTGACCTTAACACACAACATGCATCGGGTGCGCGATCAGTCACCCTGACAACTGGATCTATTTTCGTATCTTTGAGAGTAGACTAGATCTAGATTCTAGTCTAAGCAAGATATTTTTACAATTTTGTGGGTGGGCCGGCCCTGTGGGGAATATGGAGAAGAACCTGCGCTTTCATATGACACCTCACTTATTGAGTATCATCTTCAGGATCACAACAGATTATAAAGGTTTGAATCTCGAATTGAAAAAAAAAACTTGACCTTTTTTGCAAGGTCGCGGAATGCACGTAGACTGCATAGGGAATGCATATTGCGTACAATCTCTATGGAAATAATTTTAACACACAACATCGGGTGCGCGATCAACACCCTGACAACTAGATCTATTTTCGTATACAGTCTATACGTCTATGCTTTTTCAGCAACTAAACGAACATGTTTATGGATAATTTCACGTACCCTTTTTGTTGTTCTTGCTGTCAGCGAGTCTTGCATTTGATAAGTTGAAATCTTGGGAGAGATTCTTGAGCCATTTTTGTCTTGTTTGGTCTTTGGAATTGTCTTGTCTTGTATGAAAATACCGACCAATTTTTCGCACACGTATGGTATCTTGATCGCTCAAACCATTTTTTAACATGTAAACCTATGGGGTAACCATGGAGACTGACCTATTTTTTTAATAACCATGGTTATTAAAAATATTAAATGTTTTATGCATGGTTACCGGGAATTTTACAGGAACAGTTGAAGTTTATGAATGCAATTTCGACCAATCAGATGGCTGGATTACTTAAGTGAGGTATATAATTGAAGTTATGTTAAATTTAATCTGTTGATCGTAAGACGATTCAATTTTGTTGAATTAACGGTTAACTCTGTAAACTAGGAGTTGCACAAAGCAAATTTTCATTAAGTCAAATAATTCTTTGGGAGACCCAACTATGCAAAATGTGTTATTTAGTTTAATTTTGGCTAATGAAGTCGGAACTATTTTTGCGGTCCCAACAGATTCAACTCATGCAGACTTTACATACATGGTTTAGTATTGCTTTGATTAAGCATGATTTGCTTTAGACGTTGTTAAAGAACTGGCTTTATCTAATATTATTCAATTTAGTTTCCAATTGGTCTGATTTCTATATATCTTGTAGATCATGCCGTTTTGTGATTTGGGAATAAAATTTTCAAAAATGTAGTGCCATTTGTTTTTGTGTCATTTATTGTAATGTTATACAATTTTGACTTCTTTGAGGGACCCGGTATACAAATATACAATGACACTCGAGAATCTAGCTAAAGCCAAATGGATATATTGAAGTTCACATGGTAATGGTATTGGATTAATTACAAATATTGACAGGAGTGATGAGCACTTAAAGTGGAACGATCGCTAAAATATGTTTTGAGCTTGTTGTAAGGGGGTATCATGTCGCTATACTGTTTTCAGAACATGAGCTTCGGATATTACTTCTACAAACAGATATTGCACTTTGAATACACTCTCAGTAAACATTAACTCATATCCTGCCATAAGGCTGCATGCACGCTACCGTTATAGTGCTTTGTACACGCGATTGGCTGCTTAATTCACGCGAGCGGCTACCGCTTCGCTGCTTCATTCATATTTGCTCACATTCGTAGTAGCAGTCATTGTTCATGCCCATTGTACTGTGCCGAGTGCTCCCACGCGCTATTGATCGCACCATCAGATTATCTAAAAATAAACTTGGCACGGGGGGGGGGGGGGGGGGGGGCTGATTTGTGGCTTGGCACAATGGGGATTAGCCCTGTGGCTCTGGGATGTATTCATAATGGCAGGATAAGAGTTAAACACGACCTGATGAGCAGACTGGTTGACGCACATGTACAGATTCGCACATAATTGGGAACGCATGGAATCCAAGTTGTACTTGGATCGGGACTAGCCTGTTATAGCCTTTGGCAGAGGACAATCGGACATAGAGGACATTGTCTACCAAGTAATAGGGTGTTCTTGTAATACTGTGCTTGGACATTAAAAAAAAAAAATGAATGTTTTGTTTAATTTTTTTACTGAATGATCGAAAATTGCTGGAAAAAAAAAATGAATTTGATACCAGTAGTGAGCTGTAACTTGAATTTAAACATTTTTTTTCCTTCTTATTTTACAAATTAAAACTGCAGACATACTGTCTATCAAGGCCATCCAAGGGAAACAGAGAAAGTGGCCACTATAGATGAGTGGCCTTTAAAGAGAGGTAGTCACTAAGACAGGTCTGACTGTAGTTTAAAAGATTAAAATACTGAAATGTAAAATACTGAAATTTGTATTATTGAGAAAAAAAAATCAGTATCATTTTTAAACTGTGATTGAAAATTGCGTAGTGACTTGAATTAAAAAGAGATAATTTAAGTACTTGAGGTATTTCAAAAGTTTGTATGATAAAAATACATAAATCACTGTTTATTATTTCCTTATTAATAAAACAACATAATTATTCATACCTCTTGTTAAGTTGATGTGTTTTTCATAACTCAAATTGAAGGTGGACTGGTTGAGTGAAGAGCCTTTGTTGAATACTTTTAGACGTAAGCCCCAATTTTTTCACGTACTTAAACATTTGCAAATCTTGGTAAGGTATGAATAATTTAGTCGTTAATTTCGTCAGGGGCGGCGATTTCTGTTCATGACCGGGGGGGACGAAATGCGAATTTTTTTACACGGATGTTATGCGAGGGAGCGTAGCGACCGAGCGAGATTTTTTGTTGCAATTTTACTAGTCTAAACGCTGCACTCTTGGGCCCTCCGGAGCCTAAAAGTGTGTTGCAGTCATTATTCAGTATATGCTATACAATTTTTGGTGCACTTTTTCAAATTTTGCGGGGCGGACGATCCCCCCCTAAAAAAATTGAGGGGGGGACATGTCCCCCCCGTCCCCTCCCGGGATCGCCGCCCCTGAATTTCGTTATTCGTTAATTATATTTAATGCGATCAATTTCACCTGTACTTAAGTCCCTGTTCACTATCCAAGTACTTTGAATTTGATAAAAGAAAACAAGCATGGAAGGGCACATTGTATTGAATGCTCTCTATTAAATACCATGATAATTTTGAGCCAATTGCCTATTTTTGCCCCAATATAATTCCCATTCTGATGCAAAATGCAGGAAGAGCTCCTGTTTATTAAAGTAATAATTAATTATTTAATATACCTGTTAAAGATATTATGTCCCTTTTGCAGCCATCATGAAATTCTGTAGAACTTTGCAGGAATTATGAATATGTCATGTATGTCCTATCTGTGAAATTTAAAGGTTGGCATGCAGTGTCCTAATATTCAAATTATGCAAGGAAACCAGTTTACTTGCTAGACTTCACTGTCGGACACTATTGAGTGACTGTCAGATTTAAGTACTGTTAATTACTATAGTCTGACCATAAATTAGGTTCTGATGAAATGAGTACGTATCAGAAGAAAATAATCAAGCAACTTCAAGAGTAAAATAGAGTAACATAAGATTTGATTAAGAGCCAACTGCTCAATAGTAGTGTACACGCAAATAAATAACAAAATGAAATGATTTGGATTCAATATGAAATAAAGATTTTATCATGTCATTGTATATATCATTTTATCAGTACACGATTATATCACAATATATATCAATCAATACTTCCAGGTTGCAACATTCAATATTTATATTAAGAGGACTCAGCCGGCCGCTGAATAAGTATGGGGGAAGGGGGGGGGGGGGGGGGAAAGGGGGGGGGGGGGGGGGGGGGGGGGTAAGAGGACTCAGCCGGCCGCTGAATAAGCGGGGGCTAAGAGGACACTTTTTTTTTTTTTTTCCCCCAAAAATCATAACGACTCAGCTGGCCGCTGAATAAGCGGGGGGTAAGAGGACACTTTTTTTCCTCCCCAAAAATCATAACGACTCAGCTGGCCGCTGAATAAGCGGGGGTAAGAGGACATTTTTTTTTTTTTTTTCCCCCAAAAATCATAACGACTCAGCTGGCCGCTGAATAAGCAGGGGTAAGAGGACACTTTTTTTTTTTTTTTTTTCCCCCAAAAATCATAACGACTCAGCTGGCCGCTGAATAAGCAGGGGGTAAGAGGACACTTTTTTTTTTTTTTTTCCCCCAAAAAAATCATAACGACTCAGCTGGCCGCTGAATAAGCGGGGGTAAGAGGACACTTTTTTTTTTTTTTTCCCCAAAAAATCATAACGACTCAGCTGGCCAGCTGAATAAGTGGGGGGCAAGAGGACACTTTTTTTTTTTTTCCCCCCAGAAATCATAACGACTCAGCTGGCCGCTGAATAAGCGGGGGGTAAGAGGACACTTTTTTTTTTTTTTTTTCCCCCAAAAATCATAACGACTCAGGCTGGCCGCTGAATAAGCAGGGGGTAAGAGGACACTTTTTTTTTTTTTTTTTTCCCCCAAAAATCATAACGACTCAGCTGGCCGCTGAATAAGCAGGGGGTAAGAGGACACTTTTTTTTTTCCCCCCCCAAAAATCATAACGACTCAGCTGGCCGCTGAATAAGCAGGGGGTAAGAGGACACTTTTTTTTTTTTTTTCCCCCAAAAAATCATAACGACTCAGCTGGCCGCTGAATAAGCGGGGGGTAAGAGGACATTTTTTTTTTTTTTTTTCCCCCAAAAATCATAACGATTCAGCTGGCCGCTGAATAAGCGGGGGGTAAGAGGACACTTTTTTTTTTTTTTCCCCCCAAAAAATCATAACGACTCAGCTGGCCGCTGAATAAGCGGGGGTTAAGAGGACACTTTTTTTTTTTTTTCCCCCAAAAAATCATAACGACTCAGCTGGCCGCTGAATAAGCGGGGGGTAAGAGGACACTTTTTTTTTTTTTTTTCCCCCAAAAAATCATAACGATTCAGCTGGCCGCTGAATAAGCAGGGGGTAAGAGGACACTTTTTTTTTTTTTTTTTCCCCCAAAAATCATAACGACTCAGCTGGCCGCTGAATAAGCAGGGGGTAAGAGGACACTTTTTTTTTTTTTTTTCCCCCAAAAATCATAACGACTCAGCTGGCCGCTGAATAAGCAGGGGTAAGAGGACACTTTTTTTTTTTCCCCCCCCAAAAATCATAACGACTCAGCTGGCCGCTGAATAAGCA